>CM044955.1:41078555-41323555 GCA_024516035.1 Bactericera cockerelli
GGAAAATATGCTTGACTATCCTTTCACGGAGTCAAAATTTACTACTGGCTATCGTTTTTTTAAAAACGTGCATCGAATCAAGTGACCTCTAGACCTGTGAAGAACAGGGATTTGGCCATACCTATTTAACGAAGCAAAATGCCTCACTGCAACTACCAACTGCCTATCATTTCTTTAAAAACGTGCATAGATCCAAGTGGTCTATAGACTTGTGTGAAAAACAGGGATTTGAACTTATTATAGAACTACAGTTCTATAGTAAGAAGTAAACTGGAATACGCCTCAGCTATCTGGAATCCCCAAAATATTAAAAACATAAAACTAATAGAAAACGTACAATCCAAATTTGTTAGGTACCTATTTAGAAAATTTCATGGGTTCTACCCAACCTTCCCTAACAATATCTCTGCTTCACTCATTTGCGAGCAGCTCCAACTTCATTTCCTAAAAAACCGACGAGATATAAATGCCCTTGTATACGACCTGTGTAATGGGTTAGTGCACTGTCCAAAAGCTAGAGAAGGCATAGCCTATAATGTCCCACAAATACATCTAAGATCAACAAGCAGAGAAAAAATCTTTTCCACCTAAATCCTTCAGATAAAACTGTTTACTCTCACTCAACGGTCCCACGCATTCTTAGCCTATACAACACATTTGCACAAGAACTAGATATAGGGATAAATAGACTGGCATATATTAATTAATTGATCATTAATGTTATTGATTTTTATAATTTTTATATTATTTTTTTAAACATAGATATACTACATGGGTCATTAAGTTGTCGAACTAGGTAATAGAGCTAGACACTAGCGCGCTGTTTGTTTTGAAAACTTTTAGTACTAACGGTCATCAGTCATGTGTTGTGATTTTGTGCCCTGAAAATTATTTTTCTCTAAGCTATTACAAATTTAGTGAAGTTTCTATTGTTTACTTTTAAAATATGGATAAAAACGAGTTTCGCGTCTTTATCAAACACTGTTTTTTGATGGGCAAAAATACTGTGGAAGCTCAAAAATGGTTAATAAAGTGTTATCCAAATGATTGTCCATCAAAAGGGACGATTTGTTGGTGGTATAGAGAATTTAAAAGTGGTAGATTATCCACCGAAGACAAAGACCGCTCAGGACGTCCTATTGAGGTCGCTCCACCAGAAAACACTCAAAAAATGCTGAAAATCGTGAGAGCTGATCGCAAAGTTAAGTTACAAGAGATAGCTGACACTCTACAGATTTCAAAAGGTACTGTATTTAAAATTTTACATGAAGAATTGGGTATGCAGAAGCTTTTGTCCAAGTGAGTGCCGCGTTTACTGACAGTTGACCAAAAACAACAACGTATTGATGATTCTGAGCATTGTTTGGAGCTGTTTAACAGAGACAGAAAGGATTTTTTCCGCCGATATATAACGATGGATGAGACGTGGATACACCACTGTACTCCGGAATCGAAAAGAGCGTCAGCCGAATGGACAGGAGAGGGCGATATCCGACCAAAGCTTCCAAAGACACAAGAATCAGCTGGGAAGGTTATGGCTTCTATATTTTGGGACACAAATGGACTTTTGCTGATTGACTTTCTCCCAAAAGGTCAGAAGATAAACAGTGACTATTACATTGCCTTATTGGATCGGTTGAATGACGCTATCAAACAGAAAAGGCACCACATGGCAAGGAAAAAACCACTTTTTCACCAAGACAACGCTCCAATGCACAAGTCAATGAAAACGATGGCAAAATATTGAAGGATTTGCGATTTGAATTGCTCCCACATCCCCCTTATTCACCAGACCTGGCTCCATCTGACTACCACCTGTTCTCAGACCTGAAAAAAGAGCTCCAGGGAAAAAAAATTCGATCCGATGATGAGGTCATAGTCGCCACTGAAGCCTATTTTGAGGCAAAAGACAAAAACTTCTACAAAATATAAATCGAAAAATTGGAAAAGCGCTGGAATAATTGTATTGCCCTAAATGGAGACTATGTTGATGACTAAGGTAAAAATTTGCCAAAAAAACCTTCCTTTCACATTTAGTTCGACGACTTATTGACCCATGTGTTATATTTATATTTTTCCCCCTTTGAAAATTTTCTTGTAATTGCATCATAAATGATGCGTTTGAAAATATTTAAGAAGAAAAAAAATAATCTTTAACGAAGCCAAATTCCCCACTGTCACTTTATTTTATATGATGGTCCACGTTTAAGGGAATTTACCATCATATAAAATTTTATATGATGGTCCACGTTTAAGGGAATTTACCAAATTTCAAGTATCTCGCTCTTACCGTTTGATTGATGCATAGTTTTTTATTACATGAACTATTCTTACCCAGATCTACAGTGCTTAACATTACTAGTTGCATTTGACCAGAACCATAACCATCATGAATATCAAGTAACTAAGATGTGTGCATGAGACTAGCATAAGAATATCTTAATATATAAATGTCAAAGTCACTGACTGACCACTGACTGATCATCGCTCTACAGCCCAAACCGTAATACCTAGGAAGCTGAAATTTGGTAGGTAGCTTGGTCTTATAGTCTAGATGTGCAATAAGACGGGATTTTTCGAAATTCCCACTACAACACCTGCCACTGGCGAAAAAGGATTTTTTGCTTTCACGGCCATGCCTCGGCCCGCAAAGCGGGCGACAGCCCGCTTGTATGGTATAATTTAGGCCGAAAAATTGCCCTGGAGACCGCTGCCGACCAAGTTATTTCTTCGAATTTTAGGTTTTCTTGTCTCAAAGACCATGCGACATCATAATGTCGTTTTCTTGTCCCTAAGACCATGTGACATCATAATCAGAAATAAAAATATAGCATCGAGGCTCTCGAAAAATTGGAAAAATATATAACTACGAGCTGGACATGAGGCTAGTATAGGAATATATGGTATACTTTAGGCCGAAAAATTGCCCCGATGACCACCGGCCGACCAAGTTATATCTATCAATTTTACGTTTTCTTGTCCCTAAGACCATGTGACATCATAATCAGAAATAAAAATATAGCATCGAGGCTCTCGAAAAATTGGAAAAATATATAACTACGAGGTGGACATGAGGCTAGTATAGGAATATATGGTATACCTTGGGTCGAAAAATTACCCCGATGACCACCGGCCGACCAAGTTATATCTATGAATTTTACGTTTTCATGTCTCAAAGACCATGTGACATTATAATCTGAAATAAAAATATAGCATCGAGGCTCTCGAAAAATTGGAAAAATATATAACTTCGAGCTGGACATGAGGCTATTATAGGAATATATGGTATACTTTAGGCCGAAAAATTGCCCCGATGACCACCGGCCGACCAAGTTATATCTATCAATTTTACGTTTTCTTGTCCCGTAGACCATGTGACATCATAATCAGAAATAAAAATATAGCATTGAGGCTCTCGAAAAATTTAGAAAAATATATAACTACGAGCTGGACATGAGGCTAGTATAGGAATATATGGTATACCTTGGGTCGAAAAATTACCCCGATAACCACCGGCCGACCAAGTTATATCTATGAATTTTACGTTTTCATGTTTCAAAGACCATGTGACATTATGATCTGAAATAAAAATGTAGCATCGAGGCTCTCGAAAAATTGGAAAAATATATAACTATGAGTGGACATGAGGCTAGTATAGGAATATATGGTATACCTTGGGTCGAAAAATTACCCCGATGACCACCGGCCGACCAAGTTATATCTATGAATTTTACGTTTTTATGTCTCAAAGACCATGTGACATTATAATCAGAAATAAAAATATAGCATCGACGCTCTCGAAAAATTGGAAAAATATATAACTTCGAGCTGGACATGAGGCTATTATAGGAATATATGGTATACCTTAGGCCGAAAAATTGCCTAGATGACCACCGGCCGACCAAGTTATATCTATGAATTTTACGTTTTCGTGTCTCTAAGACCATGTGACATTATAATCAGAAATAAAAATATAGCATCGAGGCTCTCGAAAAATTGGAAAAATATATAACTACGAGCTGGACATGAGGCTAGCATAGGAATATATGGTATACCTTAGGCCGAAAAATTGCCCGATGACCACCGGCCGACCAAGTTATATCTATGAATTTTACGTTTTCATGTCTCAAAGACCATGTGACATTATAATCTGAAATAAAAATATAGCATCGAGGCTCTCGAAAAATTGGAAAAATATATAACTACGAGCTGGACATGAGGCTAGCATAGGAATATATGGTATACCTTAGGCCGAAAAATTGCCCCGATGACCACCGGCCGACCAAGTTATATCTATGAATTTTACGTTTTCATGTCTCAAAGACCATGTGACATTATAATCAGAAATAAAAATATAGCATCGAGGCTCTCGAAAAATTGGAAAAATATATAACTTCGAGCTGGACATGAGGCTATTATAGGAATATATGGTATACCTTAGGCCGAAAAATTGCCTAGATGACCACCGGCCGACCAAGTTATATCTATGAATTTTAAGTTTTCGTGTCTCTAAGACCATGTGACATTATAATCAGAAATAAAAATATAGCATCGAGGCTCTCGAAAATTGGAAAAATATATAACTACGAGCTGGACATGAGGCTAGCATAGGAATATATGGTATACCTTAGGCCGAAAAATTGCCTAGATGACCACCGGCCGACCAAGTTATATCTATGAATTTTAGATTTTCTTGTCTCTTAGACTATTCGACATCATAATCAGAAATAAGAATGTAGCGTCAAGGCTCTCAAAAAATTGGAAAAATATATAACTACGAGCTGGACATGAGGAATATATGGTATACCTTAGGCCGAAAAATTGCCTAGATGACCACCGGCCGACCAAGTTATATCTATGAATTTTAGGTTTTCTTGTCTCTTAGACTATGCGACATCATAATCAGAAATAAAAATATAGCATCGAGGCTCTCGAAAAAATTGGAAAAATATATAACTACGAGCTGGACATGATGCTAGTATAGGAATATATGGTATACTTTAGGCCGAAAAATTGCCCGATGACCACCGGCCGACCAAGTTATATCTATGAATTTTACTTTTCGTTGTCTCTTAGACATGTGACATATAATCAGAAATAAAAATATAGCATCGAGGCTCTCGAAAAATTGGAAAAATATATAACTACGAGCTGGACATGAGGCTAGCATAGGAATATATGGTATACCTTTAGGCCGAAAAATTCCTAGATGACCACCGGCCGACCAAGTTATATCTATGAATTTTAAGTTTTCTTGTCTCTTAGACTATTGGACATCATAATCAGAATAAAAAATAGCATCAGGCTCTCAAAAATTGGAAAAATATATAACTACGAGCTGGACATGAGGCTAGCATAGGAATATATGGTATACCTTAGGCCGAAAAATTGCCTAGATGACCACCGGCCGACCAAGTTATATCTATGAATTTTACTTTTTCGTGTCTCTTAGACCATGTGACATATACAATCAGAAATAAAAATATAGCATCGAGGCTCTCGAAAAATTGGAAAAATATATAACTACGAGCTGGACATGAGGCTAGCATAGGAATATATGGTATACCTTAGGCCGAAAAATTACCTAGATGACCACCGGCCGACCAAGTTATATCTATGAATTTTAAGTTTTCTTGTCTCTTAGACTATTCGACATCTATAATCAGAATAAAAATGTAGCATCAGGCTCTCAAAAAATTGGAAAAATATATAACTACGAGCTGGACATGAGGCTAGCATAGGAATATATGGTATACCTTAGGCCGAAAAATTGCCTAGATGACCACCGGCCGACCAAGTTATATCTATGAATTTTAGGTTTTCTTGTCTCTTAGACTATGCGACATCATAATCAGAAATAAAAATATACCATCGAGGCTCTCGAAAAATTGGAAAAATATATAACTACGAGCTGGACATGATGCTAGTATAGGAATATATGGTATACTTTAGGCCGAAAAATTGCCCCGTTGACCACCGGCCGACCAAGTTATATCTATCAATTTTACGTTTTCTTGTCCCTAAGACCATGTGACATCATAATCAGAAATAAAAATATAGCATCGAGGCTCTCGAAAAATTGGAAAAATATATAACTACGAGCTGGACATGAGGCTAGTATAGGAATATATGGTATACTTTAGGCCGAAAAGTTGCCCCGATGACCACCGGCCGACCAAGTTATATCTATCAATTTTACGTTTTCTTCTCTCTAAGACCATGTGACATCATAATCAGAAATAAAAATATAGCATCGAGGCTCTCGAAAAATTGGAAAAATATATAACTACGAGGTGGACATGAGGCTAGTATAGGAATATATGGTATACTTTAGGCCGAAAAATTGCCCCGATGACCACCGGCCGATCAAGTTATATCTATCACAAGCGGGCTGTCGCCCGCTTTGCGGGCCGAGGCATGGCCGTGAAAGCAAAAAATCCTTTTTCGCCAATGGCAGGTGTTGTAGTGGGAGTTTCGAAAAATCCCGTCTTATTGCACATCTAGACTATAAGACAAAGCTACCTACCAAATTTCAGCTTCCTAGGACTTACGGTTTGGGCTGTAGAGCGATGATCAGTCAGTGGTCAGTGGTCAGTGGTCAGTGGTCAGTGAGTGTCTTTGACATTTATATCTATCATTTTTACGTTTTCTTGTCCCTAAGACCATGCGACATCATAATCAGAAATAAAAATATAGCAAAGCCAGCGTCGATGGCATGTTGAATACACCGGTTCCCTTCAGAACACCGAAGTTAAGCGACATCCAGCGAGGTTAAGACTTGGATGGGTGACCATTCAAATTCTAATTCTCGTGACGCTGGCTTTTCCCGGCCCCACTCAGGCTGGGTGAGGTCAATGTGAGTAGCAGGTTTGTGAGTTTCCTGCGAATGGAGGGTAAAACCCCCGTCGTGATATGACCATGGCAGTTAAAAGCGACGTTAAACCCCACTTAAAAAAAAAAAAAATATAGCATCGAGGCTCTCGAAAAATTGGAAAAATATATAACTACGAGCTGGACATATGAGGCTAGTATAGGAATTTATATTATGGTATAGTTTAGGCCAAAAAATTGCCTAGATGACCACCGGCCGACCAAGTTATTTCTACGACATTTACTTAAAATAGTTTAATGGCGATATGATTTTAATAAAAAATAAATAAAAAAATCGAATACCAAAAACAAAACTTTGTATCATCAGGATCAATTGCAGTAGATAATAAAATACTAAGCACCTAATGCGTTAGCGTCTAGGTCAAGAGCACGATATAAATGACGGGCGAAATAAGAAATATTTAAAAGGAAGAAAAAATGGCAGTAAATAGTTCATGGGATGGGAAAAAGGGATTTTTTAATGAGTATTAAAAATAAAATAATCGTGGGATTTTTTCCTAACGAATGTTTATGGTCTTTTGTTGAATCCTGTTGAAAATTCAAATTCGTTGCTACAAATCGTTGTTTATTTCTATAGAGTATATTCTATTGATAGGTATCTAAATGACAAAAATTAAAATTCATTTCTACAAAACGTAAACAAAGCAATCCTGGTATGTGTGCTGCGCTCTAGCGTAATCTTATATGTAAACTTTTGATAAGAATGATCCTATCTCACTCAGGGCGGCTTGTGTTATTTTTAACCTGTGAGAAATAATGTGGCGGTTGAAATTTTTTAACTTGTAGTTTTTTTAACCTTTAATTTTATTAATAAAATTTATAATGATCTTCTCACTGTACCTGCATATAAAAATTGTAAATAAAGTTTGATCAAAATTGTTGAATAATACTCCACTCGATAGGTATTGATTAAAAATTCAACCGGCCCTATTTTTTGGCCCTTTTTCGATTTTTCTTTTAACACAGTGCGGTCCTCTACTTGAACTTTACTTTTTTTTTGCAAAATTATAAAATTAGTGTTTCATGGTTTACATGAAACACTATTGAATGTATTTAAGTGTTTTATACGATATAACTCCATTTATATTAGTTATAAATAAAGCCAGGTAGGCTCTCCCTAATCAAGTAAACCATGATTAGGTTCTCCCTATGGAAGTATTGAATACTTAATGAATAGAGGTATGGTTATCTGGTCATTATCTTAGTAGAGGTCTTCCCTGACCTCGTCCACAGTAGTAGGGTTTTTAAAGCTATAAACTTTCGGGAGTGTGAAACAAAATTCACGATAATTTAATTACAATAGGACATTCATTTCTGCTACCCACATCAGTAGCTCGACAAGGCGGCTTACTCGTAACCAGAGGTCGGTGGTTCGAGTCCCAAGTTCAGCAAAGCGAGTAATTGTGATATTATGTATGACATCGTGATTAACTCAAATTAATATGATAACTTAGAGAGGACATTCAGATATGCTGAGATTTTTACTACCCTATAGTGAGAGATACCCACGTGTTTCGATCATTTCAACATTAAGAAAGCATTTAATACGTCATTAGCTTTGGGAGTTCTTTGCATCAAATTCTGTGTGGTCAATGTTTAGTTTTAGAGAACTGACCTCAAGCAGGTACTTATTGACTAGACTCTAGGAGTGTAGGTAGTCTAAGGTAGGGTACCCATTTAGAAATTAGAATAAGAGTCAGAACAATTCGTATGTTAAAATTAATAATGGTTGGTGTCCAATACTGTACGATGGAGCATAATTTTTGTTATGGAGATGCACCCGATTTGTTTCGAAGGTTGAATGAAATTTAATTTATCTATGCATGACATGCATCAGTCCTGTAGTTGCACTATCTACAGAGTAATACAGAGTCATGAACACTTAATAGAAATAATATTAAAAAATAAAATAATTTATTTATGATTCACTCATGCTAACAAGTTAGGATATAATACCTAACATTAATTTGTTTTTTCCTATGATAATGAATGGCCGGGTATATCTGGAGTATACTTACCTAATATTTCGAGTACCTTTTAGTAACATACGTACAGTGCTTTTAATTACCTATCTGTTAATCATAAGATGTAAAACTAGGTAGGTACTCAGACCTATCTTACAAACTTACTAAAATTTGCCATGCTTGGGACTTGGCACCGTTTGACTCAACACACAATTATATCTATTCCTTAGACCCACAGGTTTTCCCATACATAATATGTACTGGTAGTCAAGTGGTTAATGCGCTAGTAATCCAGGTAGCGTAGGGATCCGTTGGTTCGAATCCCACCCAGTGCACGAATTTTTCCTCTTTAATTTTAGTTTGTGACCACAGAGTAATAAGACACTGAGGGTTAGGTAGTAGAAAATGCTTTAGCATTACCCTCACCTGGTGGTTATCTTCCACCAAAGAGTGTTATTATTATTTTATGTATAGGTGAACCATGACATAATATTCCAAAAAACATTTCTAGTCTTTTCGATACAACATATATTTCTGCTTGTTCAAAAAGGTACATTAACAGCTTTCTGATCATATTAAAGTTATGTAACCTTAAAAATTCACCCCAGGAAACCTAAAAGTCAATGAAATTTGATCAACTACCAATTAATTCGTACCATGCAATGAATTGGAAATAGAATCGTTTCCTACATAATGTACGATTCTGACCTATAGGAATTAACAAGAAATTTCGAATTAGCAGAGGAAGAAATATTGGTAGCACGTATCAGTTTGTAATAAATTATGATTATTAAGATAGGTAATAGGAATACTTGTTCTTCATGATTGTGTATGAATAGTAGCAATACTTTGTAACCGATACCCTACAGTCTCTACCCTCTTCGCGCCGAAGCTGTTTTCAGCATTTGTAGTCATATGTGCCGGGATGTCCTCGCTCGAGGACAAACGCTCGGTAATACTATGTGCCTTCAGTGAATTTTGGTTTTGTAGTAGTATGTGCCGGAAGTCCTCGCGCGAGGACAAACAAAAATATTCTCTTTGCTTTGAAATATTTGAATTCTGGCGCGTATTTCGTAACCAAACTTTTTTTGTTTCCCACCAGAGGACTCTTTTGCTACTGTTTACATTTTTTCAGCGCTTTATTTTAAAAAATTTCACTCTCATTTTCGATTTTGAAGTTGAGAAGTCTGGATTGTTATCAAACCAGGTAAGTCTATCATTAATATTTTTAATATTTCTGCATTAAAATTCAAACGGTGTTAATATTTTTGTTCATGAAGGGTATACCAATCATTACAGAGTGTTTCTGTCCAAAAACTTCTTTTCCAACTAAATAAATTTTATGTATAAATTTTGTCCTCGCCCAAGGACTTTCGGCACCAATGATGTGAAAATTGACAACTGATTAGAGTTTTTTTTA
Organism: Bactericera cockerelli; assembly: GCA_024516035.1. Classification (NCBI taxonomy): domain Eukaryota; kingdom Metazoa; phylum Arthropoda; class Insecta; order Hemiptera; family Triozidae; genus Bactericera; species Bactericera cockerelli. The sequence continues at coordinate 41,088,831 of CM044955.1, forward strand.
TATAGCATTTCACTCTTTTCGGTAGTTTAATCTGTTCTTGTGTACTTGTTTCAGAAGTATGGAGCCGGTTCGTGATGATGAAATTCTCAACATAATCTTCGATGGGAACAGATCTGAATATGAGGAAGAGGACGATGCGGATCTGCTTTTACTATTGGACAGTTCTCATCTCTCTTCTCGCACTTCACCCAGGGATGAAGACTCTGACTCATCATTTGGAGAGATGTCCAGAACAAGTAGACCTACTTCAGGTGCAACTGTACCTGTACAGCCAAATACAAATAGACCACAACAGCCATGGGTAAGACGTATACCATTCAGGAAACCAATTGTTCGACAAAGACCAAGAGTACTACAAAATAATTTTGGTGACGATTTTGTGAAATATCTTACCCTCTTCTTTGATGAGGAAATTCTTGAAAAGTTTGTGTTCAATACTAACAAACGATCAGTAGAAGTTTCAGGAAAATCCATCAACGTTGATATGGCTGAAATGAAATCTTTCTTTGCTCTCAACTTGATAATGGGATGTATAGGTCTACCTCGAGTACGAATGTATTGGTCAAAAAAATATTGCTTGCCTATGATTGTCCAAGCAATGAAGAGAGATAGATATTTGATCATTAGAAGATACCTAAAAGTTGTGGATGACAATGAAATTCCTGAAGAGGTTAGAAAAAATGATGTGGCATGGAAAATCAGACCCTTGATGGACAAGGTAAGACAAGGATGTTTGAGACTGATTCGACCACAACAATTATGTATCGATGAACAGATCATACCATTTTCTGGACGGTGTTCATTTAGACAGTTTACAAGGGGTAAGCCTACTCCCCTTGGCCTAAAAAACTTTGTGCTGGCCAACAAGCAAGGGTTGGTCTTTGACTTTTTACTATACCAAGGTGCTAAGAAGTCAATTAGTCCAGACTATGAACACTTATACATAGGTGAAGCTGTTGTCATGAAGTTAACGGAATCCGTCCCCCCTGGAACAACAGTTTATTTTGACCGCTTTTTCACAACAGAGAGACTCTTGGATTTGTTACGGTCTAGAAAAATATATGCCACAGGGACGGTACGAAAAAATTTAATCCCCAAAACTTGTGATATCATGGAAGATAGAGTTGTCAAAAAGAAAAAGAGAGGTTTTAATGCTCAATGGATAAGACGAGATGGCAAAATGTCTTTAGTGTTGTGGAATGACAACAAACCTGTATACTTGATGTCATCAAGACAATCCAAATACCCAGTTACATTCTGCACTCGTTGGTCAAAAGTGCATAAACGGAGAATACATGTGCAATGCCCTTCTCTTGTAAAGAGCTATAACAGTGAAATGGGTGGGGTAGATCTAATCGACAGATTCGTGGCCCTCTACAGAATTTCCACAAGAACGTACAAATGGACTTTCCGTGCAATGATGCATTTCTTAGACCTGAGTGTGTGTCAATCCTGGATAATGTATCGTGAAAATACAACTGCTGAAGGAGGCAGACCTGTTGACCTACTCACTTTCAAATTGACGCTTGCAGAGAAAATGCTTGAAGTAGACAGCGAATTGTCCGAAGATTCCTCTAATGAACAACACGAAGAAGGTGTAAGCCCAAGTCATGGACGTCAGCCTCTTCCTCCAAGTTCTATGAGACAGAGAGGAGCAGCTCATATGCCTGAGTATGTTGTGTCTACAAACCCCAAAAGATGTAGAATGCAGGGCTGTAATAGAAAGAGCCGAGTACAATGTACTCAATGCAAAATGATCCTGTGCATGAATCCAAAAAATAATTGTTTCTTGACATTCCACAGGAGCTGAATAATTATGTATGTTCTTCTCATACACATGTACAATAAAATTGTACATTGTACCTGTCCCACAAGCAATTGACATTGAAACCTAGCAATGTATCGTTTAATAATGTCCTTACTCTTGCCCAAAGTCTGTGAGATGATGCTAAAACTCAGGGCTAAATAAAATGAACTTTTTGTTTCAGTTTCATTTTTTATGCAGGTCTCTAGATTAACTGTTTTCTCAATGTAATACCAAAAAAGTCCATAATTGTTGTTTTTTTTACCTATTTTGTTTTCTTCCTAAGGCTGCAAGATGAAGTTGTGATTTTTTTATAGGTATTACCTATTTTATATTTTCTAAAATGTTATTTCTTTAGTCTTTACTTTGTAACCAAGTAATTACCAGAAGTGTTCATTCCATTATTACCTATTTTATATTTTCTAAAATGTTATTTCTTTAATAATTATTATTTTGTAACCAAATAATTACCAGAAGTGTTCATTCCATTATTTTGTTCCTCATTATTTTTTTATTACAATAAAATTATGGTATGTAATACCAAAAAAAGTCCATAATTGTAGTTTTTTTTCTTCTTCCTAAGATTGCTAGATACCTATTATGTTTTCTTCATAAGACCGCAAGATCAAGTTGTGATTTTTTTTATAGGTATTACCTATTTTATATTTTCTAAAATGTTATTTTTTTTTAAATCTTTATTTTGTAACCAAGTAATTACCAGAAGTGTTCATTCCATTATTTCGTTCCTCATTATTTTTTTATTACAATAAAATTATTGTACAATACATACAAGTACCTACAAATCTTAAATGTGATTTTTTAGTTACTTACCTAATTTACCAATCATCAAAGAAGATTATTTGTAGATAATTTTTTTTTTTCTTTCAAATAATGTTTTATTTGAATTTTTTGACATCGTAAGCGCCGAAAGTCCTCGGGCGAGGACAATTTTTGATGGCTCATTACTCGGACCAGAAGTACTTTTTTTAGAAACTAATGCTACTGTCATAACTAAAAACACTTCTATTTTAACAAAAAATCAGATTGCAAGAAATTCTAGACCAAAAATTTCTCCGGCGCGAGGGACTTCCGAGCTGATGTCCTCGCACGAGGACACTCCGGCACATATTACTACAAAACCGAAATTATGCTTCGGCGCGAGGTTTATGCATGTTAATGTCCTCGGTCGAGGACATTCCGGCGCGAAGAGGCTACACAACTGGTTGAATACCAATCCCGTCATTATCACCAGCTCAAATTTAATGAAAAGTGATCGTACGTGTAAGCCAGCATCATTCTGGCCGTGGGAAATGGAAACATCTCCGTGGAAACTCCTATGGAGATCGATTATGTGAAGCTAATAATAAATAATTATCCTAATTTATTGCAAATCGTAACAAGTAACAACCTGAGTTCAGCATTACTTACTTTAATGAACTCCTTGGCTGAGTTGGAATCACACTGGGCTGTCTCCGTAGAATTTACTGATGTCTTTGCAAAATAACGACCAATTTTGTGCTTTAAGAAAAGTTCAATGAGATACGAGTAGACTGGGAAACATTGTTGAGAACATGTAACCACCACCTGAGAGGAACTTGAAAAAAATATAGTACACTCAATTTAGGAGAAAAAAGTTCTTCTTGGAGAAATTTAACGACGCACGACGTCCAAATTTCCAAAAGAATCTTTCTTTTTAAAAGGACAAACCAGATTTCTTCTTCTGAGAATCCAGAAGATCCTTTGAATTCCATGCTTTTTTCTCCATTTCAACTAAACATGTATAAAAATAATGAAGTGGTTAAGTACTCCCGTCCTCCTCGTCAATATGTATAGCGTCTTCATGTCCAAAGGTTGCTGTTTTGCAGAACTGAAAGAGGTGGAATGAGACATCCTGTAGAAGTACCTGGCTAGTAAGATTATGCAGATATAATTTCTTGATTAATTGTTTTGTGATTTCAGCAGACAAGCCTACAACAACAACAAAAATATTTTCATTTGTATCATGTTGTCCATGTTCCTGCAGAGAGAGTTCATCTTCTCTCGTAATAATCACAAGGAGACTCATGTTATTACTCCTTAGCAGGTTAGCTTATAAGTCTTCTGGAATTGCGTAACCCGACACTTTATATTATCAGAAAACTCCAGGCGCTCATCGACTCAGATTCAGCAAACAGAGTGTTCCTTGTTGACATCCTGACATCGAAACTGTCCCTTCTTCTGTATTATCAGATAAGAAAAACTATGACTTACATGAACTTCACATTGAATATTATGAACAAACAACTACAATAACTTACAGAACTATGGTTATTAAATCTTGAGACGGGAGACCATGCTGCTCAAGTGTTCGAGTTACTGATCACCTATTTTATAAAGGTGCCTTTTTTAGTGGTGCATGTTCTGTATCCGCCATACTATGGGTAATCTACTAGTGCCTATCGCCCTACAGCCAGTCTGCGCAACCAATTTAAATGTAAACCATTGTTTGTAATGAGAGTGAGACCACTGGGGGGCAGCCACGATATTTTTGGCTTCCGCAGCCAGTTCAACTGCATCAAATAGATTCTGCGCCCTTCTTCCTCAACTTTTAATATCATTTGCTGTATCTGACTGGGCTTGGAATTTTTAGCTATTCAACTATTTATCAAACCGCCCCACCGTTGTCCAATTTTAAACATCTACATGCATACGATCAATATCTCTTTTCACAAAGCCATCTGCATCCATTCATACCACAGCAGAAACCTCACTGATAGCTCATCCTAAAATTTACGAATATTTTTATTTATGTATGAATAATTATTACTATTATTATTACTAGATAATTGCAAACATTGTAAAGCTGAAGAGGAATATGGAATTCATTTGTTAAAGCGCCTCATTAGGATTAATAAGCAATGTGGTGTAATCCCTATTGAAAACCCATACTAATCCCAGTGTGTTGGTGTGTGAAATGCAAGTTGTCCAAATTTCCCATCAGTCAGGTTTTCAGCAGACCTGCGTAATTCAATTACTGTCTCAATGTCAGCATGATTCATTGTTTGTTGTTCACAGGTAACTTAGGAACCTGGTGAGTAAGCCACTTACCTATTAGAATAAACAGTATAATATGTAGATGAAGCACCAGAGAGCTATATACATATATTAGTCTATCAATTCTCATAAAGAACACGGTACCGTGTATGTATTTTATGATTAAGGCGTAGTACCTGTCCTGGTAGCTCAGTGGTCAAAGCGTCAGTCTGGTAATAGAGAGGTCGCTAGTTCGAAACCCAGCCGGGAAATGACAAGTTAATAAGTTATGTTCCCGCTTGGAATTTTGACCACTTAATAATAAGTCCTGGGCTTACTGCTGGAGTAATGGGACTCTTTAGTCCTAGTTGGGCTGTATAAATAAGGCGATGTTATTATTAAAGAAGTGTTAAAAGCTAAACATGGGAGCAATAAGCATGTTTTGTGATATTCTTCCCGTCAAAACTTAGAGATGGCTTTCACTATTTTCGTCTTCTTGTAAAAGCTCACGCCGAAATGAGGGTTTCCAATTATTCTATAATTTCTTCAGTGCATGAAAAAAGCAATTTTTTATTGAGAAATGGAAACACCTTGTGAGTTTTTAAGATCAAAGGTGAACAATGAAACACTATTAGCACGTGTTGGTTTTTACATTGGACTAGTTGAAATGTCCGAAGGTTAGAGTAGGTATATTTCTTTGTTACTTAATACCACAAGAAGCATTGAACCAAGTGTACCTAGCAGATTAAACCCTCCGATATAGTACTTATATCGAATTACTATTAATGCTATCGAGTTGAAGTGTGTAGTTATAGATAGTTACAGCAAAGTAGGGAGACTGGGAGAACTGAAATATTAGGCTGATCCAACGTGTCTGAATATGGGTTGAGGTTATTTGATAACCTTCAAAAGTTTAAGGTCATCATATTTGTGTTGCTAAAATTCACCATGCTTGAAACTAGAACCACCGACTTCTAAGTTAGGAGTCTTCTGCTTTGACACTCAAGCGACTGAGGTCAGTTTTATAAAATAAATAGTTAAATTATTTCAGAACTAACATAATTGAGTTGCATAAAATATTTATAAGTATATCATGCAGATTGCATGCACTTTAGTAATAGTTATAATTGACAATACTAAGGATAACGCAAACTTTGTACCTAACCATCAGAAGATACAGTATAATGCAACCAGCATGTAATACTATATTGTATGTATAAATAAGGTAAGACATATACTGTATGAATAAAAATAAATATTTCATGATTTTGACTGCCAATGAAATCTACATAAATTTGAGATAAACTTTGATGGCAAGCTATCCTCAGATATGATTCAGATGGAGCAGCGAATTGTCTTTTTAACCCAAATCGCTGCGCTGTCTTAAGACCCTGACAAGCCTTTCAAGGATATATGCGCAGTATTGACATAGTTATAGCCCACTAATCAGACTCTGTTTTGTCTACTGTCCTCTAACCAAGCTATGGATCTCTTTATTTCACATAATTTACTTAATGGTTCTTTGCACAGATTTGCCATCCGTAATATCTACTCCTTTCGTAAAAATGTTCATTCCTAGTCACAACACACATATTATTATAGACAAAGTAGACGTTCTTTGCTAGTGTAAGGATTAGTGCTGATCGGGTGAAAGTGTGTAAGCTATTTCTTCATTTTGATTCCTGTTAAAACGATGCCTCGCTACAGAGTTACATCGGTAAGATACTCTCTTGCCGTACGGAAAATCCCTGGTTTGAACCCCAGAGCCGACGAAGAAATTGTGTTTCATAAACTGCCTTATAACATGTATTATTGTATTACAGTTGTTGGTAAGGGATTCCGGTATATGCTGTGTTGCTGACCTAGGGGAAAGTATTGTCTTACTTCTCGCCCATCAGTGAAGAGTCATACTATACAGGATGGGCAAACTACAAAATACACCACAATCGTCTGAAGCAGATGTTGATTCATGGCTCCAAAATTAAATAGGCTGTGAAAACTGATTAAAAAAAAAAGAAATCTAATTATAATTTAAGATTTGATGCTTGATGCTATAGCTACAGTCATCACAGACTGTAGTCGTGGACATTGTCACCGTAGACGTCGCCTCAGGGAGCCAAACATCTCAAGGGTTAACCTCGAGATGGGACATAGAATCCTCAGATCAAGCCAGATATCATTTGACATCCTCAGATCAAGCCAGATATCATTTGACATTTCGCCGATCCGGCGAGATGGTATTATTCAATCTCAAGCGTGTTTTATTAGCCCATTAGAAAATTTATTATAAACTGATAAACAGTGATAACTAGTAGGACTGTTCATAAATCAGCTAGCTAAGTACAAACACCTGTCTTCCTACAAATAGATCTGCATTACCGATTTCATATACAGGAATCCCACATTGAGGAATTTGCAAAATCTAATGTTCCATAACGTCTGCAAAATAATTACTTCAAGGTTTTCAATGAATCCTTAATATCCTGATTAATAATCAATCAATCACACGTATATCATCTCTTATTCCTTCTTGGTTCTTCATTACAATCATTTTCATTCCAATATCGAATACCTATCCATAATATTTTTATTATTGCCTTTGTTAACAGATCACAAGTAAATTTTTCCTTCTGGATCTTTTATTCATAACTCTATGTGATTATCGAAGTGTAACTTTATGAATGCTATTATTAATTATGTAAATGTTTTACCTGAGTAAGTTATTGTAATCCAAGGAGGTGTTGAACATCCAAAATTACCAAGCTAAAAGCAACAGAACGCACAAATGACTCATGTTTGTTTGTGTATGTATGCGGTTTCTTTGTATTATTATGTTAAAACATCTGTGGATGGCACATTAGCCCAGCATTATGGCACTCCAAATCACATGATTTGCCTAAGTAGCTTTTTGCTTGCTCGTAATGCCTGTTGGCTGTCCATACAGCTGGTCGCTATCCGTACTAATAGTTACTATTTTTCTTCACAAAATATGTCATGTGAGGACCATCCAAAGTAAAGAGCACCAAAAAATTCGACTCCGCACTGAATCGAACCCCGGTCATCTGCCTATGAGCTACTAGTCGAGTGTGCAACCCACTCGGGAATCGTACTAATGCCTATAATAATAATTGTGGGTAAAAAATAAAATAAAAATATATCATTTATTTCACTATACAACTGCCAGGGGATAGATGTCTTCCTAATATATTTTCGCATCTTCTTCTTTCTACTACAAAGCATGAGCAATTGGGCATTCAAATAAGTTCATGTTCAGCCCTGTCCTTTGGATTTCTGAAATAAATACACTCTTCTGTTCTTCTTTGTAACATATTCCAAGTCAGAAGTACATAAGATAAGTTTTTTTTAAAGTTATCATATTTGTGAACCACCGACTTTTAGGGTAACAAGTCCGCCGCCTTATCAATCAAGCTACTGAGGTTGGTCTGAGAGATGTACGTAATATTTTTTTAGATTATGCTCCGAAGACAAAGATACGAGTACTTAATTTTTGAAAGAACAACAATTTTATTCAACGAAGTTAAAACCTTCCATTACAGAGCTTCAGAGAGTCTTGATATATAATGTAGGAAATGTAACACTTTTTTGTGAACCTAATAACAATATTTGAAGTAATTTGACTGTCACAAAATAATAAAAACTAATGATATGAAGTTTGTCATTAAGAATAGCTAGGAATTTTTCAAAACAATGCGTAATACCTAGGTGATTCCCGGAGACATTAGATCGGCAGGAGATGAACAGAAGGAAGCTCTCGTTTCATAACGCACTTCCTAAACATGTAACGCACATTACGAGAAGTCAACCAGTCAACCAATTACGCAAGGTTTCAATGTCCTGCCCAGTGTTTGGTCCTCTAAGTAAACAAAGAAAAACATCCAAGAATATATCAAGGCTCTCTGAAGCTCTGTAAGATGAAGAAATCCAAGATGATGTGTTTCTTAAAGATCAGTAGGCATACAAGTTTGGGAAACACATTCAAAGATCAATTTCCACGAGGAAGGAATTTTCCTTGGTAAAATTTACAAATACAATGGTAGTTTCATGTTTAAATAATTTTAATGTACCTACATACATACTTACATAGGCTGTACTACATATACTAAGGTTACTTTTCCAGTAAGTTTTCCTGTTGTTCGCGCCAGAAGGTTACTTTTTGCGAATTATCTCAATTTGAAATTATATCTGCCTCTTTATTTAAATTGGTTTGGTACTTGGTTTTAATACTCGTTACGAAAGGACACTCACTAGGTACCTACTATGCTGGGTACTCATATAGTAGGTATTTACCTAATTAAAGTCTTTAAGAACTAAGTGAACAACTTCTACATTGGGTTTTATCAGCTCAATTAAAGACAATGTACTTGTCTTATTCATTTCTTAAAATCTAATGGCGTTTACAATTTGTTTTTGGCAGGAAGATGTTCATTTTTAGAATAGTGTGTGGCCATGTTAAGTACCTATGGTATAAATGGGAATGTTATGGGCTGATGATGATTACCTGTTACCTAAAATGAGAAGTCTTGTTTATGGAAAGTGGATCTTTTATTGGGACAGGTAGAAATATGGCCTATATCAGTTAATAATGAGGTACTCGTACCTGGTGGGGGTTATTAGAATATTGAAATACATGCAGTATAAGTAGACATGACCGAAATATACTAGTGGAGAAAAATCCGTTTAATTTATAATTTAGGACGAGAAACCTTTATGGTTAGTTGTCTAGATTAATTATTAGTATAATTACTATACTATACAATACAAGACAATACTCTGTTTAACCGACCTCAGTAGCTTTAAAAATAAGGCAGCGGATTTGTAACCTGTGAAGTTGAAACAGGTAAACACACGGAAGACTGAAGTTTAATCATATGACAAATTTAACCGACCTCAGTAGCTTGATCGATAAGGCAGCGGACTTTTAACCTGGAGGTCGGTGGTTCAAGTCCCGGATTCAGCGTAGATTTAGTAAAGCGAGTTTGAGTAGTTGTGATATCACGAAATGATTAACACAAGTATGATAACTTAATGAAAAATTGAGATTCAGTATAAACGGTATAAACGGAAAAGTGAGAAGTTGTAATAGATGTACATGAATATCAGAACATACCTGGACAGCTGTTTCGAGCTTATTTGCTCTCATCAGCAGGTAATAGTTCTGAATATCCATGCCATCAACTAACCTCTCTATTTTAATCAGTATAAACAGAAAAGTGAGAAGTTGTATTAGATGTACATGAATATCAGATTAAGAAATAAGAGTGTTTAAAAATCACCCAGGATTCAAAGTAGGTATGTCCAGTTAGATTAGAGTAAATTTGAACCAAAAAGATTATATTAAATTAATATTATGTAGGTACTTCTTTTAAAAATTAAAAATTCTAATAAAAATCAAAATAAAATTACTCATTTTTTTTGTAAAAATTCTTAATGGTAATTTTTTACTGCCTTTTTTAAGATATCTTCAAAAAAAAAAAAAAAAAAAAAAAACTTGATGAGACAAAAAAAACTTCATGAAAGAAGCTTCCAAATCTTAGTCTAGGTAAAATGACTGGGAAAAGTTCCCTCATGAGTACTCCAACTGAAAACTTGGAAATTTGGATCTTCTCCATGTACTAAAAAAATTCTTATCGATGTTTAAGTGGAATCAGAAAGATTCAATCTGAAGGATTCTGTTTAAGTTCAAATTGGTCTTCAGAAAGGTGGAAGGGGAAATCAGCAAGTAATGGACAGTAAGACTTGATCGGGGAGGGAGGCCAACTCATCATCCCTCGTGCTTCATCTGTTTAGGTTTTCCATGAACTTTGATGTGGAGGGGGAGGAGAATCCTGAACCTGGCTTTGATGTTGAACTGGATAAAAACTTGAAGACGTTTGGAATAACAGTCAGTACCAATTTGGGATTCAGAAAGTTCAGTGTTGTGTTTGTGTAGTGAATTCAGGATATAAAAATGAACTCCGCCGTCTATGTAAGTCTTTCAATATGCTTTTGAAATCTTATTTTCAATATAATTTATTTTCTTAAAAAATCCATCCTATCAATTATTTATTTTATTTTACTGACTAAAAATTTGCGGAAAGCTTAAAAGAACTTTTAATATATTCTTTCTTTTTAAGAATTTGATTCGATGTAATTCAGTTGTTGAACTATCCAAGAATAAATCTACAACTTTTACTTATGGGAAAACTAGTAAAAATGTTGTTTTCTTTAATACCTTTAAAAAAGATGGATTTTTCAATGATACATACTATTTTAATTTAATGTGTCTCTTCACTTTTCTTATACAATTACTAGTGGTTCTGTGAATTGTATAACTCACTTAGATTCTTTAATCGATTTAAAGATGGCATATCAAGCATAGAACAATATAGGTTTCAAAATAAAAATATCAATCGACCCACTTGTGGGGCTGTCAAGCGGTTCCGGGTTGACCAAATTATACTGCTAATTTCGGTATTTTAAAGTCCAATAAACATACTTACAGAAGTTTTATAAAATTTGAAGCATTCTTAAATAAATAAATAGACAGACAGACAGATATCCTGCTAATTGTTAAGTTGAAACTAGACATGAACACTCACTTGTCTCACTTAGCTTGGGCAATAAGAGCAATTTTATTAATCTACTAAAGATTTGAATTAATGATTTCATCAAAATTAAACTAGTTATCCGTTAAAGTTAATGTTTTTGAAACTAAGCCATTCATTTCGTTTGGTCAATTATAAATTTCTTTGATGTGCACCCGGCACATCCTCCAATAAACTCTAAACCTAATAAATAATTCAAATATTTTTTTACTTTCTATTACCCATAAGGTATAGAAAGTATTGTAATCGGTTACTTTTTAACAAATTGAGCTGATAATTTCAATTTTATTCAGTAGATACTGTAGATTTTCTTTTGCTAGCCTAGTTACAGGTAAAAATAAAGTCCTGATGGTTTCTATTCCTACCCGTTTCAGATGAATCCTTTATCTGATTTTCTACTTATTTGTTCTTCTCTTCTGTTTGGAAACCGTGAAAACCAAATTGACCAAAGAAATTACCTTACTGAATATATATTTTATTATAAGATTACATAGACATTCTAGAATTTGTTGGAAAGGTTGATTACTTTTAAAAAAAGTAGAAAATTAAATAATAGCCACAAGTTATCAATATCATCATACACACACATTCCTACTCAAAATTTGGCAAATTCATTTAAACAACTGCTTGTGAGTGTTCAGTCAGTATTGAATAATAAAATTGTGCATTTTTGTAATATTATGTAAATGAGCGGAATATTATAGGATCAATATCTACTTATTATAGAGTGCCTACCTGCCTATATTATCTCCTAATTTATGACAGTTTGGTTCTGGAAGATCCCGCTTTTTATATCAAGTGCCAAATCAAAAGTGAAATTGATTTACTACCTGAATACCTTACCAAATCCGTTTCGATTCCAATTTTCTATAACAATACTTCCGAATAATTTATGTTGTCATCGTTTTGATTTATTCATGAAAGTTTTTTCGCTTCATGATTTCCTATGTCGCACAATATATTTGCGCGGGTAGTTCGGGATCTGTTCATACAATTTAGATAGTACTACTGTCTGTTGTCAATTCGAGTTTTTGGATGATCTCCAATAGATTGTATCATTCTGTTAATAAAGAATCAATACCTATTGGTATTCTGCGCGGTCATTCATTTCTAGATTTAATGGGTTTTTTAAATCTCAAAACAGACTTAATAATAATTATAATATGACAAGTACAGGTACTATATCTCTATACTCAATTACCCATACTCCATCTGAAACCATATTTCCACTTACTTTACCATTCAGTTGTTAAAATCTTCTTCGCCATTTTTAGCTACCTGGTACCTAACTATGTTTTTCCTGACTTCTCAAGTATATGTACGAGTAACACAACTTTTTTCAGTACAAGATTAATTTGCAACATACTATTTTGCCACAAAAGTAAATCACTCAAATCCTTGACCTCCAACACAGAAAATGTTTTATTTTTCTTCTTTCTTTCTAATAAGGCGCTTTAATTTATAATCTACACTCTGAATGTTTTATCTACAATGTTTTATTTTTCTTCTTTCTTTCTAATAAGGCGCTTTTATTTATAATCTACACTCTGGATGTTTTATCTACAATGTTTTATTTTTCTTCTTTCTTTCTAATAAGGCGCTTTAATTTATAATCTACACTGGGGATGTTTTATCTACAATGTTTTATTTTTCTTATTTCTTTCTAATAATGCGCTTTAATTTATAATCTACACTCTGGAGTATATACTATGCATGCTACCTGCTGTACTATACAGTTTGTCTCTTGTGAACAATATTTTCTGTAAGCAGGTGTACATTAATTATCGTCCTTCCTGTACACTTTTTGAGGAATCTTTCTGACGGTTAATTGTGATTTTCGATTTCAGAGAACAGCTTTCGCTCTCCTTCTGGTGGGCCTCGTCTCAGCAGAAGAGAAATCGAGCGTTGCCACCGAGAAGCGGGCCGCCAACGAACTTCCCGCTGGTGACCTGAAAACTGAAGCCACCAACAGATGTAAGTGAATTCAGAATGTCTGAGACCTCTTTTTTAATTTGGGTTTAACGTCGCTTTCAACTGCATGGTCAATGGTCATATTGCGACAGGGTGTTACCCTCCATTTGCGGGAAACTGAAAAACCTGTTACTCTAATTAATTTTACCCAGTGTGGGATGGACTGGATTGCCAGCATCACGTAGTCTTCACTTCGCTGGACGTTGCTTAACTTCGGTGATCCTACGACTTAGTCCTCATTGATACGAGCAATTTACTGGAGGTTTAAATAGGTATAGACAAAATCGGAATCTTGATATCCCCTAGTGAAATTGTCTTTAATCAAATAGTACCAGTAGGTCACTGATCTATACCAATATTCATCATTTATTTTACTGTATAAGAATATTTTACAGTGTTGACTGTCAAAGTTTGTTATTTGTCGGTTGATAAACCCATCTTTTCCTCTCTTGTTGATTGAAATGTTGAAAAAATACAAAGAAGTAGGTATGTACTTGTTGCATAACGTTTTCCTTCATCGTTTGCCAAAAGAATGACTATTTCTTTGTTCAAATATTTTTCTTCTTATTTTGTCTGAAAACCATTAGGATCCATAGGTACATTATGTACACAGTCTGCAAATATTATGTTAGCTATATTGTTATTCATATCACGTTGTTTGAGCTATTTATTTTCTTCGTTTATCTCAAACACCGAATGCCATCTTACAGTGCTTTGTTCAAAATAGCCCACACTATTATATCATGGTCATTTGAACCATCAGTTTGCTATATCTTTCAGAATATTCATTCATTTACCAATAGTGCAATTTTCTCTTTTAATATTTTTAGAGTTTATTCAATGTTCAATTATTGTCCATAGAGTGTAGGTACTTGTGTCACCTAGGTCAGCTATTATACTCAAGTCGTTAGGTCCACCCCGAACCTGCGGTAACTTGTTAATATTGACTGATGCTTCCACCAAGGACAAAATGTGGTCATTTGTCTTTGTCAGTTTTGTCTTTGTTATATGATCTGGACACATCCAATATTATTACCTAATATTAGCAGAACCTTCTTGACTTGTGATTTTTATTGCATGTCATAGACCTACCTTAATAGTAACCGCGGCTCCATGCGGTTTAACTGCGGTTTAACAGGTAATCCAGTGACTCAGTAGCCTGATCGATAGGTGGACTTGTAACCTGTAGGTCGGTGGTTCAAGTCACGTTTTCAGTGCATTTTAACCAAACATGAAAAATGAAATTTCAAGAATTAATAATGAAAATTTTCAACGGCTCGAGTTTGAATTGAACTATTTGTTTATTTACTTCAGTTGGTTCATTCAATTCGGATACCTGACCTTCACTCAGCGAAGTTCACTGTAACTGTGTCAGTGGGTATGGGAGCTTTACTAGCGGGTGAATCACTGATCATTAACATGTATTGGCGTGTGGCAGAACCCGCGGTGGGCGGCTAAGCAGCCCCGCTGAAGGTCTTGATGCCTTATTCGATTTTAGCAATGTGATTACTGGGAAGGTCGACTAAGGGTGGATGGTTTTCGGTCACTAAATCAAATAGGAACATTTATATATTGTGAACAAAACATAAATATCCCGGGATACACCTATAAATCTAATCGTTTATTTATTTACATAATATATGTCTCTTTCTTTGTCTAGAGCGTTATTCACACCTCGGCTGAGGTGTTTGATGTTGTGTTTAGCGTCAATCCCCCGTTGATGAATGCACCAGTTTTGGTCAGATCACTGAATTTAAAATGTAGTGGATAACCAATAAAAAAAATACGATTTCTCGTGATGATTGCTATTTTCAAGCTAATCTACTGTGGGACCTCTATGGGGTCAATTCATAACCATTTTAAACAAACTACAGGTATGGGTAGTACAGGTACCCAAGTACAGGGCAACTACTAGTACTAGCGGACCCGGCATAAAATTCAAAAGTACTGACTTGCACGCACGGTGACCTGGGTTCGATCCCCAGCAGCGTAGAAATTCTCCTGCTTTGTACTTGGAATTCAGGCGTTCACTCATACCTCGTGAGGAAAAATGAGTAGATAACCAGCCATTTGTACAGTTAGCGATCACAGGCGCCACCAAGAGGAACAATTTGCAGCATTGTATTCGGACACATGATGGGATTTGCAATTTCGCAGTGCTGAGCTACCCACTAAAGTCGTGATATACCGACAACACAAAGAAATCGTATACACATATTCTTATTATAAACTTTTGAAAGCTGAAACAATTGGTATAATTTAAGTATCTGACATTGGCCAAAGCCCTCCATTCTAGTGCTTCACTCCAATTATTTACTCAATTTCATTGTATGACATAGAATATTCATACATTTCAGCAATCCAAGTAATGGAGCAGTGGGAGTTATTTACATTTTCAACCTCGAGATCCTTATACTACTGTACTAGAAGATAAGGATGATTTTTTACCTATATTCTGAAAATACGCAAAGTGCGAGAAACAAGGTCAAGTGTCTTGATTAACAAAGTAGAAGGTGCTTGTTCTAGAAACCTGGGATCCATTGGACTAGGAAATGTACTTATTATTCATGATTCATAGTAATTATGAATAATATCTTCTACAGCAATTGAATAATTAGATATTGTAGGTACCTAATTTGGGTATTTTCAAAATAATAGTATATTATTATTTTTCTAGATCAAGTACTCTAGAGATCGTAGGAAAATATATCGATTCATTATGTTTTCTCAAATTGAATTCTGTATCAAACAATAGTCTACTGGTGAAGTGGGTAATAATTATTACTGAAAAATTACCTTCTACCAGGAATAAAAATCCTTTGTAGTTGTTTCTTTGTTATCATCACTGGTTTGATTGAAAGAGTATTCTGATTAGGTACTGCTATTAGCACTTTTCTAACAACATCTATTAGACATTGACTAAATAGGTGCACCCATTTTTTCCATGGTGTTACACAAGATTCTCAAGGCTCAATCAGTCAATTGAAAACTTGCCCATCTTAGGATTCTTGGACAATCAATTTCATTGCAATTTGTTGAAAGCGTACAGCTCAACATTGAAGAACACGATGATTATGGGTTTAGGTTTCACACAAGCGCTTATTGCGGAGAATAGTTTACTCAATTACCCAACAGGTGTGACACTCTTCCATCGAAGAATAGGAGGAGTGTAATACCTATGTAATTTTATTATGGAGACCAGACCTCAGTGGTTTGATCGGTGAAACGGCGGACTTGTTACCTGGAGGTCGGGGTTTCGAGTCCCAAGTAAGACACACATGTAAGCAAGTCAATCAAGTAATTGTAATGTCACGATTGTAATTAAAACAATAGTATGATACTTAATAATTAGCTAATAATAGAATTTCATACACTCAAATAAAATGGATTTCGAGAAAAACACCCACTTCATCATCATGATCGACTTGCAATAAAATTCTTTCTAAGCGAGAGAGATAAAAAATATGTATTTTTATTATGGGTTTCGAAATTTGAGTACGCACTAAGAAATGATTTGTTGTCCATCCAATATTTCCCTACTCATCTTTTGATTTAAAAATAAAACATGTGCCTACCTACACCTATTTATACGTCTAAAATTTACCTATTCACAGGGCAAACTAGACAAATAGACACGAAACTGGTCAACACGCGTGAGAAAATCCTTCAAACTCACAGATTTTAAAAACACAATTTTCATGATATTGATTAACTAGGATACCTAATAATTAGGTACTATTAGTGTAGGTATCTATGCATGTCTAAACTAAATGGCCGATGACTAACTCAATCACCTAGTAAACACGATTCTTGCTAGTAATCTAGTTACTAGACAAGACGTCTTTGACGAACAGGAAAAAAAAGAAGAAAAAAACAGGGTACAACAGGGAGAACTTGGCCTAAACCCGAACCTGTTTTTGAGGCGGGAAAATTATACAGGTCCGCGCAAGGTCCCAAATTTCTCATAGGCGGCATAGGCTAAGAAGATAACAATGAATCAGTGTGGTTCCAGCCATTTCCTATGGGAAAATATACAGGGATCCAGAGTGGAACTGGTTGGAAGTCGAGAGGTTTCCTGTACAACAAAGAAGGCAAAGCTGCTACAGTGTATCATCATATTCATCACTTAGGTACTTACTCGTAATGCGTGTTATTTCTTCTCACTTCCTCATGGGAGAGGTATGACCGGATATGTGTCACTCTCAAATATTCTACAGCAACAGATTGGTTTTTACGTTGCAGAAAAAAAAACATGGCCATAGTAGGTAATGGCCATTTGTTTGGTCATACAATCGTACAATGAGTTGTTTAATGAGTCATGAGATAACGATATATGTACCTAAAGTTTGTAAAAAAATATGGCCATTTGGATCAGTAAAAGATAAAAAAAATATATAACATTATCACAGCACAGTGACATCTTGTGTGTGCTTGTGACTAACACAAATCAAACTTGAGATAAGGACATCTTTGAGCGGAAAAGGGCTTTGGTAATATTACAGACCTGAAGATTCAATATTGACTTGTATTACTCTGCTGATAAGTATGAATACCAACCTTATCCAATGCTACATGGATGAATTAAAGATATAGGTACTTGTTCAAGAGATTCACTTTTACCTTTTCAGCTTGAATGTACCAAATATTCATGCACCTATTTATAATCTTTTGTTTCAAAAGTATGATGTATGTTTATCACAGCATATTATAATCATTACGTTCGTTTATGTAAATAAATATAGATTATACGTGTTCTACTAATTGTTTTTGATAAGAATTACAGAGATTTGATAAGTAAACTGTGAGAACTCTGTCACTTTTTACACATAATACGAGTATAGTCTATTTTACGTCCTGTTGTCTTGACTATGAGAATGGTAAATACAAATACCATTACATACGAATCTTATGAAAATATGGAAATGTAAAAAAAAATCATGGATAAATAAAAACTATACCTACTTGTCAATTTCTTCCGAATTGAAGGTCAACACTTGAAGAGTACCTAGATTTCCCCAGAATTTAAACTTACTGTGGAATATAAATTTGTTATTAAAATTTTATGATCCAAATTTTGAAAAGATAACTTTAATTGCACTTAGTTTGATCCAGTATTCAGCTTAGTGATGAGATCCTCGCTCACTGTTTGAAAGGGCCCGAGTTGATTCCTCAGCCTACAAAAAATTGTAATCGTAATTTTATTGCAGATGTTATTAAGGGACACCAATTATGACGCATAATGCAGTAAGACTTAATTCATATCTTATGTTTATTTCAGACTACGGCGGTGGTTACAATCAAGGCTATGGATCAGGCTACAACAGCGTAGGATACGGCAACGCCTACAACCAATACCCAGGTTATGCTTCCGGCTACAACCAATACCCCGGCTACTCCTCCGGCTACAACCAGGGCTACAACGGTTACAATCAGGGCTACAACGGCTACAACCAGGTGCTTACAACCAGGGCTACAACGGCTACAACGGTTACAACCAGGGATACGGTTACAACCAGGGAGCCTACAACCAGGGATACAACAAATACCCAACAGCCTACAGCGGAGCCTACTCTGGTGAATATTAAGCTTTCCTATCTGGTCTGAAGGGATAAACTGTCGAATTTTACGAGTAATTAGTATGATTTTTTAATGAAACTTGGATAGGCTGGGTACAGATAACTTTTCAGAAAAACTTAAACGTTCGAAGAGATCTAGTCCCATGTGTTGGATATGGCCGCGACGAGAATTTCTGCATAGGCTGCGCGAACTTTGTGTCCGTGAACATTATGTTGATGCAAACATAAAGTCCATACCTACATAATACGAAAGTATCAATGTAAGTTGTGCTGCTGCCCAGTGAAAATGAACACCTAACATTGAGAAGTTTGGCAACTTGCCCATGTACAAGAGAGCATGCTGGCGCGAACAGAATTCAAACGGACACAAACTTTATGTGCTCAACAAATTTGTGCACAACTCGGCCATACCCAGGCGATTTGCTCTACGAACATCAATGTTTGCGCTAACAGCTTGTCCGTGTTTGCCCCCTTTTAGACGTTTGACGCACTTATTAATTTTTCATTTTATTGCATTATTAAATTGAAATGAGCCTTTATGTAAATACTGCAGTTCTGGTATGAGAAACTTTTATTTTAGATATTTTTATTTTATTTTTTTTCGATAGTCCTGACCTCTTCTTTTTCCCCCACAGGAAACCGTTACAACAGTGGACTTGGATACTCCGGCTATGGTCTGAACAACCCTGGATACTCCGGCTACAACAACGGCTACAACAGCGCCTACAACACCGGCTACAACTCCGCTTACGGTCAAACTGCCTACCCTAGCTCCAGCTACGGACAAACCGCTTACCCCAGCTACGGCCAGACTGCTTACCCAAGCTACGCACAAACCTCCTACCCCAGCTACGGACAGACTGGATACGGAACTGGAGCCTACAACACCGGGTACGACAATTTCAGTCAAATTCCCTCTCGTAGGTTCAACCCCCATAGAGAGAACAGAGAGAGATTCGATCGATATGATAACGATGGGGAAGAGAGATACCATAACGGAAAACCTATTAAACCCTATAATAAATATGGGTTTAACAACTATTAGAAATCAATATGGTATTCCAATAATCAATGTTCCTCCTATTTATGTACCTGAATGGCCCACTCGCATTTTACTCATTTATACTTGTAAAAATCCATCCTTCCACACCCTCAAAAGTCTACCCATGTTATTTTTCAAGTTGAAGAGCAAGTCGAGAATTTAGAGTTACGAGATCAATTCAGTTTGTTCATCGATAGTAGGTACCTATAGTTATGAACTAAAAAGTGCTGGATCTGACGAAATTCACTTTTCTTTCCATCCTAAATTCTATTTCTCTTTATTATGAAAATAATAAAATATTATATAATTCTTTTATTATACTTCTTTCTCTTTTAACTTCTTTCTCTTCTTCTTTTTCTTCTACCCTTTAAAATTTTCACTTTCTCTCTATCTTTTTGGCAAAAAATCTTATAGATATCAACCCCACGGATTAGACCTGATCAACTATATTTTAAAGAATTTAGTTTATTGAACATCTACAAAATGATTTTATAATACCAAATGAACTGAACCAAAATAGTGCCAAAGTTAAAGAAACCAAGTGTTAGCCCTGTATCAAAGGTAAGACTTTGTGAAAAACCCTCAAATTTTGGCTGTACTAAAATTATAACCTTACTCATATTAAAAACTTAAAGAGCATGTCCTGATGCTTGATTATGCCATCTTAACTTAAATACCTAAGTATTAACAAATCAAAAACTGTAACGAAACTAATTCCACACTCTTAAACAATATTATATTATTTTCTTATGAAAAACTGCCCCATAACAGTGTAATTGAGAGATATTCAAATACAAAGAAAGCATCAGTAACATTGAAAACATTTGCACCAGCAGATTAGAATATCAAAGTATTAACAAATGATTAACTTTGATTAAAACAGGAATCCATATTTTTACCTATTAAGCAATAATTCATTTAGTCTAAAACCAAATCTAAACGATTTAATCTACTGTACAAGTCTAATAAAACCTTCCTACGCTGAATTCAATTTATGTTTTGGGTGTAACAATCCGTCATTTTTGTGAATATCTCTACAACAAAATATTATAAACACTTTTACATTATTTTATGACTAACTAATAATTAATTAAAATTGATATCCATCAAAACAAGTACTTACTCATAGATTCAATCGTATAAGTAGGAAATCTTATTGTATTTGTCCAAAGAGTACAAAAGGAATTCCCAAATATAAAGTTAGTTTAAATAAAGTTAAGCTAAAAACAGGATTTCTTCTTGGTTATTTTCTTTATACCTACCTGGTATAATTCTGCCATTGTTCGTTACTCATACAATGAAACTACTCATTTTTCCTTACGAGGTATGAGTGAACCCCGGAAATCCAAAGTCAAATTTGAAAAGGAAAATGCCCCAATTTTACATTTTTAAATGGCTTAAAATGATAGGTAAGCACTAAGCACACAAAAATGATTAAATAAGTACTAGTGCTAGCCACTAATTGCATTCTTTCTTTTCCAGAAGCTACAACAACGCTTACCACTACAAGAAATAAATCTTCAAACTGACTGGAAACAACTGATCTTCAACTGATGTCTCCCTTGGGTACAAGGCCCTCTCTACCGCTTTCTATTCCTCGTACATTACTTGACACAGATCTCTTCTGTTTCTACTTTACTCCGGTCTACTTTTTCAGCATAGAAAGTTACTTCACAGTACTTATAGTAGTTTAATCAAAATCAATTCTACAGCATTTAACGAGTTCCATTCAAGTCTCTTTTTATATAAATCTACTTGTATTTTGAGCAGTTCATAAGGGTAATATCTTATGTGCCTATTAACTAATTAAAACTGCCTTCAATTCTAACTGTCCATGATTACAAGTACTTTAGGCCAACAAAAAATAGGGTTAGTTATTTATGTAACTTTTTGTAAAACATAATGTAATTTCTGTTATGTATCTGTTATCTATTATTTGAGTTTTATTAAATAAAATGAGATCGAAATTATACTTCCCAACTTACACTGTATTAAAGTTTCATTTTCAATATATAGGTGTCTCAATTATTTTTTAAAATGTTTTCCTGTGACTGGTAATGCAAAAAATGACACACTTAATATACTTTAATCCTAGATTTTCAGAGTATTTTGGTTTTGTCTCCTGTTCTTCCACTATTTGTCCCGGTAGTCTGTCCCGGTAGCTCAGTGGTAAAGGCGGCACTCTGTGAAACCAAAGACTCCAGAGGTCGTGGGTTCAAAACCCAGCTGGGACATGACATGTTATCCTCCCAATTGGGATTTTTACCACATAATAATATGTCTTGCGCTCACTGCTGGAATAATGGGACTTTAATAGTCCTAATCGGGCAGTATAAATAAGGCGATATTATTATTATTATTATTATTTTTCCTGTTCTTTCACTATTTCTGATGTTCTGCCACAAGTTATTCATGGAATACTGAAGTAAAGCTCCGTTAGCCAGCGTCGATGGCCTGTTGAATACACCGGTTCCCTTCAGAACACCGAAGTTAAGCGACATCCAGCGAGGTTAAGACTTGGATGGGTGACCATTCAAATTCTAATTCTCGTGACGCTGGCTTTTCCCGGCCCCACTCAGGCTGGGTGAGGTCAATGTGAGTAGCAGGTTTGTGAGTTTCCTGCGAATGGAGGGTAAAACCCCCGTCGTGATATGACCATGGCAGTTGAAAGCGACGTTAAACCCCACTAAAAAAAAAAAAAAAAAAAAAAAAAGCTCCGTTCATGGGTAATCGGTCTGTGTTGAATTCATTAATGAAAGCCAAGAAATTGAACTCTCTGATAAGGGGTTTACGTGCTCAAGAATATCACAGTATTTTCAATAGAACTAACACATTGCATAATTAACAAATAAACCAGGCGCGAATTTAAAAAAAAAAAAAAACTTCGAGCTAATTAAAAACTTCTCGATTTCAACATAGATATAATTTTTTGTATAAACAATCTGAAATTTTCAGGACATATTCTTTAAAAAAAATACTGATTTTTTTTGGGCCCTATCGTAAGAAGCCATGTTGAGCTAGGTTAAGAAATGTAACACGCTAAAGTTGTAGGTAATTATCGTGCAAACAAACTTAAATTTTCAGATTGATTTACTGTATGTTTGACACATTGTTGGATTTTTTGGGCAATATCTGGCCATTGAGTTCCCCGATGTAGTTTTTTATGGTACGGCCGTCATCTACCAAAAAAAAATAGTCAAAATACTTTCCTTATTATAGGATAAGGAATGTAATAAAAAAAGACACTATTATAGGATTTATGATATTTGCTATGATATGATAGTCTCCGTGGCGTAACGGTTGTGACTACTCCCCAGTCGGAGCAGACTTTTCACACAGAAAATTCTGTTCCCTCCGTACATGTGAGGCTGGCGTTTCCAGCCCTACCCAGGCTGGGTGAGGTTAATATGGGTAGCTGGTACGATTCCCAGTGAATGGAGGGTAAAACCCCCGTCCTAAGGACGTTAAATCAAATAGAATCGTTGGACAAGATATCTCGAGAACGGTAAGGGACTTTAAATTTGGTATAAAAGTAGATATTATATACAACACGACACAAACCACAAAATCGGTAGAAATTTAGAGAAGAACATTTTCTTAGAATAAAAACTTCGATCATTTTTTTATAATTTGGAATTTTTAGAACCTTGGACTAACTTTTGCTTCCGAAAATTTCTAATATTAGAAGGAAGAGTATTGTGTTCGTTTTATTATCATTCATCCTAGATATGGGTTGTGACATATCAAATCCAATGATTTTGAGGTGCTGATTAAGATTTTGACATTGATTTTTAGCTAAATGTTACCGTTGAGTCACCAATGGTGAAATTTGACTTCTTTTCGAGTGATAAGGAAAGTCGTGTGGTGTCACACCAGAGTTTTTGTTTAACGTCACTTTCAACTGCATGGCCATATAGAGACGGAGTTTCACCATCTATTCGCTGGAAATTCACAAACCAGCTACTCAAATTAACCTCCACAAGCCTTAGTGGGGTAAGTTGGTCAACCATCCAAATCCTAACGTCCTTGGACGTTGCTTAACTTCAGTGACAAAACGAGAATTTCTGTATTCAAAGTGATATTGACGCAGTCTTCAGCGAACTTTATTTTGATTAAACCATGTAGGTTGCAGGTACGTATTTTTCTCGAGAAAAATTCTCCCTATTTCTATTACCTATTTCTAGCTTTAATAGAAAACAATGGAAAAAAAGATTAGGGACGGTTGAAGTTATCACAATAATGTATTGGCATTATATTGGTTAAATACTATTTACAAAATATAAAATCGTATTCTCCAGAAAGCTTAAAATATTATTTTTAAAAGTTGTAAACCTTAACACGTTCGTTACAGAACGGCCATATGTGGATGTTTTTGTGTTTTTCTTTGGGACCGAAAACACACATATGGCTGTTATCAAAATTTTAACGAGGGACCGGACATCCATATATGGCCTTTTGGAGGTAGGTTGTTAGTATTAGAACAGATATAGGATCGATTCTTGTACAAATACGATGCCAAATATGCAAAAAAAACCTGGGGACCAAAATTTGGTCCCCAGGATGCAACAGCAACTTTACCGCCTGGTCCCTACGTAAAACTTGAAAAAAATGGCTTGGTAACGAACGTGTTAAATCTCTTTCATGTGTTTCTTCTCAATTTATTGCCCTAGTCAGTATTTATCACACATTAATTTTTTTGCCTACTAAACGTGATACAGCATTATGTAAATAAAAATTTAGTTATACCACAAAGAACAATAAAATTAGTTTCTTCTAATAGCAATGTTTGCTGTTCACGAACACTGAATGATTGAGTGGTTTATTATCTATTGATTCCATTGGGACCCATTTATACTTCCACCGCATTCAATGATAATGCGAAATATTAACGAAGTCTTTTAAGTATCATGTCTGACTCAAGTCACGGTTTGATTGAATTGGGAGAAATCAGAAATTGATTCACCAAGTAAATCATATTGTGTCGAATACTTTCGTCCCTATTCCGAAGCAACATTTTCTTTGGAAGACACAAAGTTCTCGTTTTTAATGCCGCTTTTGACGTCCGCCATTTTCATTGCAGCGAAAGTCTTGTTGTGGGACACCTCTCTCATCCTCTGCTTGATCCCTTCTTTGCTGTTCTTCAAACTGTACGTCAGGTAGATGAATGTACCTGGAATGAGTAAAAGTAATTTGCAATGTTTTTGTAGCGACGGTGAAGTAATTAATCAAACATTTGGGTGTGATAGGTTTATTCGATAACAATCTTCTTCTTTTACTTAGCATTTTCCCAAACCTACTTGGGGTCGGTTCGAGAAAACCCAAACCATATATTCCATGAATACTTTCCTTTCAAATCTATCTATTTAGGTAGTCAAATCATTTCGGTTTCACTTAAAATCAAAAAAAAAAAAAAAAAAAAAAAAAAAAACAAAAACAAACAAAACATTTTCTCACGATAAATAATTAATAACATTAAATCAAAACAGGTGGTTTACGTAGAGAAACTAATCTTTTCTAGCCAAACTTACCAACAGCCAACCAAATGAGAAATCGAACCCAGGTCGCCATATCTAGTTTCATCATGAGGTACACGTTCATGAATATGCTGAGGCAGGGCAGGAAGGGCATCATAGGCACTCTGAACACCGTGTCGGGAACCACCTGGGGCTGTCGGGCCAGGATCGTATAGATAGCCAAGTAGAGAACCACCTCCAGAGCGAACAGGAATTTGATCCAGAGCGGACCATCGGTGAGATTTTCCTCGCCATTTGTAATCATCATGCAGATGATTGCAGTCATTATAGCTGAGAATAAAGAATAAATAATAGTATTTATCTTCAAGTTCGTCAGCAAACTTTGAAGATTATTATTGTTCAATTCTTTATTATATGCAAGACACAAATTTATTATATGCAAATAATATTGATTACAAAAAAAGAAGAAAATAATGTCAAGAAAGAAAAACATAAAATGGACACATAAAACTACATTAGAACTAATACGATTGTACAGTACATGTTCATAATTATTATTACTATAGTAAGCTTTATTAGGTAGAAAAAAAAGAAAAAAAAAAGAGAATGAAGTTAATATCCTACCTAAAGGGCGGGGTTATTGCCTGTGGCAATCTCTTCCACCCAACCCTTATTGGCAACATTACTCCCTTTCATTCTAAAATACTAACTTCGCAGGAGGGTGGTCTAACTATAACGAACTAAGGAGACCAGTGACTTATACCATATAATATGTTCTCCAACTTGAGACTTTGGTCCTCTTCAGTCTCGTACTTTGAAGGTGAGATAAAATTGATTTTAATTCGCGGGTGAAATTGACTCGACGCCGTGTGAGTAATGTAAGAATACTCTTCAGACATTCGACATAAAATATAATATGTGAGCTTATTCAAACTTACTGAAAGCTAGGCAGGCCATTTCCGCAACGTACTGCGTTGTGGAGGTGACGTATTTGGCTCCGGCCAAGTTAAACAATGTTGACACGCACAGGAGAGTCTTCTGGGTGACAGGAATGTCGCTGTTGGGAACTGGGATAGCACCGTTTTGCCCTCCATTTGAGAAGCGGCCATCCCTCTTTTGTGTAGAAGGAAGAGGATTTGGATCACGATACCTGAAATCAGATAAATAAAGGATAAAAGATTTCTCTCATTTTATTTAACAGAAAATTTATTCGATTCTATTGATGAGATTAAGTGGCAAATTCAAAATCCATAGCAAACCAAAAACATCCTAGAATTTTGTCAGAAGTTGTTTTATAAAGTTCAAAATTAATTGTTCGCCGCTTCATCTGGAATACAGAAACACAAGAGGTAATTCCGGAAAAATATTACCCTTCAACAAAAGACTTTTATATGAAAATTAAAGTCAATGTTTACATTAGATACAGATATAATTAATTTCATTGAACCCTTAGGTCAGTTTCTTTTATCTGAATTATTGTTATTATTTTATTTACCAAAAAAAAAAAAACCTAACAGAAATCGCTGTTGTTTTAGGTGATTTTTGGAACTGCGTACAGAAACACCTACCTCAAAATAAGAACGCACAAGGACACAATGGTGTATGCCAGTAGAGTTCCAATAGACATCATGTCAATGAGCTGATCCAGTTTGAATAGCGCCGCCATTATTCCTAAAAAATAATAAAATATATTTATGTAAGCAGGTATGTATTATGTATGTCTGGTAAATATTCCATAGTGTTTCCTTTCACAAGTTTAGTGGTAAGAATTTAGAGTCTTGATTGGTTGAGCACCCATTTCCGAATCCTAGTGATGCTGGCCAGTCCCATGTCAAACCAGGCTGGGTGAGGTTAGTGTGTGTATTTCGGTTTGCTCATTTGTTAGTTCACCAGAAACGAACGGTAATATAATTATTTACTCGTAATATTTAAGGAACGTAATATTTATACTTTCTTCATTGCACATTGCATACCTAAAACAATTACGGGCGCTCATACAATTTACATCGTCCTGCTGAAGTGTAATGCGAAATGTAACAGTGGGAGTGTGAATTTTAGATCAATAAAATTAAAATTATGAAAGTTATTATGAAAGTTCAATCTACCTATATCATTGCTATCAAAACTAGGAGTATATTTGTTAGATTTAAAAAAATAAATAAAATATTTTTGTAATCTTGACAGTTTATCTAAACGCTAAATCAAAATATTGTATTAAAAAATTGGCGACTAAAGCTTAAGCTTAGTTTATAATTATTATTAAACTGTGACCCACCAGACCATGACACGAGCATGTCATGTTAGAGATGTTATAAAATACGTGTATGAAAGCCCTTACTGCCTACAGACTATAGCCTATTTAGTTACAACTCTACGGTTCTACTGAAATTGTAGGTTATTTTTATTTGTGTGAATTATAGGGTTGATGTCACAGTATCCCATTACATGAAATTTTACATATTTACCTACAATATTAATGTGAGCACACTTGCTATACATGAACCGTTTAATTTCAATATATCAATTTGCCATTATTATAGCAATCGAACTACTGGGTTCGATTTGAGCTGTTTACCTGCAAACACTCCAGACACCAGGGTGGCTAGCAGAGGGGTCTTGGTGCTAGGGTGGATGTGGGAGAAGAATTCGTACAGTAGACCATCGGACGCCATGGCGTATAGGACCCGGGGTAGAGGGAACATGGCACCCAACATACTGAAATAAGGTACATGTTATTATGAAGAATATGCGATATGCGTGTTTATACATAATAATTATGTATAAACACGCATATCATAATTAATGATCCTACCATGGTAAAATGGTCTCTTGATCTGAAAATGAATGGTTTGAATCCCGGCTGGGAGGATTTTTCGGCACTACTGCAATATTTCCAGGAATCCTCGGCCCCCTCTGCATTGTTCGATGTCCTTCTCTTGAAAATAAAGTATAGCTTTACTCTATCACCGATGACAAAAACCATCACCTGCTTAAAATATGCTTGAAATTAATGTCGGAGATTGTACAAAGAAATTGTCACGTCAAAATGAGATCTAGGATTCAGCATAAATTAATACATAATCTTAACCCAGATAACGCGGTGAATTTTTTTGTTTTATTTTTTTGGAGTGATATAAATTGAGTCCTGAATCAAAATAAGTGCTGTCAACTTATCACTCGGACTCAAAACAAAGAGCTTAAGGTGTCGCCAACTAACCTCAACAAGCTGAGTTAATTAGAAAAATCCACAATGTAGTACCTTTCACCAGATGGGGCTGACGTCCTTCCAGAAGGACGTCCTTCTGGAAGGACGTCAGCCCCATCTGGGTTAATATATAAATGTCAAAGTCATTGACTCACTGACCACTGACTGACTGATCATCGCTCTACAGCCCAAACCGTAAGTCCTAGGAAGCTGAAATTTGGTAGGTAGCTTTGTCTTATAGTCTAGATGTGCAATAAGACGGGATTTTTCGAAAATCCCACTACAACACCTGCCATTGGCGAAAAAGGATTTTTTGCTTTCACGGCCATGCCTCGGCCCGCAAAGCGGGCGACAGCCCGCTAGTAAAAATATAAAAGTTACTACTCCCCACCCTCTTACTAAAAAATTATTTATTAAATTCCAAGTTACCTTGTACTGAGAGCGAACAGAGATCCCGTAGTGACAATCCATTTCATAAGGGGCCATCCCACCTTCTCAAAAACGTAAGGGAATGGTGCTTCGGGGTCCTGAAAAGAAAGAGTGTAAAATAATTCTAAAAGCTAAATAATTACTAATTTATTTTACAAAAACTAAGGTACTGAGTAATTTTCACATGTCTTTCTTTAAAAAGATTGCCACACGAAATTCCGACAAAAAATCCATTATTTTTTAAAAATCATAATGCCTAAAATCTTACTTTCTTTTCTAGTCAGGTATCTTGCTTTCTTCCTACCTATTGTTATAACGGCAGCTTAATCACGCCGGAGATATTATGGTCTCTGGTCGGGATTCTACTGACGTTGTTTTAATTGGGACAGGAGCTATGAGAATGTGAGGCCTTTTTAAGATCATCATAATCCAACATGGGTGACTTTTAAAGTACAAAAGCCATGAGAACATTATCTTTGTAATCGACTCCATGTAATCTAAGACGTTTTGAACCCAATTTGACATTTTGTTCAATAAGCTGGTTTGTACATGTACATGGCTGTTTATAATTCATCAGCCGGATCATCTTGCAAAAATCATTAGTGACTCACCTGATCGTAGTAAGGCCACATCAAAGTAAGCACACAGGCAATGCCAAAGTTACTGATGAAAATGACAATCAGCGATAGAATAATTGACAGAGGGATGTTCCTCTGCGGTTTCTTCGCCTCTTCTCCACAGGTGGCGATGCAGTCGAACCCAATGAATCCGAAGAAGCACTTGGCGGCCCCCGCCATGATGCCACTCACCCCCCAGGGGGCGAAGCCGCCCTCCCCGCCCTTCTTATCCGCCGGGATGTTCGCCTTGGGGATGGACCAGTTGGCGAAGTTAACTGTTGACATTATTAAACATGTTGGATCAAGTTTTATTTACAAATGACATAGAATATATACAATATACAGGGTGATTCAGAAAAGTACCGTCAAACGTTAACCACATATTCTATGGGCTAGTTAAGGAGGGGTCAACTCTATTAAAGAAAGTGCGCAAATGCCTCCTAACGGAGGTACACGCCCCTTAAGGTGTTTTTAAACAATCGAAATTTTCATTTTACGGCTTACCTATTTGGGATATCGCAATGTGGTAAAAAATTACTCTCAATACTAGATAGCACCTTTCTTTTGGCACAAAATTTAACACCATTCCAATGTCAGGGGCGGTCTCAGGAGGGTCAGATGGTAAGAAAAAGGTTCTAACTTTTTAGTCGTTGCTTGTAATTGAATTTGGTTTTCACCCTATTAAAACGTCTGTCATTGTCTACAAAAATGTTCTGGATAATTTTTTTCTCTAACCAACACAATTGCTTGAAAATTGAAATTGAAGATTTTAAAACCGCATTAAGTTTTGAAACCTATGCAACTAGCAGACAATTTTAGAACAAGAATTTTCAGCCAATTCATTATTTAACAAAGAAATACACCTGGAATATTTGAACGTGTTCGTCAATCTTTTCGAAGGCGTATGGAGGTCTGCATTGAAGCCAGAGGAGCCCATGTGGAACATTTGCTGTAAATCTTATTTCGGCTTAAGCCCTTTAATTTCGATTTTCAAGCGTTTGTGTTGGTTTGAGAAAAAAAATATTCAGAACATTTTTGTAGACAATGACAGACGTTTTAATAGGGTGAAAACCAAATTCAATTACAAGCAACGACTAAAAAGTTAGAACCTTTTTTCTACCATCTGACCCTCCTGAGACCGCCCCTGACATTGGAATGGTGTTAAATTTTGTGCCAAAAGAAAGGTGCTATCTAGTATTGAGAGTGATTTTTTTACCACATTGCGATATCCCAAATAGGTAAGCCGTAAAATGAAAATTTCGATTGTTTAAAAACACCTTAAGGGGCGTGTACCTCCGTTAGGAGGCATTTGCGCACTTTCTTTAATAGAGTTGACCCCTCCTTAACTAGCCCATAGAATATGTGGTTAACGTTTGACGGTACTTTTCTGAATCACCCTGTATACATACATAGAAATAAAAAATAATAAAACAAAACTTGATCAAGGGCGGTGCTAATGCCAACGGCATTCTCTTCCTTTAGAATTTTTTAACAATTCTAAAGGAAGTTTAACTTTTTAGAAAAAATTCTAAAAAGCATTAGAATTTTTTAACAAGAATTCAGTTGCCAGAAATACCAGGAAATCACTATAATCAGGATTACCACTAGCCAGGCACGTCGCGTCGATGGCATTGATGACACGTTGAATACGCCAGTTCTTGTGCTGTCGCCTAAGTTAAGCAACGTCCAGCGAGGTTAGGAGTTGGATGGTTGTAATCAATTTTGAACCCTCGTGCCCCTAGCTCTTCCCGGCCCAACCCAGGCTGAGTGAGGTTAATGTGGATAGCTGGAGATAGTAAGTTTCCAGGAATGGAGCTACTACCTACCATCTACTAATTATTAATATTATTACTATTAGTTGAGTTTCCATCACGTAGAGAAACACGGCCCTGTTGTTCTCTCATTTATAGTGAACCGAGAAAGTATTGGCTTTAGTGTTTATAAAAATAATTTCGACCCCAGTTCATATCAAGTTTCCGTAGTGTAGTGGTTATCACGTGTGCTTCACACGCACAAGGTCCCCGGTTCGATCCCGGGCGGAAACAATGTTTTTTTGCATTAGAATAATTATTAAATTTTATAGACTTTAGACACGATTGTCAATAAATTATTAGGCAATTTTATTATTCTTATTGACAGCGTTGAAGAATTAAAAGATTTTTTTAATTTTTTATGTCTGCCTAATAAATAATAATTGTGATGATCAGTTCATAATACATTGTAGGTAGGTACCTATAATAGAAATCAAGCAAAACGCTAGTTTTGCAACGCCAAGAAAAACAAAGCGAGCGTGTATACTTACGCTAAACCTAGTTCGTATGTATTTTCTTTTGTAGACAAATACGATAAGTTGGTATTATAAATAAAAAAAAATGTTATGAAGTATGTATAATTGTATATGAAGGTTAGGTATCTACCTTTGAAGGACCCTGCCACCATCATAGTAGTGACAGTTGCCAAGTTGATGAGGGTGAAGACGTTGTTGGCCAAAGTGGATTCCTTGACCCCCCATGCAAGGAGAACTGGAAGAAATGTCAAAGTATTAGGTATACATAAAAATAACACAAGGTATCTTGACTCTTGAGCTAATACAGAGTAAGATCATTATCACAGCTACAAATACAACATTATACGAGTACAGTCATACGTGTAGGTACGTAAACATAGGTAAAAAAAATCCATGAAAATACTCAAAAAATAATATTATAGGTAGGTAAATATAATACATTATGTATACGACATAAAATATATATTCATACGAGTAGACTATAGTGATATAGGTAGGTATATAACTTCTCATTGCCCATTAGAGTTTTTTTACATGAAAAAATTGGCGAAGATAAAAAGACATGGTTTTCAGAATGTAAACAAGGATGAAGCAGTTTCAAGCTTTTTATTATCTGTGAGCTAGCAAGGATTAGGATAAAGGTTAACATTGAAATGTTGTTTATTCAGTACAAATATATTGTTTAAGTATCCATACTTAATAGTATACTTTTTTTAAAAGTCCCTTTCAACTGCTATATCATACCGAGATAAGGGTTTCACCCTCACTGGGAACCAACCCAACACCCAGCTACATACAACTTTACCCAGCCTGGGTTGAGCCGGAAATTGCCAGCATCATGAGGGTTCGAATTTGAATGGATGATTCAAATTCGTCTCTATTGCAGTGGCGGCTCGTCGGGTGAAGACACTGAAGACATTTTCACCTAATTTTGAACAGTGAAAACACTACTCATAATCCCTTGAACATGGCACAATTGATCCAACTCAAAAAAAAAAAAAAAAAAAAAGAGTACGCTTTGTGTAAAATAGATCAATGCTGCTTAACATTTCATGTTACTTTCCAAGGAGAACACCAAATGTGAAGACAATTCCCAATTGTCTTCAGTTGTCCTTGAATCAACCAATCAGAGTTGAGTATTTCCAAGTAGGTATCATGAAATATTAGGCAAGAACTATATCTATGTAATAGTCTGAGGACAGTCTTCAGTTGTATTCAGTTTACATTATCTACACGACCTCATACGAAATGTCACGAAGCCACATACCATGCGCGATGTCACGTGTTTTTGATATTAACATTGTTGCCAGTAGCATTATGCCAGACCTAGGAAACCAGTCAATGATTTAGCCTCCCATATCTAGCACAATCTTGTAATATTAAAAAAAAAAAAAAATAAATAATAGTAATAACGTAGGCGTTAGGAAAGCAGGATTTTGTGTCAGGAATTTTGGATATTATTTCTCATTTTTTGGGTTCGAGTTTTATACATAGTTCCTAAACGATAGCTGATACCAATAAATTTTAACTACTTAATATGTATCTTGTCAACTATAGTGTTAAAAAGGACATCTCGATTGAAGTCAAATCTCGGAAATAATTATTTAATGTAGGTACCGAAATTGAGCCAAATAAGATAATCTTTTATCTAGTTGTTCCAAGGGCTACGTA
The DNA here is from genome assembly GCA_024516035.1 of Bactericera cockerelli. Classification (NCBI taxonomy): domain Eukaryota; kingdom Metazoa; phylum Arthropoda; class Insecta; order Hemiptera; family Triozidae; genus Bactericera; species Bactericera cockerelli. Next base: position 41,122,524 of record CM044955.1, read on the forward strand.
TGAGTTCGGTGCGGAAAATAAAAAAATGTATGAGTTCGGTGCCGCCTAAAAAAGGTCATGTATGAATTCGGTGCCGCCTAAAAAAGGTCATGTATGAATTCGGTGCCCTGGTACTTACCCTGATGATCAGGTAATTATAGTATTTTTTTCCTTATACGCATGGCCTTCAATTAATAAACCGAGGCATGGCCTTCATTGTATTTTACCTAACCCTACTATAAAACCAAGGCATGGCCTTCATTGTATTTTACCTAACCCTACTATAAACCCAAGGCATGGCCTTCATTGTATTTTACCTAACCCTACTATAAACCCAAGGCATGGCCTTCATTGTATTTTACCTAACCCTACTATTAACCCTAGGCATGGCCTTCAAGGAGGAAATGGACAGCCTTGCTGAATGTAACTGTCTACAACATAATCTACTAACTTAATAACAGCAGGATGACTGTTAACAAGCAACAGAGTACATTATAAAAAAGCAATCAATTTATAAGTCATTAGGACCGCACCGAACTCATACATCACCTTTTTTCGGCGGCACCGAATTCATACGTGCGAAAAAGGTGCTGGTAATCTTCGCACCGAACTCACCTATTGCCGTTCCAAGAAGTTTTTAAATAGGGACAATTTTGGTCCTGTTTAAGATCCTGACTATGAAACCACTTTAAAAAAAAAATCATGAAATTAGACGTTTTGAAATGAAATTCTCAAAAGAAAATTCTGTTCAGGCGGTGTAGTATTATTTTTTTAAATAAATAAATACGTCTTACATGATTTGAGGGATTTCTTTAAATTTAAAATATAGCTCTTGAAGTTTGTAGAAATTTAGCTATGAAATTAACTTGGCAACATTGTATCTCTTATCTTTAGAATGTAAACAAAACTTGTAACAATTTTATTAGATTATTTTCAAATCTTTTCAACGGTAATCAAGTGACTTTTAATTGGTGTAACTAGTTAATAAAGTTATTTCCCAGTATTTGATACAGGATAGAAACATTATTCCTACCTGATCTGACCTGTGCTTTTCATAATAAGTTGAATATGAAGTAGCTATGTACTTCTTTCAGTGTCAGAAATAACATTATAATATGCAGGTTGCAGGTAGCTAAGCACACAGCTTCCAGTGAAGTACTTAAAATTATAAGGCAATATCTGTGTTTTTCATAAATAGTCATTTAAACATCAATGGTAACACAAATTTAAGCTGATTTTATATTTGTAGTAAGTATGTTTTCTTAGATTTATTTTGTAATCTGGTGGTGGATTTTCTTCCAGTTTTGGATTGTAATTTTTAGTCTTCAACTAACTTTCTTTCCTTCCCAGTTCTAACCCCTTTTTAAAATGTTGTATCTACCTATCTACTGAGGTATAATCCTAATATTTTTATTTTAATTCCTTTTTACCAACTTTTAGTTAATATTTTTTATTAAGATGAATAAATATTTTTATTAAGATGAATAATTAATAACAATATTTCAAAGAAACAATGAGATTCCCACAAAATCATGGGTTCAAACATTGAAAGTAACCCCATTCAGATTAAGAAGTAATGAGGATAAGAAAATATTATGATTACTGGATGTCCAATTTCTCCAATTACTATAACCAACACTAAAAAAGTAAAGCAAATGCCTGCCCCACAGCCATACAGTTCAAGCCTGAATGGTTTATGAAAAATGAATGGCTGTGTACCAGCTCAAGTGTTGATAAATTGTTCTGCTGGCCTTGTTTATTTATTAAGTACCAAGTGTTCTCCAAAAAAAGTACCTATAAAAACTTATATGATGCAAAACTGGTATGAGAGAAAATCATGCTCTGCAGGGAAACAGCCATAACTTACAATGGGCTGTGTTTATGAGACCATAAGAACTAAGATCTGATAAATTAATAATTTTATTTTTTCAATACTTCTGGGTATAATTTGTCTTCACCTAGTCTTGAAGTCAGGAGCCGCCACTGCTCTATTGTACCTGGAAGTTGCTTAGCGTGCTAAAGATGATTTATTGCATTAATTATGAGTAAACCAAGAAGTGCGTTGTAATTTTATTTGTAATGAAGAAGATGTTGTACAGATGTATAACACATTAGTACTATATTTTCATAAGTGACCCTAGAATATTGTTTGAGTACCCACTATCCTGCTACCCTGATAAAAAGGGTAAAACCAAACTTCCAATAGTTTTGATTGAAAAGGAAAATGTGGTCTTGTTCATCTAGAATTGTAGACTACACAAGAGCTGTTTACCAGTTAATTTTTTCTTACTTTGGGGATGATAATATGGAAAAATTAATAATGGTCAGGTTTTTACATTGAAAATTAATAATTGACTTACAAGACAGAACAAAAACAAGGCCAGCGGCCACAAAGTCGGGATATGGGGCCATGAAGCTGATGTGCATTGGCATCACTTCCATCATGACATTCCTGTTCACGTTGCCTAACAACGCGTCAACTTGATCCGACATAGCTTTGGCAACACTGGCGGTACCTGAAATAAAATTTAAATTTAATTATTTTTAGTGACGATATCAGGCCTCCTCCGCCCTCCGTGAGGCAGACATGAACGAAAAAACTTCAGAAGATCCCTAGCGCTGAAGTTGGTTTTCTTGGTCAGAAAACTAAGAGGACATACGAATAGGTAATATTGGAAGATTTGTAGGTACTTCTGTACTTATTGGGTATCTATTTCCTTGTATGAGGCATTCTTCACACTGTCAATAGTCAATAAAATATTTTTTTATGAAATTATCAATGAGTGAGTATAATAATTATAATGAAGCGCCTTTTTATGATGGTGAAATAGAAAAAAACACAATACTTTCGATTTCTAATATTAGAAATTTAATCGGAACTACTAATACCTAATAAATAAAGGCTTTTTCAATGGAATAAGCTCTCTCATAACTGGAATGAGGTATTTTAATACAGAATGACTTCTCAATATTGAAGCTCACCAAAGAAATATTATTTTATTAATTGAAAGTTAGTATTTACAGTACTATCGCAATTTCTTACTCACCTATACAATACTCTAAGATTAAATTCCACCCTATCACATAGGCAATGAATTCCCCTACGGTAACATAACTATAAACATAGGCAGACCCTGCCTTTGGCACTCTAGCGGCAAATTCAGCATAGCAAATTCCTGAAATCAGACATAAATTGGTTTTTATTAAGACACTTGAGAAGAAACGTTTACAAACAGGTAATTAGTATAAACATTTTACTATCAGGAAAAGAAACTAACACTACCTATAACAGTAGATATTTTTATGATTTTTGTATATTTTTGTAGTTTGTATACGGTGCACTGGTGTAGTCAAAAGGTTAAAGCGCTAGTCTGGTAATCCAGGTAGCGTAGGCGCTACCTGGATTACCAGACTTTCAAATTCCACCTAGTGCATGAATTTTTCATCATTAATTTGAGTTTGTGACCACATAATTTAATAACTCTCTGAGGGTTAGGCGGTAGAAAATGCTGTATTAATCTCGCCTGGTGGTTACCTTCCACTAAAACATTTTATTATTATTATATTTTTTGATCATTAAATAAAACATATGGAATTATTTTTTTGACAGTACCTGGTTACCTACTTTATTTTGGAAAGTCCTTGCTACAGGACCGTATTATTGTTAATTAATTTGGCCCCTGGTGCTGATTGTAAAATTAGATTTTAGTAATAGGTAGGTAGGTATAGAAATATAGACACTTATACGTACAAGTACAAGTTTTAATTTCACTGACTAATAATAATTATTCATTTCAATATCACGCTATGCAGCAACTCATTGTTTTCAACTTTCTTCCTGGCAAGAGTAGACCGAAGATATATTATTATTTCGATGTCTGCACAGCTATCAGCCTGGGACAGGCTAAATGTTGTTCTCTATTCTGACCTACATGCCACTTATCACTGTCACGCCTTATCACATGTTTGACACTGAATCCGCGGATATACAGGGTGTGCTATATCCATTGCAAAACTCTTTTGACATACATTAAACAAACCGATTAAAAAAAAACATGTTCCATCAGTGAATGTGTCGATGTATAAAGCCTCCTCTACAAGTCAAGAGTCTTTATTTCTATTTCCCCAACATCTAGATCTAGAGTTTCCTCTCTTTCTTTGAACACCGTAATTCACAATGTAACAATGTCCCTGTATTGTGTATCTTTTGGGATCCAGGAAGTTAAAATTTAAGTTATCAAAATCAGCCTTGAGTATTGTTAGGTACTTTAAAGATGAAAATAGTAATTGCCATGGCGATTTTCTGCCAAAATTTATCTTATGCGCTTTTAAATTCCTCTCTTTTTACTCGATAATAGTAGTTTGACAATGACCTGCAACCAGAGGAAAATGTGGACACGAACATTTTCCAGAACATCATAACCAGGCCTGGTTTTCATATCAACCTAGCTAGACCATCTGGTCATGTGATTTCTTGCATGGCTTCAAAATTTCTACTTCTTTTCTGCATTGGGAGACAAGTACGAGTCTAAATGAGGGACCTAACTATTAAAAATCTGGTGTAAACATCACACGACTTTCCTTATCATATTAAGAATATTAGGAACAGGACCAAAAGCCACTGGTGACTCATAGGTAACAGTTTTCTAAAAATAAATGTCAAATTCGTAATCAGCACTTCAAAATCATTGGACTTGATATGTCACAACCCCCATCAACGATAAATAATACAAAGTTGGTCAAATGGGGACCCTCGAAAATACCGGTAAATTTTGGAGCCGTGTTCCAAAAGGTTCAAGATATCAAAAAAAAAAAAAAAAAAAAAAAAAAAAAAAATGATCTGATCAAACCCCTATTATTTTTTCATTCCAATAAAAAGTTATTTTCTGACTTTTTTGAAATATTTAACCAATTCGGCACAGTGCGGCCGATTTTAAGCAAAAGTTTTGTGGTGCATGCGGTATACAAGATCTACTTTCATACCAAATTTATAGTCTCTAGTTCTTCCCGTTCTCGAGATATCTTGTTTACAGACAGACGGACGCACGGACCAATGGCCGAAAACAACTTTTTTGGTATCCTGAGGCTTTCGTACAGAAATGTGAAAAACTGGGTAGGTCAAATTTTCGACGAATACAATACTTTCCTGATTATAGGATAAGAAAAGTAAAAAATAAATCAACTAAGAAGTGAAAAGGTGTGAGTACTGACACTTTTAAAAGCACATTCAGGTCTCAGGAGGATATGCCCTGAGGCTTCATATTCTCCAATCTAAAGTTCACGTCAAATAGCTAACTGAATAATAATTGGAATTCTTTGAATTTAATTTTCATACAAATTGCAAAAAACTTGTTTGACTAGAGAGATTTTTTACATTGGAAGAACCACAGGAACTCACTAACTTTTTTACAACTAAAAAAAAAAAATTCTAAAGTTGAACTTTTCTATATTATACATGTTATATTTCTCTCTTATTAGCAAAATAATAATCTCAGAAAAAAAAATCAATAACATTTGGGAGAAATGAGATTTAAACTGAAGGATCCATTAATTGCTGTCTTGAAAAAAAAGCAAACCAATCGAAAAAACTAAGTCCGTAACTTTTGTTGATACAAATTTCCATTATGTCATAAAATTCTTAGTTGTGCACCGACACATAAATAACAAACTTGGTTACACTAATAGATATTATGTAAAATAGTAACTTACAGATACTTGAAAATATACATTTGAAAGTTAGACGTTGCTCTAAAATTATCAATTTGACATAATATTTAACTTTTATACTAAAAAATACTCAATTTCTAATAACAACAATCATAGTAAAAAATTTACAGAAAGTTGTGATGTTTCATTGAATGGAATGTATAAAAACTTTTATACGAGTGCCTAAAAGTGTTAATGTTCATGTTCCGCATGGAAATCACACTTGGTCATCAAAGGTATTACCCATGTACCTACCTATGTACATATAATGTACATGTGGTATAATATATTATATAAAACATGCTGTCAGTCAACCACAATGTATTTTGTATAAAGTTTCTTGCACAATCACAATAAGAATCATTCATGAAAACTAGTAACTATATACTTTGCCAAATTCATCATGTTATCTGATTACTGGGAAAAAATTACCGGGTATACCATTGATTGTTGGGTCATCGTGATTTTTTTCATACTGCTCTAATGATTCACGATGAATTAATTGATCGATACGGCGGCGGACTTGTAACCTGGAGGTCGGTGTTCGAATCCCAATTTCGGTTAAAATTTCACATCGTGCGTTTGAGTAGTGTGACATCATGAAAGTGATTCAACACAAATATATGAACATTAATTTAAATCTCTTTCTTACTCTGCTAATAATTTATGGTTATGGACTGTAGTAAATTTTTGTGGGGAAAATGGAGAAAAATTGGCGCTTATCTGGATTTTTCAAATTACCAATGTTTATTTCTCATCATGATAAGATAAAAATCTTTTTTGGTGGGATTGGTTGGTTGTATTGGTCTTGTCTCGTCCACAACAAAAGACGAGACATTTGAATCCCCCATGGTTCCCCATAGTTACAAGAGACAAAAAATGATTGGTTCATGATGGTATTTGAGTTCATCACTAGTTAGTAGACACCAGCCTGGATAGGGAAAAGTTATCCTTCCATTTCGGATTTTGACCACAAACTAACACGTCTTGGGCTTACTGCTGGGAATAATGGTCCCATCAGTCCTAATCGGGCAGTATAAATAAAGCGTAATATTATTGATATTAGAGTACTATCCATTGACAATTTTTATAAACAAGGCTTTTTGATGCAAAAGGCATGGCATAACAAAAATTTTTGAACAGGTTGTAAAATTGAAAAAACTACTATTACATAAATAAGACAAAGCACCTAACAAATTTGAACAACTTCCTAACTAAATGGCGGGAAGTATGATCGTCCGTCATAGTAACTTTGACCAATTTAATGTAACCAAAATTTAGTAACAGAAATAGAGTGAAGCCAGAATGTGTTACCTGAGAAGAACGAGGCTACGGCGGCGGCTAGGAAGGACACCACGACGGCGGGCCCGGCCTGGTTCCTGGCGACGGAGCCCCCCAGCACATACACCCCCACCCCCAGCGTGGCCCCCACCCCCAGCAGGGTGAGATCCGCCAGCCCCAGCACGCGGGCGAGCTTGCTCCCCTCTGACACCCCCAGAGGGCTCTCATCTTCGTGCACTTTCCGCCTCGACAGCGATTTGAAGAACTGAAATCATGGAAAGCAAAAAATTGTCCTCTATCATTATTTGATGGATTCATTTTAAACACTTCAGAAGATCCTTGTAAAAGTGTCACGTGTATTAAATACGGGTGTATTTATTGACATTTACTGCTTGAATTGTAAAATCCTAGGGCTTATTCCGTACCGGTATGTTATAATTTTAATATTAGAATACAATTTTATTTTCTGAAGCACAAATCATTAATAAAAGTTATCATAATAAATAGGTATTTGTGTAATCACAATCGTGATGTTACACTTACTTAAATCTCGCATTGCTAAAATTTTGCTGGACCACCAAGCTAATCCACGGAAGTATTATTTTATAAGACGAAAATTACGAAACTCAGTGGATAAATAACTACGGCATTGGTCTAGAAACCTGGAGGTCTGTGGTGACAAGTCCATGGTGGATTTTAGTAAGGTGGGTTCAATAATATTTATTATGACAAAACTCTTTTGATTACCAGAAATCTTATAATCTACCTATTGAGATTTATGTAGGTACATTTTTAATGCGTGAAACAAAGCACAAACTTAATAAAAACTCCGCCATTTCCTCTTTTCTTAGCTGGGGATAACCGTACATTGGTATTAGTCAAGTAGTTAAAGCGCTAGTTTGATAATCCAGGTAGCGTAGGGATCCAGGTTGCATGCAAAACTTCAACGAATTCACGATAATTAGGTATTTTTAGCAGGGAATAAATTAGTACAAGTAGCCCGAATCTGCAGTATTATTATTTCTACAACCTTTTAAAACTTATGAAATTCGAAACCTAGGCGTTATTTTCATTTTGATTCAAACAATTTTCCAAAACATAACCACATTAAGCTGGTCTTAGCTCGCGTATAAGATTCAAGACACGTTTCTTGGCCATTACCTTGGGGGCATTACAATACTACGCAATATTGGTGCATTTTTGTCTCAAGGACACGGAAAAACTTATAATAAATCAGTATAAACAGAAATGGCCAGAAGTCATACCTATACATCATATATTATATAGAAATAGGAATGATAAGATAGTAAAAATAAATAATTATATCAGGACTATTGTAGGTATTGCATCAAACCTTGGGAAATCTATAAAGTGAGTTCCAGGACATTTCCTCATTGTAAGGCAGAAAGATAAAACATAACTTATTTTGCAAGAGCAAAACATTGTCTCTGTGATTGGCCATGCCTTGAGTGTATCAGTCTGCCAGTAAATTAGTATAATATGAATAGAAACTCATTATGTTTGAAGCTGTAAAAATAGAGCGTATTACCAATATTATGCAATTGATTGAATTATACCCCAGCAATAAACTTATTGAAATAACTAAGAATGTTACATAACAAAATAACTGTTTAGAGGAAACGACCACTCGGCGTCCCAGGCGATGTTTAGCCTCGAGTTAGGCGGTGGGCGTTATAAGCATCAAACAGAAAAACCTGAATGATTATTTTGGACGAAAACTCAGTTCTAATTAATACAATGAATGGGAGAAGACATTATTTGCTTTTTAGTGCTTTGCCGTCTTCAAAAGTAAGTGCAGTCTTTAGTGGATCCCAAGCTCTAGGCTCAATGCAGCATTTGCAGTCCCGACCATGCGCGGATATAGGGGGGGGCACGGGGGCACGTGCCCCCCCAGATTTTTTCGGTAAGCGATGTTTCTCAAATTTCATTATACCTAATCCCGTAAAAAAAATGATCTCAATGAGTTAGGGGGGCACGGGCCCCAAAATAATTCCCAATTCTTAGACTAATCCCGTAAAAAAAAGATCTCGATGAGTTAGGGGGGCACGATCTCCAAAATAATTCCGAATTCTAAGACTAATCCCGTAAAAAAAAAAAGATCTCAATGAGTTAAGGGTGCACGGGCCCCAAAATAATTCCCAATCCTAAGACTAATCCTGTAAAAAAAAGATCTCAATAAGTTAGGGGTGCACGGGAACCAAAATAATTCACAATTCTAAGACCAATAAGAAATAACTAAATAGTAAAGCTGTCAAATCCACACAGATTGTCCGAGAAACCTGAAATTTTACCTATAGGTCCATTTGGATCAGAGATCTCTAGGGTTCAGCTAAACAGGGTAAGGACAAAAAATGGATGGGTGACACAAAAAAATCACATTTTTCGACTGAAATGACATTTTTTTTTTCTCAAAATTTGTCGTGACGGCACCACGGCGGCGGCGTATCAACTCAAAAAAAGAAAGTTTTAATCAAGGGTTCAAGTTTTCATTTGAGATATCAACCACGAAATTCTGATGAGCCGTTCTTGAGCAACGTTGAGTAAGGACATAAAATGGATGAGTAAACAAAAAGTATTTACGTTTTTTGACCTGAATGACATTTTTTTCTCGAAATATGTCGTGACGAACTATCAACTCAAAGCGAGAAAGTTTTTGCAAGGGCTGTAGTCTTCATTTGACTTATTGATCGCGAAATTCTGATGAGCCATTCTTGAGCTCACGTAAGGACAAGAAATGGATGAGTGACACGAAAAATATTGACATTTGTGTGTGTGTTTGTGTGTGTGTGTGCGTGTGTGATAGGCTTGCGAAGCGGCGGGTGCAACCCGCTAGTTAGGTATATTGTGCGATTGTGCCCCCCCTAGTACAAGAGGGCTATATCCGCGCATGGTCCCGACCTAGGAGTGTCATCACACATAGATCTAATAAATGAGGTAGTATATCCTACAGTGGTTAGGAGTCAAACCCAAGACTCCGCTATTTTCCTCCACTAGTGGTTGCATGAGGTCATGTGACCACTCCACCAGGTTTTAATAGTTTTGTTATCCTGCATACTCTGACGCATAATGATCTAAACTCTAAACCCATTCAACACTTAACCCACTATTTAAATTATACACCAGATTATAAAAGGTAGGAGAACATACCTATAATACCTATATTAGTATTATATAAAGCACATACCTATATCCAAGTAAATTATGTATGGATGGTCGAATGGTGGATGTATATGTACAATTTATTAGTGAAGTACGTAGGCATGTATACATAATATATGTACGTATATGCCGCGCGTCGCTCTACTTTATAGGGGAACGGCAATTATTTATGTAGCAGAATATTCTATACAGGGTGTCCCGTATACAGATGCAAATATTTTGAGGGTAGGTTCAGCCCACCGTGGACTATCATATGAGCGAAACTTGCAGTGGGGCATTTTGCTTCGTTAAAGAGTTATGGCCAAATCCCTGTTTTTCCCACAGGTCTAGAGGTCACTTGGATCGATACACGTTTTTAAAGAAATGATAGCCAGTAAGTAATTTTTGACTTCATGTATGGATAGTCATGCATATTTCCCTTGAAATGCAGTTGGTTGCATAAAAAAATATTGAAAGACCAGAGAGATATTTAATCATAAGTTCAATACTTTTCTAAAATTTGATTTTTCCCTGTTTTCCCTTTCGTGAATTTAGAGTACTTCTACAATTGCAATTCTGCGTATCACTAGTTAAAAAAATACCCTATTATGTTTAGTTTTATAAAAAAGAAAGCTCATTTATATTACTTTAAAGATCATGGAACGCAGTACACACGAAGCTCAAAAAACACTTCTGAATCATGATGGAAAATTCAAAGTTGGCTGAATTTTAACAGAATTGGCGCGTAATTTGAGGTATAAATACACTACTCTGGGATGTTTAACAGAGGGAAATTGATCATTCACAGTGGTTGGTCGGTGTGAACTTTTATGTGAATGGGGTTACGCAATCACAGGGTTATCATGAGGAAAAATGAGAGAGGCTGCAACGGAAGCAGCAACCAGTGGTGTAATTATGGAAAAAAAATACACATGGAGAAAGACTCTGCGCTACCAACAAAAATTATGATTTCATTTTTAGAAGTAAAATTAAAAATATCATTTTTGTGTTTATCACAATCATGATATCAAAAACATAACTTAAATAGTGCCAAAAATTAACCTTGGGTAAAACTCGAACATCCAACCTTAAGGTATTACTATTATTATTAATACTTTATTTTTATTTTATAAACAATTGGACCAAGCTTTATTTACATTTTTTTTTTTTTACAATGAACATGGTAACAATTTGTGAAATAAATATAAACAAAGACTGATCAAGGGTGGTGATACATGTTTGTAGTTTATTGATAAATAACAAACATGATACATTCTGCAACACAGGACATGAAATAAAAAGAACCCAAAAAAATATGTAGCGAACCAAGGGCGAGGTTTAAAGCTTGTGGCTTTCTCTTCCACCGAACAAATTGATCGCCTTGTTATTTTAACTATTAGATTTGATTGATATAGAACTAATTGTACTCAGAAAATTTTCATTTATAACTTGCAGTTGGCACAAAAATAGTCACACAGACCGCTTCAGGCATCGAGTGTTCTTCAAAATGCAATAGCGCCCAGATTCAAAATTTGATAGATGTGTTTCTCTCCTTCTGATACCGTTTGATAAGGCGTATCTCATTCGTTCCTTCACGCGTTTGAAAGAACTTTGTATTTATTGAAACAAAATAGCAAAGGGTATTTTTTTACCTAGTGATACGCAGAATTGCAATTGTAGAAGTACTCTAAATTCACGAAAGGGAAAACAGGGAAAAATCGAATTTTAGAAAAATATTGAACTTATGATTAAATATCTCTCTGGTCTTTCAATATTTTTTCATGCAACCAACTGCATTTCAAGGGAAATATGCATGACTATCCATACATAAAGTCAAAAATTACTTACTGGCTACCATTTCTTTAAAAACGTGCATCGATCTAAGTGACCTCTAGACCTGTGGGAAAAACAGGGATTTGGCCATAACTCTTTAACGAAGCAAAATGCGCCACTGCAAGTTTCGCTCATATGATAGTCCACGGTGGGCTGAACCTACCCTCAAAATATTTGCATCTGTATACGGGACACCCTGTATAGTACAAAACCAGCATATTGTTATTGATAAATACTCCTTGAACTTGGCTCGTAGAGTGAGGAAGGTCGACACAATAATCTCAGAACCAGAACAGAAGACTTGGAATTCATTACCGGTCTGAAGATTACCTTGAGACCGTAAGAGAAGATATTCCTAGTTCTCAATGTTTTACTTGAAGATGTATCAATCAGAAGGTCATACATATTTTTGTAAAATTTAACATGAACAAAATTTAATATCACTAGGCCAACACTAACAAAAACAGAATTATGCCTTGTTTGTTTTCATGTTTATTGACAGAAGATATACTCGTAAGAGTCTGTGTTGGGACAACATTAGGAAGACTAGAGTTTGGCCCAGGCACTATTAAGGAGTAGACCAAATGTTTCTGCTTTTAACTAGCTTATCTAAGGGCATTTACTATGTCCTGAAAATATCAACCCATGTAAGTAGTCGAAAATGTCGTTCAATATTTGACTAAAGGAAAATCCAGAGATCCTTATAACAGAAATATTTATGTAACAGCTAAACTCTAATACCCTAGCCTGGTAAACCCAAGGGGCTACAAACCACACGAGGCATGAGGCGTTGCCAACTTCATTATCTTGATTTTCTATCCATCAATCGTCTCCCGGAAATGATTTATTATATATTTAGGTGTTTAAACTATCATAGCTACAAAATTAGCTATACTCCTGTGGAGCATGGATCTCAGGGGATATATTTTCAATGATTCCCTTCAATAGTTTTGGTGACTCGAGAGATCGACTGGATTTTTTTTATCAGCAAATTAAGTGATCAGTTCCACAACGAATCTATGCTGTTTGTAAAGTCCAGCATGCTGAAGAGTTGGATTGTTGACAGTTGTGGTAACATGGCAATCCAGGCAATTCTAGATTCAAGTCCAGTGACCATCAGCCTTGTAATCCTATGGAACCTATATCTGGTAGTGGTAATCCTACGGAATCTAAAACACGAGGGTGACCAACCTAAGTTTTTAACGTGGTTGACATTGCTTGAATCAGTGTTTTTTTTGGTGAGGTGTTTTTGTGCCATCCCCGTTTGTATAATATCAACTAGAATAAACAATGGTAAGAGTCCTTTTTGGTTAGAATATACGAGTAAAAGGTATAATAATTGCTGAAACATTCATTAGTGGTAGAATAAGGGCTGCAATATTCATTAAAGGCGGAATATGAATTAAGGGTGACAATTTGATAGTGGAAATAGGGCCGGACTATTCCATAGGCGTAGAATATAGGAATAAACGGCGAAATAATTATTCCGCTATGCCTTAGTCACGTGAAACAAGCCTGAGTTCATCCGGGTATTCAAATAACACAATGCTAATTTTTATCACTAGAAAAGATCTAATCTGATTTCCGATTCAATGGGAACCTAACGATCTGCAGCGTTTCATGAACAAATTGCAATATTTCACTGGAGTCTATTTCTGCATGCTGCTAATTTTCATGTGTGGTAGCTGCAACATGTAATTGTGTAGTACATACACATACACAAGTCTATTTCAGTTGTGTAATACACTAATACTGTGCGGGGCTTAATATGGTTAAGGACGTAGATAGTCACCTAGTCTTCTATTTGCACAGGTGTCAACATGTTATGCATAGGTGCTGAATTAATGTTGTTATCTGCCGATGATAGAGGCAATGCAACGCTGGGTGTGGAGTTTTCTTTTGGATTAAATGTGGGTTTTGTAGAATGTGTATTGCCAAACTAGGGAATAATTCTAGTAAATAAAATATGATTCAGACTACATTTCAGAGGCCCTTAAGATATTATTTACTCATGCACTTGGATACATCAGTTCTATTTCCATGAAAATAAACAAGAAAAAGATTTTAATAAGCACAAAGTAAAACTTGTACAATATCTGGCATTCTATATTTTAGAAAGGAGCTAAATTCATATGGTATTTTCTTTCTGAGCAAGTGAACAATGAACATACAAAATCTCAACCACCTTTGAACTACTCGTTTGTTTGCTTAAAATCTTTACTTCATTATTAATGAAAGTCTTTCCAAAGTCTTCATCACCATCAAGCTAGTAGTTTGTTTTGGAGATAACATCAGATTGACTGGATGTACTTAACAACTAAATTGATCAAGTCTACCTGGAGAAACAATTTCTTAAAAAAATCGTTGCCTTTTCCTTTTCTCTAATATCTACTTTGTATGAATTGCTTTTGGGTTTCTTTCTGATTTTCCATTTCACTCAATTGTTTTAGTGTTTTGTGAACAATTTATGTAATAAATAAGGATTAAATTAAAATCTCCCTCTCTCTTTATCCTTCAATAAATTACGTGTACTCAACAACTCACTTCAAAAACAAAAGTCGTAATCGTAAGCGTTCCAGGCTCTTACGATTACAAGTGTTTACCAGAATCAATTTCATTATTCATGTTTAGGTCATTAAAGTCTTCCACATTTTTTAGAGTGTGATGATAAATTTCAATGAATATGGGTCATAAAAGTCTTTGTTCTATCACTCCTGAGTATGGACTTGTTGAATAGGCCACTTGAAATTCAAGTCATGTTAGATAATGATTTAAGTCGTGTGCAGTTTTGATAAGGGTTTTGAGGAAGATAACGTCCAATCGGTTATAGTAGGTACGAGTATAACATCGAAAATAGCTTAGTGTTGTCAAAAGTACTTGATTGGATGTCATGCAAGGCAAGTATACTGTAACGGTATCAGACTATTGTAACATTATTCTGTTCACAACCGACAACGTTTGATTTGACAGGAAAATATAAAGACTTGTTATTTCTTCCAACTGATTTGTTTTTCTTCGTTTTAAAACACTCTAGTATGACTGTGCCCAGAATAACAACCATTGGAGTGTTTTCGTGTGCTCAGAATACCAAGTATTGGGTAAGGCGCTAGAGTTGTATGTAAACAATCTAGCGCGTGAATCTGAGGATCGTATCCCACCCAATGCTTGGATTTTTACCTCATTTATTTGAGTATATGACCAAATAATAATAATAATCTGAGGTTTAAGTGGCAGAAGATAGGTACTTTGATTAACCTCGCATAGTGGTTACCTTCAACACTAAAGAGAACTATCGTGAATTTTTCAGTAACATGTGGAGCTAATGATGCATTTAATGCTTTTCACAAGATTATTTTTCGTGTTCGTTTTCCCAATCGGAGCAGACTTTTCACAAAGAAAATTCTGTTTCTTTGGAAGAAGTGAGCCTGGCATATCTGACCTTACCCAGGCTGGGTGAGGTTCATGTGAGTAGCTGGTACGATTTCCAGCGAATGGAGGGTGAAACCCTCGTCCTAATCAGGACGTTAAATAAAATAGAATCGTTGACGTTAGGAAGGGTCAAGCCGTAAAAATGTGGCACAACCAACCAATCTCAACCATGATGTTGAACAACGCCGAACCCAAGTAGGTTTGGCAAAAGGCAAAGTGAAAGAAGAAGAAGAATATTTTTCAGGAGGTTTCTAAATATTTTATTTAACCAGTGCAAGCCATGTATCCAGGTAGAGCACGGACTCAAGAGTTCAGCTCCCAATAGATGCATACCTAGACTTTTGCTCATTGATTTTAGAATATGACCACAAAAAATGGTCCTGCTACAGCTGCTAAAATGAAGAGACGTAAAAGTATTCATAAGATCTATTAATTTGTGCTACATATTACGCACTAGTGAGTGCAATGTATGCAATGTATACCCCAATTAGATATGGGAAAAGACAAAGTTAAAAAAGAAAATATTGCAATGTCTGTCTAGAACTCTAGACTCCTTTTTATAATTCGTTCAGAGGATGGTATTGGTTCTTTCTGTATCATTGTGTAAATTACCTATATAAAAAAATGGCTTGGTTTGAGGGCGACAGCTAGAAAAAATATAATAGCTGGATCGAATTAGGTAGGTATATTATGTGTTTTGTTTTTACTTCAATCGGTTTCCAGTTTCCTGACAAATGAAGTCTTAACTTATAAGGTTTTGGTAGGTTTCTTCTTTGTGATGTTTTTTTCCTCGATTGACATAGTTTTGTATTTACTATTCACGCAGGTCATATTTTTTTACGACTTTGTCGTACTCCATATTTGTAACCAAGATACCTGTTTGTTAGAATTAGTAGCTTGTTTGCTGAGAAGTCGAGCTATAACACTAATAAAAGTTGAACTAGTTTTAAAGCTTAACGGAATATGATGAATTTGTGGAGAGCAAATTTCGGCAATACGTCCAAGCTGGGTGATGCCTATGACTTTGTCTGAACTCTGGATATCATTGATTTTGTAAAAGGACCAGCACAAGGAAGTCACCGTTGTCGAGTACAGTAGGCACTAGGCTTTCACGCACGTTTTGGGTTCGAATCCCGACTAAGTAGAATATTTTCTACTCTCTAGTTATTGTGATTACGGAGATATAGCACGTTTATTTCACGTTTATTTTTAAGATGAAAACCATTAGATTTATTTATTATTCAACCTGGTGGTAGGGTTTTCGGTGAAACTCTTACAATTAACACTGCGGCCTAATTAGGCCTATTGTGACCAGGATAGTACTGCTTTTTTATTATTGCATTCAGCCAAAGAGAAGCAGGTATGAGGAAAATGTAAAATTCATTCATTTTCTCATTTTATTTCTTCTACTGTTACTTTCCTTGCCCTTTACTGGCAGCAGGAGTGAAGAAGTAAGGTGAGAACTAGCGGCGGACTCACTTGGGTTTAATGTAAACGCACATTCAAACTAGGACTTGATTCTATGGATTGAAACATTAAAACCAGACTTACCCCCATGGTTCTCTGTGTTAATACTGAATGGGTTGTGGCTCTGGTCCCAGCTCCTGATGATCTGAATCTGCCCTGGGCTGATTCTGCAGACGCCAATTATTGTCCTGATCACATCTCACCGCAACGTTCAACCAAGATTTACATGATTAAATTGAAACTTTGAAAGGTTATAAAGACTTAATTATAGTTGTTAGATGGTCCTACTTTTTCTTGATTAGAGTGATTTGATACGTTTATGATTTTGTGGGGTAACTAAATGTTCAAGTCTTTATTAAGGGTGACTTTTTATGTTAATATTTATTAAAACTGTTAGTTATGTAAACTTTAACTGACTATTAAATCACACACCGCTAGATTTTTAGGTATACGAACTTTATTTATAAAAAACGTCTAGTTGTAAGATCATCAAAAATCACTTGTAGATAATTATTGTTCAAAGACGTTATACATTAGAGATCATAACCTTTTAATTTTAAAAAGCATATCGTATACAAAAATGAAGTTATAAATGGCGTAAATGACCGAACAACCGTCACTGTGTCTCAATAACCGTCTTGGTTGATTTTATTGAAGAAGAATTTGAAGCCCCAAAGGTTGTGGATGTTGAGACAGTTCTGAATGGGCCCTAGCATACTTTCTAGGATGTGCTTCATCTCGATGAGCTGAATAGACTTCTGATTCATCTTGAGAGCCAGGCGAGAGTAAAGGTCAACTAGCATCAAGTGGTGGAACTGAAAGTTTAACAAGTTATATCTCTAGATTATTTGACTGTGTAGAGTTCCTAGCTGAAATCCGACACTTTGACACTGCTGAGTTTTTATCCCGTTGCGTCCTATTTGGGATTTTCAACATCCTTCCTTAGTACGCACCTATATAAATACCAAAAGGAAACTCTTTACTAAATTCGGATTAATTTGGTTCATCAGTTTCGGAGTACTGTTGATTATGAATGTATTAATCTAAATATTTTTTTTTATTATATACAAATAAAATACCCATATATTAAGAAGATATTTTTCGTACACTTTCTTGATTTACGAGTGGTCTTAAATGATTTATATTTTTAAAATACTACTTATTTCGTACCTACGTCCGTATTTTAGAAATACCTATTTGTGTTTGAAAAAAAAAAAAAAAAATATAAACAATTCTGTGCGGCTTCCGTTTCAGTGAGAAGTAGCCTCGGCTTAAAATATCAAACCCAATTAATGTAAACAGAGGAAAAGAAAAACGGACTATTTAAGACTGAAAATCTTATGCACATTTAGTACATGAGCAGTGACCACAGCTAAAAGAGGCAAAAAGCTCAAGTTCAGTCTTTAGATAGATGAGCTAATTTTGTTCAAGATTCACTTTCTCTCATAGAGTGGTTTTTTGACAGAGAGGTACGAATTTACTGCGAAATACTGGCATTGGAAATTCACTAATGAAGTTTAATCTGACCTCAGAAGCTTAACCGTTAAAAATTGTTCAGGCAACGGACTCGTAACTGCGTGTTGAGTGGTTCGAGTCTCAAGTATAGAGAATTTTTAATACGACAGGTTTGTGTAACACTATCATACACTCTTATAATTAACACAAATATGGTAGTAAAAAAAGAGATCAATAATAAACTCACAGGCAGAAGAGCAGTTTAATATACAAGGTCTTTCAGTAATAATAAGTAGACTACTTAGAAACCAAATTCACTACAGAAC
Organism: Bactericera cockerelli; assembly: GCA_024516035.1. Taxonomy (NCBI): domain Eukaryota; kingdom Metazoa; phylum Arthropoda; class Insecta; order Hemiptera; family Triozidae; genus Bactericera; species Bactericera cockerelli. Next base: position 41,141,159 of record CM044955.1, read on the forward strand.
AAACCTCAAATTCAAAAAGTTATTATATAATTTTTCACTGACTAGTGCAAGTTTGAGTGATTGTTCACCAGATGAACCAAACATTGAAATGAGCGATAGAACATGAGTGAATTTCGCACTTGTTAATAAAGCGCCAATCCGCCTGCGAAGATAAGAATTGAGATAGAGGGTGTTGGGGAGAGGATACTCAAAGATAGCACAGGCATAATTATCTCTGAGTGCCAATCTTGTGTATTTTTGTGAACATGAACAAGATAATCACGAGAAAACAATTGGGTATCTCGAGATTAAAGCGGATTTCTGCAAGCCTATAGTGTTTTAAAAATTGACATTATGAAGCCTCTGCACCTGTACATACAAGGGTCATTGACTTAGGTTAAAAAACACCAAGAAAATCCAAGTATTATGCAAGTATTAATTGCCTAGAACTTGATTTACAACCTGGAAACACCCACAGAAATTACTCAAGTTTAAAATATTGAAAATTTTAATGGAAAATTAAGTTTAATGGTACGCGGCTATAGGTAATAATTTCTTAGAGGCACCCTGAAGAACTTCAATATTGAATAATCTTCACTCACGATCAGATCAGCACAAGGCTAGGCCACTTATATGGATAATCACACTTATTGAACCTGGCCAGGGTAATACCCGTCCCAATTACACGATAGCATAATAATAATTATTCTCGTATGTGTGTCATTGCATTTTAAACGTCAGACGATAACAGACCAAGTATTTCCAGTTTAAAGTAGAAACAATATTATCATTGGACAAATAATGTGTTTTATTTAACATTGATGTAGTTTTCAAGGAGTATAGACTATAGGTACCTCACAGCATTTCGAGTTAACACGATAACAGATTAATTTTTTTAACAGATAATTAATAGCATGTGTGATCACTTGATCGTCGAGGATGACAGAATTTAGACTATCAATTTTAGAGCACTCAGAATATAGAACGCTCCAATATGCCACCTATTCAATAGACTGTTTTATTAGTGATTAGTGGTGTTTGAATAGAAATGTTCGGTAGATGAGTGACTATTATTTTTTTTAAATACTCCTACCTATATTAATGTAGTTCTTGCTAGGGTATAATTATATTAATCGAGATGTAGGTATTGACATCAAGTCAGAATTTATTGAAAGAGCAATTTTGTAGGTTATTTTCTAATATACACAAGTAATTATAAGGAGAATAAGAGCATGGGAAAACGTCCCACTTATAATATCATCCATTTTATTATGACGTTACCTTCGAGTGATTTTACAGTTTCCACAACTTATTTCAACATTCCTCTACAAGGATTTACCTTCATTTGAACGTCAAATTGATATTAGGTTTTGAGTTTTAAATATTAGGCACCTATTAGTTATAAAACTTTTTATTGACTAAAAGTAGGTCAAAGCTCAATTGAACAATATTATCATGATTATAGAAGAGATGAAATCTTTTTATACTTACTGAATGTTTTTTTAGTGGATAAAATATAATTTAAAAGCTGTGAAAACTTACTTGATCCAGTACGAATAAAACATGCAACCGACGCTAGTCACTAACACAACATGCATGTGTCTCTGTCAATTAAATCAAAAGTGATGAAGTTTTTATAAACTCCGTCATCAGTTTGCAATCAGTCAGTGGTGACTTTCAGGGGTCACTTTTTGTAGTACACCCTGCTGTCACTATTATCTAAAAGTCGGGCGAACGTTTCAGGAATGGTGAATTAGGAACTGCATAAGCAATGGCATACGCCGCCGCGATTTCTGCTCTTTACTGAGTCCACTGGCCTACTTATTTATTCTCAAATAACGCTTTTGGAATAACAAAAGTCTATACCCACTTTTAGAAGATTAAAAACTTTTGCCGATGGTGGTATGTGAGCGCTTTCCAAGATATGTGCAAAAATGCTCTATTGAAGAAGAGCTTTTATGCCCTAAATTTCCATGCCATGGATGCTAGATAAAAAATGTGGTTTATCCTCAAGTACAGCTGTTTCTTTACCCTGGAAAAGCTTCTCACTGTACAACTGCCAGAGGTCTTGTGATTATCGACACACTTAAAACCGAATTATAACAGGGTTAAATTTAAGAAAGGCAGACTATCACTCAACTCGGGCTAGAGTGCCCTGTGATTTATTGAAACTCCGACAAGAGGGCGTCTCTGGCTTATCTTAACTTCAATCTTGTTTCATATTTTGGTCCTTAATTATGTCAAAATAAAAGTAGGTTATACCAAAAAATATAATTCTACTCTTATGATTATACCTATATGTCTATGCATATTTTATCAGACAGACTCTACAGACAGCCTAATTGGAACGAAACAATTTGGTATCGGCTAAAACTATTTGAACCTTGTCGAGTTGAATAATGGAAATTTGAAGGTTAAAAAATAAGAGGTAGGTAGGAATAAATATATTTATTACCTATAAACACTATGCACAACGTCAATTTCATTAACATTTGCTTAATATTTCTAATAGTTTGAAATACTTTTTCTCATTTTCTGATATAGGTCCGAAAAATGTTGACTTTTTCGGTAATTTCTTTAAACATAGGTCCTACTTCATTTCTGGACAAATCTTCCAATACAATCGGATTTTTAAACAGCCACTGGTACTTGCCAATTGTTGCCAATATTGTGTCAGACCTAATGAAAACCAGCGCCTGTGATTTAGCATCATAGGCCAGGCGTTATCACGAGTAGCACTATTAAGAATCAATTGATTCGGAACCCTCCACTCATTGTGTCGCGACTCCTAATTAAGACCGACTTTCTATAGTAGATGCAAGAAATTCAACATTATTCGAATAAAAAGTCGACTATGTATGACTTCAGATGCTGATTGTTAGCAGTCAAATTGAATAGGAAAAAATTGCTTTTACGTAGGTAATCATTAGAAGTTATTCAGAAAAGAGCGAGAAACTCAACTATGAAGAAACTTGTGTAGCTTTCGAAAATATAATATTGATAATATTCTTTAGTGGAAGGGAACCAATAGATAAGGTGAATGCTCAAGTAATTTTCCACCATCTTACCCTCAGAGTCGTATTTTGGGGGAACATACTGAATAGAATAGAATAGAATAGAAATTACCTTGTTTATACTGCCGAGGTGAGACTGGAAAGTCCCTTTATTCCAGCAGTCTAAACAAGGTCTCTTGTTTATTTTCAAATTTAAATACACATTTTGTACATACATTTAATATTCTTAAGTTTACATACATAAAAAAAACCTTGCTTAGGTTAGAAATAATTTAGGAGAAATCCAAACATTGGGTGGGATGTGATCCAATTATCTATGATCTTGGTGAGATGATGGTTATTAGCAGAAAGATTAAGGACAGAGTCGACACAAACTAATTAACTTCCCACCAAACATAGGGTTCTATGCGATTAGCTCAGTGGTTATAGCACTCGCTTGTCATGCGGAAGTTCCCGGTTCAAATCGGCCGTGCCGACAAAAATTTGTAGTCTTAATTTGGTTACAATTGTTTGTAAGGGATACCTTCCGGTGCGCTCGTGTTGACCCAGCACCCAATTGGGAAGTATTGTGTCTCTTCTCGCCCATCAGAGGGGAGGCATACTATGGGATGGGCAGGCTACAACACAGATCACAAGTGTCTACTCCTCTTTCATGGCTACGAAATAAAAACGGCTATGAAACACCCATATAATAAAAAAAAATATCATTACCTATTCACACACAAAATGCGCTATTCAATCGAAGATACATTATGGTGATATTTTCCAAACATTTTAATAGAGTAAAGAGGTCTCCGATGAATTTTGACTGCAGCCCTGTGACTTTAATCCTGTCTTATAATATGTTCCTAAAACAGAATTATTAAACAAAGAAAAGCCGATGAAATTAAGAGGTACTTTGTTCAACTGTTGGCATAATGGGACAACCTGTCTTGCGATGACAGTCTAAATAAAGCACCACTTATACTCTCTTGGAGAAGCATTAGGTATTAGAAGTATAAATTAAATAAGCATACCGAACTCATTAACTTGATCGATAACTCGGCAGACTTGTAACCTGGAGTTCGGTGGTTCGAGTTCCCAGAACGGTCATTTTTTTTAGTAGTGTGAGTTTTCAAAATAATTGTGATAGTAACACGAATATGAAAACATTAAAAAGCATGGTTGGTGGGGAGTTTACATCCTCGTCATGCTTACTTCCCAGCTCACTTCGACTAAATTGAAACACCATCAAACACCTACTTATCTACATAATGTATCATCAGCAAATCAAACAAGGCGTGATTTTCTCTTATACCTATCTAGGAGAAACTGTCTCAAGTCCACAACCATAGATTTAGTCTTAAGTCTCAAATCCTCTGTATCTTGGGGTAAAAACAAACCAAATTTTTCAGCTTTTACATTTCATTTATAATTTGTTATAGCCGATGTTCATCATGGACATTTGCTGCCCCAAAAAAAATATCTATCGATAAAATATATGAAAATTGTGAGAAACAAATTCATGACCCACATCTAGAAATTTGGTTTGTGGTGCCCACTTGATTCTCAAAATGTTCATACTATTTTCAAAAGTGCATTTAAGTTACTGATTTGATATATAGCAATAAAAGTCATATATAATACAGAGTTGTAACGGTCATTGCACGCCAAAAAACATTTATTAATTTTAAAAAGAACAAGTTGAGTTTTATAGAATACTGTTAATCATTTATACGAATATGTTATATTAAAATTATTAGATAACTATGTTTTTGAATGTCCTTTGAACACCTTAAAAATATCCTTTGTCACATGAATCACATTTCAAAAAAATACCGCTATTTTTTTACCATATTTTCTTATCCAAATTTGTAAAGTTTATTAGTGCGAGTTACAAGACGACGAGTTGGTGTGAAACTAAAGCCACTTCGCGAACGTCAAAGTCTGCCACGGCCACAATAATAAATTTACTACTAGTCTACCTACTGAATAGTTTTTTACATGATTTGTGTTGAACCACGGCAGTCACTGCTCATGTTGTCGTAGGTATGAGGTTACTGGGTGTCTCAAAACTAGAACCTGATTCTGTTGGAACATGTTGCACGTTTTACGCTCCAAGGCTTTCAATTTCTTCATACTATTCGACCACTACGAGTATATAGCGGAAGGCAAGAAGAACCATGAAGGTCGAGGGTGGATCTGTTATCATTAGCACTATTGATGAAAATAGTGTGGCCGGATTACCTATATTTTATTGTTTTATAGCCCAAAGAACAAAACAAGCTTTTATTTAAACCATTTAACGCCATATTCTGACTTTTTTTCAGATTTTCCAAAAGTTGAGCTTTTAAACGAGCATTTTCAAATACTAGCATATCTGAGCATATCTTGCAAAGTACAGATCCAATTGAGCTGAAATTTAGAGCTATGAGCTTTTTCAGTATCCAATCTGGACGTCTCAATAGATTTCTGGAATAAGAATTCCTAGAACTGATCCTTTCTGCATTTTTAACCTTCCACAAATATTTCTTTGTCCCCACGTGCTATAGAAGAAAAAAAGGATCCATTTGTACCATTTTTTCATTGTTTCTATCCTTCGTAAATTAAGACAATGAAAAAGGGTCTCAACTGAAGGAGAGGATGCTTATTCATAGATATATTTTTTACCATATGACCTAACTAGCGGGCTGTCGCCCGCTTTGCGGGCCGAGGCATGGCCGTGAAAGCAAAAAATCCTTTTTCGCCAATGGCAGGTGTTGTAGTGGGAATTTCGAAAAATCCCGTCTTATTGCACATCTAGACTATAAGACAAAGCTACCTACCAAATTTCAGCTTCCTAGGACTTACGGTTTGGGCTGTAGAGCGATGATCAGTCAGTGGTCAGTGGTCAGTGGTCAGTGAGTGTCTTTGACATTTATATATTAAGATATTAAGATTTGTGATATTCTTCCATTCAACCTTTGGTGTCGCAACATAGGGATGATTACATAATCATCATACATACGAGTATGTATTTGTGTATTTTATGGTAATTCTTATGAAGTGAGAAACAGTAGTGCATCAAATTAACTATCAATACATATCTACAAAATATTTTTCTTTCACCAGCACGGCCATGCCTTAATGAACGCACCGAACCGCAGGCCTAGTCGCAACGCGGCTAGTATTGTATATATTTATTGGTTTGTATATTAATTTATGAATTGTACAGAAATCAACACGGAGAAAAGTATAACATTGTATCTAAAAGGATGTTAATTTTAAGTTTCACGAAATTGATGCTGTTTTCCCGAAATGCTGACAGCTGGATTGCTGGGTTTTCTTCCTGAAATATCTCTGAGCCAGCAGGGACATGAGTTTGTTGAACTGGCTAGTATCCTCCGGACAGTCTCCCTGTGAAGGCTGGGTTTGCTGAAATAGTGGATGGTGTAAATGAGAACTCGGACATCTGAAGTTTTACTCTTTTATAGGTAGCAGATTTTTTTGTAGAAGTGGCCTTGAGATAAATTTAATAGTTCGTTACCAGTTGCCTATTATCTGTATGATGGTTACCTAGGAAAATCTTTGAATACTTTGTTAGTTGCATTTTATTAGCTATAAGTCGGTGGATTCGTCAGGTATAGTAAAAATATTTCAATTTCATTGCAGATGTGAGCAGAGATATCTTAAATCAGGAGATGTCAACGTCAATCGCCTAGCACCTTCCCGATATTCTCCCAGGTGTACAATGTTCATTGTGTATATGTAGAATATCTCAGAAAAATACTAGTCACTTCAAAATCAAAGTGTATATTGCTCTCATGTATTAAAACTGTTAGCTTTTACATTAATTTTCATGTATATTAGAACATTTCATATTACCTTCTTCATTGTAAATCCTGGAGTGGTATCCTGCTGTTTGCAACCAGATTCTCGCACCAAGCGCATAGCGATGGCGATGATATTGAAGGGTGGAGGTGTTGCCACATCTGACATGAAGGAAAGGTAAACCTGCGACCGTCCAAACATCCACTCCGCGTCGGAGCTGTGAGAGCGCAGCAGGATCAGGGAAAGCATGTTCAGCATTATGATGACCATGAGGATTTCGAAAGCTACCGAAAACAGAAAATTAGCAGTGATCAAGATATTTCAATCATTGGTATGGAATGGTATGGCTAGTCTAATCCGATAGGTTCCGGCCCTAAATGTTGGAGCTCACAGTTATGAATCTTTTTGTTGTTGATATAGTTGGGTATGATGCTTTCTAAGTTCCTAGCTTACCTATAATATGTAGTTAGTCGAAAGCAGCATATTCAGACTTGGTCTTGCCCAGGATCTAGAGGTCATTCAAAAGAGTAAATGTTTATTAGTATCGAAGTAACAGTACAGTACTGTACAGAGTAGCCTGCACTTGCAACGATTTGAGAGAGAGTGGCATAAAAAATAAAAATATTTACATTTCAATTCGGTAACATTTTTGTTACAAAATTCAACTTGGATTTTGATTGTTGGCAAATGATTGAAATGATTTTTGATTATCAACCTGGCAAACAGACCAAGATCGACGTAATTTTACTCTTACTGTGGATAGGAATATCTACTAACTATCAACAGAGGTAGTCGAGAATAAGTCGAGCATTGATTTGATTAATAGAAAGTTTCTGATTCAATCAATACATGGTTCGTGAAACTGAAAGTCATATCATTTACATAATAGACTGTCGCCTGAAGAGAAATGCTCTTCTTCTTAAAATAGTGTTTGAAACAGGTCGAAATATTATTGATTTTTTTTAATAGACTTTGTGGTGTATATCCGAGAAGAGCAAGAGTGCAGAAAACTGTGTTCAGCATATTGCTTAGTTTGTAATTGGTTGTCACCTTCCGTCTGCTCATATAAAGTTCTCCTAATCTACCCAAACCTTTTGATAGGAAGATTTTTTCCAATAGGCAATTAAAGAAAATAGTAAAACTTAGACAATGTCAGATATTTTGGAGCATGTTGGAAAGACACCTTTTATTGATTGGAAAATGCCCAAGAGAAATTGAAATTGTCAACAAATTAGTTCCTAACTATTCCCAGAATCTTTTTTTTTTTTTAGTTTTTTTTTTTAACGTCGCTTTCAACTGCATGGTCATATCACGACGGGGGTGTTACCCTCCATTCGCAGAAAACTCACAAACCTGCTACCCACATTAACCTCACCCAGCCTGGGTTGGGCCGGAATGCCAGCATCACGAAGTCTTCACCTCGCTGGACGTTGCTTAACTTCGGTGATCCAACGAGAACCGGTGCATTCAACGCGCCATCGACGCTGGCCAGAATCTTTTTGATTCACCCAATATTAAGAAATACGAAATTTTCGCAATCTGAACACGACTCACCCGCAAACAAGAAGTAGCCAGTGAATTCGGTGAAGTAATGCTTATTGATGTAGTTGACATTGCTCTCGGTGTCGTTCATGTTCTCAATGATGACCGCCGGCGCATCCATGGAGGACATGCAGAAGATCGCCCAGAACAGCGTGCGAAATGTGTTCATCGGGTTTATGAAGGAGTCTTCTTGGCGTTTTACTATTTGTTCAGTTTCGGGGTCCACTTGCACCATACCCTCATAGTATTGATAGAGGCGACACAAGCCTAGACGGATAACAAATTTCAGGACTTAAAGAATTTCAAGCTGAATCATAGTTGAAAGAATTTTAGTTGCTGATTTTTAAATTTATGTTTTGTTCGGGAGAGTTAGAAGGGGTTTTGACCTTGATAGGTGCAGTGGCATCTTCAATTCAAAGGAGTCAAGGTTAAGCGCCCTTCTATTTCTATCAAGCTATTTGTCCAATTAATTTTGGTTTACTTAAGGGAAATCCGAAATAACATCTAAAACCCAGTTAGAAATCCTTACCGACAGTAAAAGCCAACATGATGATACCAAAGAGTACACTGAACTTCATGATGTCTTCAGTCATCTTGCCAACAGAAACCTGCGGAAAGACGAGATAAAAACTTGGTTATTTTTTATTTTGGCTCAATTTCACTTTCAATGGCTTGTATATTCGTAGTGCGATTCATTACTCACATTTGCTCTAATTTCTATCAAGGCGCTCACCAATCTACGAGTACTTCCATTTAATACTTGACGATGCTTAACGTCAGTGTTAATTGGGGAACTCGTGTATTTCACAAAAATGATCTGTTAGTGGTTATCGATGAACAATTTTATGTAATAATTTTTTCTGGCATTCTGTATTTATATGATTTTGTCTTAGGATTGTCCATTGAAATACTTTTTTTTATCAATAATGCACTGATTAAAGTGTTTCTTAATTAAATAAAATATACATTTGACTAATCAAGTGTTTGAAAGATTCAAATTACCTGCATGGGACCGAGATCATAGCTCAGTTGACATAAGAACAACAAATGACAGAAAGACATAACTGTGGCAATGGCAAACAAACTTTCAGCTACCAACGTAGGATCCAAGAAGTGCCAATATTTCCTCTCTAGATCTTCCTGATCATAAAGACGAACGCTGACGTAAGCAGCTACCCAGAACATGAAAGTCAGCACAAATAGCATACACTTGATGACTTCATAGACGTTCCAACGGACACGAAAAAAGCGTTTGGACCCTGAAAATAAATTATGAATGTTTAACTTACCAATTCACAATGGACTCTCCAATTTAAAATAATATGTACCTACTCGAAGAAAAAAAAACTACTAGACCTTTCTAATAAAGAACTTCTAGACTTTTTTTGGGTAAATTATAACCTAAAGTCCGGTCTAGAGTTGAAACATCGCAATACTAGATCAAATAAATAATAATAGTTATTTTGTTTATTTTAAGTTAAAGTTCACCACAGATAGAAAAAAGTTTTATTCAGTAAGTTAATGAACTACACTTTTATAAAGAACTCACCTTGCAAATAACATCGATATGCAGCGTTACAAAGAAAAGACACCACATAGAGTATCAGCAAGAATTCTACACCAGAATGAGGAGGGCCTCTCTTGACCAACTTCTTATCCTGATTAGATTGATACCACAGGAGCAACAGGAATATAACATACGATGCCATCGAATTGATCATGATATTAACAGGAATACCGTAGAACCGACCGCATCTAAAAAAAGTATAGACGGTGTTCTACTACTAATAATCAACTATAATGTACCTCTTTAGACTTGCACGCATGGTAACCTGGTTCATCCTTAGCAGGGTAGAAAAAAATCTGCTATTTAATGAGTTTTCCGAGGTCCAATCATGGTCTCGTGAGTAAAAATGAGTAATTAGTTGTATCACAGGAACGACCAGTGGCAACATTACGAGCAAAAAAGAGGCATTTGGGCTAATGATGTTTTCAGGAGTCTCATATTGACGTACTCTTTTTTTTTTTTTTTTTTTTTTGGCAGTGGACCAAAATAAGGTTCATACAGCCACCGTTTATTGTAATAATGAGACATGTAGGTACAAACTTAAGAAAAGTGTTTCACAGATATTAAAAAAGGTAATCAATGAAAGAAAACAAAAATAGAAAATTATTTGCACCTTTTCTATCAATAGAGTTTAAAACTAGACCAAAGGCCAAAGGTAGGTATTTATTTATTTATAAACTCTTTATTAGTAGGTAGAACATATATACAGAGAAATAATGGTACAAATTAAATATAACAATTGACAATATTAATAATATAAACAAGAAAATAAAATAAAATAATAATAAACAAAATATATACATATGTCCTAACTAAAGGGCGGGGTTATTATTTTTTTTTTCGACTATGTTCGGCTATGATGTATAAACTATCGTCGATAAATACCTACATAAGGAAAAATAAATTCATAGAATGATATCAAAACACTACATTTATACTTGAAAATCCTTTTGTTAATTTGAGAGGTATTAGCTCTTAGAAGCTCTTCAAAGCTTAGGAGAAGTACTTTTGTATAAATGTTTCTTTATAAAGAAAATAAATAAAGAAACTATTGTTATTATTATTAGCAAGCAGGAAATAATACTAGCCTTGCTTTTCTAAAACAGAGGGTCACAAAGAAAATCCAGGGTAGCAGTAGGACACGAGACACAAGTATCAAGAGCTTGCACGGCAGCGAATACTTCTCCCACTGCATCCAGTTGCCGAGCCACACACAGTCCAGCACCTGCTGCACATTGGCCTGCGCCACTATCTCCTTCTGGCCGCAGTCCATGGCCACCACCAGGAGAGGGTACTTGAAGCGCGACCGTCGCAGACAGGCTGGGTACACAAAGATAGAATAGAATAGAATATACCTTGGTTATACTGCCGAGGTAAGACTGAAAAGTCCGTTTACTCCAGCAGTCAAACAGGTCTTTATATATTTATGGGATAAAGATGTGGGGCAAGAGATTACACATTGAGCTGAGGTACGTGTATGTCTGTTTTTTATCCGCACTCTCAGTTTAGAATTACTTTGAAGGGTCATCACAATCTTGGATGGTGTTTTAAGAAAAACTATTGCTAAACTTACTTATTTAGTATATACATTTTTTTCACCTGTTAACTATGGATAAAAATTTGGCAACGACCGTAATTATTTATATCGGTATAAGTATTTAGTTTGAAAATTGTTTGTAGTTGTTTTAGAGTAATTTGGAGTCAATAACCTACCTTGAGCATACCTCACCTTGCTCTCCGAACTGTGCCTATATGTTAAAATCAAATACTCTGTATCAACATAAACATACTGCCTTTCTTTTGCTTCAAAACAATGTCCACCTCTTGGAAGTCCCGACAGCAATCCATCAAATCAACAGCGAACAATTTCGTCTTCAGCACCAACTCCTCGTAGGGGTTTCTGAAGACATGGTAGAATTTGGAGCACACCTCCAAGTCGTGAGATAGATGGAAAGCCGCTAGGAATGGATTGTCCGAGGTTTGAAAGATATACATGGGATTGCAGATGGCACGGTAAATGTTGATAGTGTGCGAGGGTGGTTGAGACTTGTATTTCTGCTTGCAATTCAATCTATGAAGTTACGAAGAAATTTTAAAGAAATCTTTCTCACTGAAAGAGTTATGAAACGTCCAGAAATGTGAAAAAGTTGAAATCGGAGCAAAATATTTTTTTTTTTTACAAATACGATTTCTAAAATTAGAATTTTTTCGGAAGTAAGTGTAAAACATTAAAATTTTCATTGATGCTTTATATCATTATACTTTAAATGCCAAATGTACTAGTTGAAAATTGTATTTTACGAGCAGTCGGTACTTTTCTTATTACCTCCGGCATTTGTCAGCACACTGGCAAGTAGGCAGGTGGGGATAGGGAATGCAATGTCCTCTTTCCAACAACAATGACACAATTTCTAATCTTCCTAGCTGCGCCGCCAGGATCAGGGGAGTGATGCAGGCTGGGAAATCGTTTGAATTGTAATAGCCTTGGAACTCCGACTCCGGATTGTGAGTCTTCTGCCACTGCAAGATGAGTTTGAGGATGTTGATCTGATCACTTTGGATGGCATGCAGAGCTCCATCACGAACTTCAATAGTCTCAAGCGAAAGCAGGTATTTGACCATAGCTTCATTATTTCTCAATATAACTATTTGGAGTGCTGAGACGCCCTGAAATTAAACGTTTTAAATGAATCAATTTGAAACAACCTTTATTTTTGAATGAATGATTATTTGAAATATAAGAGTACTTTCAGGATTAAGCTTGTAGACTTTAGAGTTTAGAAAAATAACTAAGAAAATTATGGAAATAAGCATTAAAATTCACCAACGCTGGATGTAACACACTTTCATAATAGACTTTATTTTGGTTGTGTGAAGTCTACGGCTCACGCGTAAGCTACGCCGCTACATCATCAAGAAAAACAACGCCAACATCATCATGCATCATCAACATCATCATGCATCATCAACAAGAACATCAGCAGTACCACCTAACGCATACTTATTGTTGGATGCATCAATTTGAATTCCCTCCTCTCCTACAATGTGTATCGTTTAAGTATCTGTGTCCGAGCACCTTAATCTGTGGCCAACCATCATGGCTACATTATGCCAATTTTTAAAAACAAAGAGTTAGTCAACCGTCTCCAACTGCCGAATTAATAACGTGCCGAAAACTTCATACCGCAATCGTGCCTTTTCCCGTTTAAAACAACTACCAGATCGACTAAAGGTAAGGTACACTGTCCTTTCTTCTTTTGCCACCCTTCACTTATACTTACATGCATGTTAACACAATTGACGTGATCCTGAAACCTGTGCCTGCGAATGAAACTCTCCAGGTCACTGATGGATCCCGACTCCAAGATTTCCAGGAACAGTTTCTCTAAACCACTTGGACAAGGAAGTGCAACACTGCTCCTTTTACACTGAGGAAAAAATACGGAACAAAAGTTATACTTAGTACAACGTTTACTAGTATATTCTAAAATGATTGCTCTATTTTTTAAGATAAATCATAAGAATCTTTTTATAAATGACTTAAATGCAAATATACCTATTTGTACTGCCTATATTTCAATTTATGAGAAAAAGAGAGAAAAAAAGACGATATCCTTCCAATCCGATAGGAAATAGTTCAATCCAATAGCAAATAATTATTATTAATAATAGTAATACCGGGTGTACCAGTTCATTTTTAACGATATAACAATATTTAAAACAAAAATCAATCCAAAAAGATATACAAAAGAAAAACGCAACATCATCATAGGGTGGCGTCATCGGGAACGATGGTAGCCAGACAGTGGAGGAATGACTCAGCACTTCTACCACTGTCTTTACAAGGAGGCTAATAATTGACAAGGGCCCCCAGAACCAAGCCAATGCTGGTCTACTCCCTGTTTATAGTCCCCCAGCCAGACAAAACGCAACACACACATATTATTATTAGGTACTTACTAAGTTATTGAGTGAATCTTTCGACCCATTCCCGGGTTCAGCATTAGCTTTATCTAATGATTCTTCTGACAGTGAGAATTGCAACATTAATGTACAAGCGTCAGTGGGCTGTTTACTTGCATGCCTTTTGCGGTGTTGATGCGATCCGTCCATCACTGAGACCAAGAGAAACTAAATTATTTGGAACTGAACAATGAAGTCAAAATATTATACAAAATTCTCATACTAACAACTGAATAAGGTCACTTTGCTTAATATATTTATTTCTTAATTAATACATTTCAACTGAACTGTCCAAAGTTCAAAATATGAATTGAAGTACTAGCTTTATAAACTAAAGCTGAAGTAGGCTAACCACAGTGCATCATTTGGGCCAACAACTGAACTTTCGATATTATTCGGCCAAGACTAGTTTTTGACTTTTGAACAACATTGATTAGATTTGAATGATTTCTAAACTGCAGCTTATTTACCGGTTGAAAGTATACTTGCACCAGTTCCTTACAAGTGACTTTTAAGGAAATGATAGCCTATGGTGTTCTGCGGAAAGGTAAGGCGCAGTCCCTTGGATGGGATATTATTATGTACTATTTTCTATATTGTGTTGGGTCTTGCAGGGGGTCTCGTAATTTGAATCAGTATTCCAGCCGACCGGAACACGAACAGGAGACGAGCATAAAGATCTTCTTCCAATACCAAATCCTTCATTTCCCTTGCTATGTAGATCTGACTACACAACTGAAAAGAAGAATATGTAAGATAATTATGTTTCAATAATTTTAAATTAAGCTAAGATAGATATATTTTGGGGATGATTTCCAATGAACTATTTTCAATTTTCATTATACCTAGGTACTCACAAAATGTGCTATTTGTTAACCAAAGAAGTATGATTTGCAAGCAAGCAAAATGAAAGCAGTAGGAAAATTTTGAACCTTCACACACTGACAAAGAAGTGCAATATATTGTAGAGCATAAAGGAAAGATTTTGGAAAGCATAATGCAAGGTAATTGGCATTTTTATTTTGTATTAAATTTTGTATAATTATTTATAATACTTTTATAATAACAGAATGAAAATGTTAGGGTAAAAGTACATGATTCGATAAATCTAAACAATTACCGGTTGTAAGTCATTGGTATGAAAATATGTTTCAAAACCTATTAATTTATACATTAACCAGAAATTCTATGCATTTCCCACGAGAGCTTGATATATCTACCAAGGGCTTGGTATATACATATAAGTGTATTTTCCCTAAATTAGGGAAAATACACGTAGAATCATAATACCTAGAGAGTTCAAGAATTTTTTGCGATTTTGGCCAGCCAGGACCACGGAAAACAAAAAAGCACGATTTACTCATTTCTTTATAGTGTATACTAGGGCTGGGAAAAATACCTATAGAATACATAGTAGGATTATAATAATGTACTATTTTCTATATTGTGTTGGGTCTTGCAGGGGGTCTCGATAATTTGATAAGTGTAGCAGGGGACCGGAACACGAACAGGAGACGAGCATAAAGATCTTCTTCCAATACCAAATCCTTCATTTCCCTTGCGATGTAGATCTGACTACACAACTGAAACGAGGGATAAGTAAGATATATATTTCAATAATATTAAAGTAAGCTGAGAGAGATAAATATGTATTTTGGGTATGTTTTAAAATTACTTTTTTAAACGCGATTAGCTCAGTGGTTAAGCTGTCGCTTGCCATGCGGAAGGTCCTGGATTCGATCCCCCGTGCCGACAAAAAATTGTATTATTCATATGGTTACTATTATTGTTTGTAAAAAGATACCTTCCGGTGCGCTCGTGTTGACCCGGCACCTAAATGGGAAGTACTGTGTCACTTCTCGCCCATCCAAGGGGAGGCATTCTACGAGATGGGCAGGATAACACAGGCAGGATCGTAGCTCCTGTTTCATGGCTAAGAAAAAAACAATAAGTTTGAGATTTTTAATCAAAACAGGGCCGGAAATATCGTACGTTTTATTTCAGAGGTATTGGTTATTTTTTAGAAGAAATGAATTCTTCTTTTTTGTAAAAATTGTTGAAGAACTGTTTTTTTCATTTCAAAGAATCAAATTTTCATGCCTTTTTCATACCATTAACTTTACCAGGGGAGGTGTCAAGGGGTCTACTGAAAAAAGCTATAACATATCAAAAATTAAAGGAAATTTACGGCAGACCTCTATCACTCTATAGACTACGTGGTGTCGTTTGAAATGACCCTCTATAAAGACTCCTACCTCCCAAACTCGATCCACATACGGGAGCTCCTGCACAATGATACTCTCAACACTCCTGGTCAATATCTTTCTCAATACTCGCAGGGATAGAACCAGAATGTACGATGAGTAGATCCACAACAAACTGAAACAATATTTTTATTAAATACTTTATTAGATATAAAAACACATATGTACAGAACAAATAGTTGTTATAACAATGAAAAATTGAAATAAAATACAGGGTGCGCCAAAAAAAGGAGCCACTCGAAATATCTAAAGAACGAATTGAAAAATTTAAAAATGTTAAAACACGTTTACCATTTCATCGAGAGGAAACTTTTTCTAATAGGTTTTGGTTTTTTTTATCATTACCAGGGGCGGTCCCAGGGGGTCAACTTTGGAATCCTAAAGAACAACACCCTATTTGTAATACATTTCTGAAAAGTACTTGACATTAAAAGTATTTGAGATTTTTAGTTTGAGACAAGTTTGAGATTTTAATCAAAACAGGCCGGAGATTTCGTATATTTCATTTCACAGGTTTCAGTAATTTTTTCTATAAGATATCAATTGTATTTTCGTAAAAAATGTTAAACAAATGTCGTCTTTCTATTTGAAATAATTCAATTATATCATTAGCTACACTAGTGAAATGTCAAGGGGTCATCTTTTTTTTTGTGTAAGAACTATTTATTTTTTTAGTATAATCTGTGCTAAATAAATACATTGAATGCTGTTTTTATTTATTTAAGATACCCTTGAGAACAGGGCCAGAGACTAGAACTTTTATTTTAAATTGAACAACATGAATCATTGCATTTCTATAGCACAAATTATATTCGGAAAAAGATGGTTTTTACATTATTTAAAAAAAAGTTGACCACTTGACATCTCCCCTGGTAAAGCTAATGGTATCAAAAAGACTTGAATTGCCATTATTTCTAATGGAAAACATGTATTTAACATTTTCGATTGATTTCGATATCTCATTTCACACGATATCTCCGGCCCTGTATTGATTGAAAAACTCAAACTTGTCTTAAAAAACTTTTAATTACAACTACTTTCAGAATGTATTACGATAGGTGGTCATTCATCAATTACCCTTGACCCCCTGGTAAGATAAAATCAACCTATGAAGGTTCCTCTCAATACATATAAGGTACACGTGTTTTAGCATTTTAAAATTTTAATCTGTTCTCTAGATATTTCGACGGCTCCTTTTTGGGGCCTGCATACATAAATAGGAAGAAGAATGAAAATATATTAAAATATCTGTGCTAATAAGGGACGGGTATTGCTATGCATCTTCACCTACCTGAAGTTTTCAATATAAATCAAAACAATTTTACAAATAAATACACTGCAATTTAGACATAATACGTTCCTCGCGAGGTATCAAGTTCTCACATTATTCAAATTAATAATTTTATTTAGTATTTACAAATTCTCACGATTTCTTAAATCTTTTTAAAAGGTTTCTAAATTCATAATTTTACCACGTACTTATTATGTATTTCTAGGGGGCTCAACTTAAAAATTTATTGTCAAGGAAACCATCGCTATATTCTTAAATAAATCATAGATTGAGATAGCTTATGTTAGGTATGAATAGCGGAAAAAAATTGATCAATACATAGATTCGCATTCTTAATTAAATGGGTCAATTGCACTATTCACGGACAGGGGTTACTGATAAGCACAATAGCCCTATGATTGAGTGGTTATCGAATTATTTAAAATAAAACCATATTATTTTACAGGTAAGTCGAAAAATTTGTAAAACTTAAATGGCCCAATTTAAATTGAATAATTTTACAACTTCGTCGAATCCTTAGATTGTGAGATTGGATGATTCTCAGCGGTATAGTGGTAAAATAAAGCCAAAGTTTTCTCTTGTACACTACTAAATTCAGATTTTTCGTAGAATTAAAGACCATTAGAGATGTTAATTCCCTTATGTAAACTTCGATTTGATTAAAAGTTGACTCACCTAAAAGAATAATTGTAAAATTAATTGCCTCTTTTCTAAAATTAATGGTAAAATGCCGTTTTTCTTACAGTCTAGAATCTACTAAAAATTCTGTATCGGCAACTCGTGGACCTTATTTTTTTGTCTGAATGTTCGGATTTTCTTACATATCAGAGCTCAATCAAAATTTATCCAAAAATAATTATAAATGCACTATTTAAACGCTCATACGCATTAAAATTCTTACAAAATATCATCAAAATTGGGTATACAGTTCACGAGATATAAGCGTATAAGTAAAAAGTTAGTGGTCAGGCGCATCGTCTCTATTAGCAAGAACCGCTGCGCTGGTGCGAAGTATAGATAATAGTTATCATATTTGTAATAATCGCATTCATGATATCACAATTACTCAAACTCCCTTTACTAAATCCACGCTGAAACCGGGAGTTGAACCACCGACCTCCAAGTCACAAGTCCGCCGCCTTATCGATCAAGCTACTGAGGTTGGTAAGTTGATGTATTTAAAATAGGACCATCCTATATGTAAACATAATTATAGGAGATATTCTGTAGATGGTCCCATATAATAATATGTAAGTTGATGAATTTAAAATGGGCACATTTACAGAATGTCCACTACATTTTTACAAAAATTCGTCGAAATCCGTTCAGTAGTTTCTGAGAATTGCGCATAAAACCAGAGTTACTCAAGAGGTCATGAAAAGTAGAGAAATATTAAAAAAAAAAAAAAAAAAAAAAAGAACACGGAGAATGAACATATTTTTTTTTGTTACAAAAACAAATACAATACCCATTTCTAATATTAGAAATTTATCGGAAGTAATAGTGACAAAGCATTTCGAAGCAGTTGATCTGAACTTACCCTTTAGTTCGAAGCTTTGATAAAACTGCACTTATTATGCTGAAACAGAAGAAATTTGAAAATGTTATTTCTACCTTATTGTACTAAAAAATTGAAAACTTTGAGGATACAATCTTCTATATGTTTTTCTCAAGACTTTTTCACGTCCTAACCGAGGTTGTAATCATTTCAAGCCCTAAAAGCCTACAACTTATTATGTTTGACTGTTGAGAGCGCATTGATTTTGCTAATTTGGTATGTATTTTATAAAGTAAATAACTTCAAACTCAATCTTTGAGGCTTGGACCAAAATTAATCATCGTTTTCAAATCTAGTCCTCTTTAATTCTCCTCCAACAATACTGAATCTCGAGACCAAACTCACCAGAGTGTAGCTCATTTTGGTCCCTTTAACTTTTTAGCAAAACTAGGTTTTCAATAAATTAGGCTATCAAAAATGGCAATCTACCAACCCTTCATTAGGTGTGCTGTCGTCTTCGTGATTGAAAATAATAATATTCACTGGATCTTGACTCGCTAAACAAGGGACTTTATCAAAAACCTTTTTCATTTGCATATGGGAATAATCCGTGTGTACAGTCGTCCAAGTTTGACTTGCATTTATGAGAGACGAATTCTCGGGGTAGAATTTCATCGTGACATTAACATCAAAGTAATTTTGCTCTGGAGAAACAAAACGCCAAAATGTATAAGGAAAGCAAAATTAGAACTGCTAAATGTATAAGACAAGCAAAATTAGAACTGCTAAATGTATAAGAAAAGCAAAATTAGAACTGCTAAATGTGTGAGAACAGCTAAATTAAAACTGATATATTAATTTAACCGACAATGTAAAGCTAGTTTGAATAATTAATAAGAAATTTATCTTGATTTATGACATTTTTCGTGTGACAAAAAGCACAAGTAGGTTATTGATAACATTTTTAATATACTCCTATTATACATAATATATACAGGGCTTCCATAAAGTCTCACCCAGGCCTGGGTTTCTCGAAAACGACTCAAAATATCAGAATACCCAAAAACCCGTATTCCTTTATTTGTAGGGAAATTATCATGTGAAAATATTATTATATTGAATATTAAATGGAATGTTACGTCGTGTAGCATGTTGTTTTAAGGGTCTCATCAAGAGAAGTTCATTGCTACAAATTTTAGTGAGATACATTTTACAGTTCTCGAGATACAGGGTCGGACGCCCTGGGTAATATCCATACATTTTGATTTATAACTCGTTAACCGTAATTTCTAGAAGGATGGAATTTATTGGTAATAACCTCTAATAGCAAGCCCTTTTGAACAAGGTATAATTAAATTTGTTTTTTTTTTCTCTAAAACTTTTCCGGCTGTTCGTTCGGCTGGCTGACGAAAGCGACTTAAAACTAGCATCAACAGGATAGCATTTTAAGTTAATTTTAAGCTGCCTACCTATGAAAACTGTTCAAAAATTTGAATTGTTAAATACAAATACAATAATAATAATAGTATATTTATAGTCACCTTTCTTGTAATTTTTTCTTGTTCAAAACTTACCATTAGAATCCGAGGACATCAAATCCAACAAGAAGACATTACTAGGGGAGCTCTGCATGAATTTAGGATACAGATTTCTTATTTGAACTGTGCTGTTCCCACTTCCAAAGAGTGCTTGAATTAGATTGGCTTTATTCTCATTGGAGAGTACTATAGAATGTGAATCAATCACTGTGTACGTATTTTTCAGCATTTCGACAGTTAATGTCATTTGCAGTTTGCATTCTTGAGAATATTAAAAATAGAAAACATTATATTGGGCCATAGAAATTCAGGAGCCTCTCAAAATTTCTAGAGAAAAGATTTGACATTCGATTTTATTTTCTTTGAAAAGAATTTTAAAATTAAAATGTTTTTCTCTTCGAAAATCAGTTTTTTTTTTAAAACCGCGGTCATACATTATTGCCTCTTTAGTTTGATTAGTTCTTTAGTGTTGTCAAGTAATTATAGTGTTTATAAATATCAGTGCACATTTTACCTTTTTTTCGTGCATACCTAATCCGGTCCCTAATGTACAATGTACATTGACAGAGTAATAAATTGAATTTGGATATGAGCCATTGAGGAGTCTTACTAACTTCTAATCTTGAGAAAGTTCAAAATCTCTGGTCGTTAAAACCAAATAGAATCAACTGGTCACACACAATAGATCTAAGTAGGTCGCAGTGTTAATTGTAAGGGTTTCACTGAAAACCCTGCAACCAGGTCAGATAATAATAATAGTACTGGAGATGTTCTGGAAATTCTACCTTTCGAGGAGTTGTTACATTGTAGTTGCTTTTCTAGCTTGACAATTTGCTCTGGTGAGAGTTGCCACGGACTTTGAGGATCTAACTGAGCAATGAAAGTCAAGTTGGGTTTGAACACTTTGAAAACTTTCCTGGCCATAGTTGAGTTGACGTATTGTTGCTTCAGAATATTGTAAGTGCCATCTGAAATCCTGTAAAGGGCACGATACATTGAAAGAGACCAAATAGTAGAATATTCATATTCAAAAGACGTTACAATTTCAGGAGGTTGCAATAACTCAAGTACTGAATATCTCCCTTCAAAGAGCCTGATGAATTTTTTTTTTTTAAAGTTTGGTTTCGTAGAATTTAGTAACAATTTATTTATTTTATTATGAGGAGCACTCTATGTAGATTATTTTTTTTAATAAGATTTTTTTTAAAAATATACAAGAGAAGTATAGCACTTTGATTAAAGGATTCTGGATTGTATAGCATATTACTTCCGAGAAATTTCTAATATTAGAAATCGGAATTATTGTGTTAGTTTTTGTACAAAAAATTTTTGCTCCAATTTCAATTTTTTCTTATTTCTGGACGTTTCATAACCTTTTAACCAACTTTGGTTTTGTGTCTGTCTGTCTGATAAATACATTTCTTGTAACTAGCAAATCTCAGAAACTGATCTCAGAAACCGAATTTCTGAGAATTTTTTGTGGGAACAAAGGTATTCCACCATATAAAACAAAGAGAATCGGTTAAGCAGTTTTGGAGATACAAATGATTTAGTATAAAATCTAAAATTGCCAAGTCTATACAATGTGAACCAATGACGAGGAAGTATTGTGTTCATAATTGGAAGTGTATATTTTACTTACTGAATGAGTTGAGACTTGTGAATTGCTTGAGTGTACATTGGCGGATACGTCCCCAGCCTAATCATTATCTTGAACTCATCCGGCAAATCCGGGACAATGGTTTCCTTAAAACCATAGTCAGTGAAAAGTAAAATTGGGGACCAAATGCAGAGGAAAATCAGCAGGAGAATGGAAAATCCATACAGGTATTTCAACGATAGCGGATACTTGTCGCCCCTGGGAGCGGGATTCGCATCGTCATAATTTAAGTCACACTGAAAATGTCAAGTAAATACCGATTAGGTATGCATTGCAAATAAAGTTTAAAAAAGAATGATTTTGTTATGGTGAAGCACAAGGCTCCTTCACAATTTGTGTGTGTAGCGCAGGTCATCGTGCGTGCAACTCAGCCACGGTGACTACAAAAAAAAACTCGCTAATTAGGTACTAGTATGTCAATGTCTGTAGTAAGTTAGTCTGGCTGCTGTCAAAAGACAATAACAATAAGTTTTGTCAGGCCAAAAGACAATAACACAAATTGTTGGTGCCCTTAATAGGGTGGGCGTTAGGAAAGGCATCCAACCATAATATTATTTTGAAGTAGGAGAGTCAGATCTAATAGCTTTGTAGTCTTAGAAAAGTTGAACATACTTTTTTTTAAATGGAGGGAAAAATTTGCTTGATCAAACACAGGCGTGGTTTGAGAATTTAGGAGCCTGTGAAAGGGTTTCTACCCTCTAAAAAACGCCCCAGGGGATCGTTTGTTTCAATTTTGCCCCGGAACAATTTTTCTTATTACTTCGGGGTTAACATACTTATTGAGCTTCTCTCTTTCCATTTTCCAAAGTTCTAGTTGTTTGTATGTTCAATGTCTATGAAGAAAGTCTCTTTTCTTGACTTATTGTGGTGATCTAAATCTGGTACAATCCAATCATGTCGTTGACTCGGTGACTCACCCTTAGTACATAGAGTTGTGCATGGATATCTTCAAATCTAAACCATTCTGATAGTGTCATTGATGTGTCGGTCCACATCCAATCCATAATTGTTCGCATTTCATGCAGAAATGGTATCAAAAAGTATCTGGAATCATAAATTTATTCATCCAATTATAATACATAATATGGGGTGACGATATTAAAAAAAAACTTCAAAACATTAATATACCAGATGCATCATTAATTTCAAACTCTGATGTTAATAATTGATAAGAATGCAGTTTTAGATAATTCCGTCATTTTTTTATTTGGCAGACTAATTTAATTTGCAACAAGTTAAGTAAGTGCACTACCCAATAAATTTATTTATCATATTTTTATTCGTCATAGCAGAAGAATGTTTAAGCTTCAGATCCAAAGGTGGACATTTCTTCTAAAATTTGCAAGAAAAAAATATTTAAAATAAATTGTTTAAAAAAGCTAGTCCATAACGTCCAAGAGATATGCGTTTTGAACGTTTTTGTGCTCTAATTTTAGAAAAACTGGAAAATTCCTGTATCTCTTAAAAGCATGCCACAACTGTCCGCCACCGTTTTAAAGCTTTGGAGAGGATAGCAGTGGAACGGTGCCAGATAGCTGAAAACCGATGATTTCTACGCTAAATATTTTTAAAAAATCTTTCGCCGCTCATTGGAGTTTGATTTCTCAGAAATGCCAGTCCTCACTTCACGATCTGGCATCTTTACTTTGATAACTATTCGAATAATCCGTTGTTGAATTGTATTCGAGATTCCAATATCCGAAATCATCAACTACATATATAAAATACGTATCGACGTACACTCGATATACATATTTGTTAATAATTCCAGCGTCCTCTTGAAACATAATTCCGACCATAATCTTTGGGTATCCGTGACGAATGATGTAGGAAGAAATTGCAAAATAAGAGGACTTGATTATGTAGACTAGCTGAGGAAACAAAGATTCCTTGAAATATCTGAAAGACAAGAAAAACATTTTAAAAAAAAACATTATTTTATTCAATGACATTTACACATTTTTACATATAATTTCTCTGAATTAAATTTCAAGAGACAAAGATCAAGGACGTCAACATGACGTTTCTGTTGATTTTCACAATAAAACACATGTAGATTCAAATAAAACAATTATTTACAGAGTTTTTTTTTTGCATAAAAAAGCCTTTTGACGATGCTATGTGACACCCATCCATAAATAATATGAAATTGATTTTTAAACAATTTTTCCAAAACCAAACAACGCAAGATATTCTAGTAAGATTGTACTTATATAATTTATTGAACATTAAAGTAAAAAAAAATCCAGTGCAGGAATTACCTGTTGGTGTAGATAGGATGGATGAAGAATATCAACACATGGAATGTCACGATCTGAATCACGTCGAACACAATTTTACCCTTGAGGAACTTTCTCAAGTATAGAACGCGATCTATGAGAATAAGGCTGAACTGAGTGATAAGACACATGACGTAGTAGATGTTAAACCTGCTTTTTTGTTTCGTTTTGAAATATTCGGACACATATGTTGCTTCTTCAGGAGGCTGCAACATAACGGAATTACAAACATTCCTAAACTTTACTAAAATTGATACTTTATGTACAAATTAGTATGTATCAATATTATCAATATCGGCGTTGTTACTAAACCTTACAGTCCTTACACCTACAACTTAGTTTTCTGAGTTTTATGTCAAGTCACTATGACTCGATACAACTATAAGGTCACTATAACGAAATTGAACAGGTATTTTTAGTATTGAATGTCCTGTAGATCAATATTGAATTATAAAATCAACAGGTTCCTTTGAATTTAACTTACCACGAACGAATCAAATTTCGCAAACAAAATTACAAATATCAAGAAATCACAAAGAAACAAGTAAAAATTAACGTCTTTCTTCATATTTTTTCGTTTTAATTTAAACACAGACTTTAAGAACTCTGTCGGTGGCTTTAGATACATTTTGAGAGCTTGCCAACAGTTTGTCAATGTGTTTGAGCTTTCTATCAGGATGAGCTTTTTATTTGATTCTGGTGAAATCGATTGAGCCCACAATCCCCACAACTTGAATACATATCTAAAAACAGAAGACAAATCAATTAGTTTTGTTCTCATATTACGTTATTAAAACAAAAATTCCTAGGGACATAATCATTTTTGTATAATATGTACATGCTGGCTCATTATAAAAAAAAACAATGTGTAGGTACCTCTGAGTGAAAATAAAGGTGCACACCAAATATGAACTAATACCTACTCATTTGCAGAGTGAAAGCTAAATGGCTATTTGATTTTTAATTTGACATTGCAAACCACAAGTACACTAGGAAAAGAAAAAACGTATGTCTCTACATTTATTTTAACGCTCAATCCTTCAATTATGGACATGGAAATGGAGACCTCTTTTCCAAAAGATCTCAATTAGTCTTCCAATGTTCAATTCATTTACCTGTGATGAAATAAAGTAAGTAGAAGGATAATATCCATTGATGAAACCTGTTCGCTCTTCCATACACCAACAAATTTTGGTGGTAAAAACGCTTCATGCGTATCTACATTGTTCCATTTTATGTTGTCGAAACTAAAAATAAATTTTATAGCGATCATAATCTGAAAAAATACAAAATTTGAAAATAAGATTTGCTGGAATATATCATTACAAACAATGAGTGATTCTGAAATAACTCGAGTGACATTTGGCTCTATCTATATTATTATTATGTAGGATGTAACGCAATAAAAAATGTATATTTTGTAAAATTAAGATGATATTTTCAAAGTTGGTGTGTTCAATATATTCGTAACCTTTGTATGTTCAGCAACGTCGAGCTAGGCTCAGAAATGGGTTCAAAAGTTTATAACCTAACTTTTACCATTTTTTTCTCAATTTGAGATCTGTTATTATATTAATAAAGTTCCTCTCTTTCACTTTAAGTTGATCAAGTAGGGTACAATGAATTTGAAGGGATTAATTATTAACGATTTATTATTGTTAACAAATCTGTAATTGTGTATGCAACTATGCATAGTACGTTAGAACTTGATTACAACTAAGAACAAGTCTTGGTCTTTAAGTCAATTTGCCGTAACTGTTACAAATTAGAGAAACTTACTTCAACGTAGACTATCAGCAAGATCCAGAAGTTGACAGATGGTCTAGGAACCGTCAATGACCCCCACAAGAACAACAGCAAAGATATGGGCAAAGTCAAGAGACTGGCAGTTGTGGCCTGGTGCAGAATGATCACGACATAAGTCACAACTGTACTGTTGGAAATGATGGCGTAGTACGCAGAGAAGTAAAGCTGCAAAATTAATTTGGTTTCCTTGCTCATGACTTTATCATCTTTCTCCGATGGTCTCAGGACTTTTTCTTCTCGAAATGATGCGCTGTCTTCAACAAATGTCAGTTTAATCACATTTTTATCTTCTTTATTATTTTTTAAATTTGAATATCCATTTATTTTTTTAATATTTTTGTAATATTCTTCTTTGTCCTTTTGATAAGCTATTTTCATTTTTTTGTAGCTTATGGAATGGTTATTTAACCAATTAATGATAATTTTTAACAGTTTTTCGACAAAGGACATCACATGCCGCCACCATACTATTTTCTTTGTTTCACTATCTGCAAGTTTTACAAGGAGTTAGAATTGTATTAATTCTTTTCTTCAAATTTATTGATGCTCTGTTAGGTATAGTGAACATCTAAGAAGTATTTATTTATTTCATCCCAGCACTACACTCAACTTTTTTACTAGGGATCTGTAAAATACCTTGAGCTTTCAATAACTCTAGGGAACTGATGATAATATTTTGGCTCAATAAATTACCTGTTAAAAGTTTTTCTTTATATCATATTTGTATTTATCACAATCGTGATATATTATCACAATTATTCAAACTAGCTTTACTAAATATTTGCTTAACTTGGGAATTAAAACAACGACCTCCGATAAAGAGTCCACCGCCTTATCCATCAAGCTACCTGTTATTGGTTCTGTAATTTCAGGATTCTTTCTGCTGTTTTGTTTGGTTGATGATACATTTGTTATGGGTATCATCTCATTATTTGGGAACATGTAGTAGTCTCCAGCTCTCATTGCCTCATGGTGGTACTGTGGAATGTAGGGACTTGTTTGACTGGCATCTTGTTTGGCGATGCTTTTTTTCAATTTTTCATAAGTCAATCTATTCTGTTCCTTATATTGTTTGTAATGTTTTTGTTCTTTCTCAAACATTACCTTGAGTCCCCTAGAAATATAATATCCTCAAGTAGGTACATGGTTTAGTCATATTAGCTCACATAAAATAAAAACAAAAAATTGAATAACCTGCAATGCACATGATTAATTAGAATTTACCTGCGTTAACTTTGTGTCTATAGACATGAAAACTTTCAGTTTAATTGCCAGATTCATTGTCTGCATTCTATAAATCATTTTCCAAATATTACTTTTATAGACTGGTTGGAGTTCCACAAGTGAAGCCCCAACTATCGCACCGATTTCTTTTTACTAATTTTCAGGTAAATCTTTACTTTTACAAATATTAATAATGAAAATTAAATTCTTACTACACTTTCAGAATGAAATACCTCATTTGAAACGATTACCTGGAAGCTCGTGACGCATTGTATTGCGTTTCCATTACAACATGAAGAAAATAATTGCTTCGAAAAATCCTTTTCTGGAATAAAAAGACAACCAAGCAGGCCGCATCCCAGAACAAGTCAATTTTTGTTTTATCAATTTGACAAGACACTGGAACAAAGAAAACAAAATTATCAAATGGTCAGAAAATTGAATCACTGCACTGATGGTTACAAACTAGTATTGTAGTCGGCATGATAAAAACCTTGGTCTAAAATTCTAAATAAAACAGAAGATTTTTTTTCAACATATTTGATTATCAGGATGTCGTACAAATATAAAATATAATTTATTTTAACTCACAGATATTTTTTTTGGATCCATATGTTTTCTCCGTGTGTTTGAAAACGATGGGAACAAAATACTCAATATAGTCACAAAATAATTCATTAAATTGAATGTTGTTAGAGTGTGTAACCAATAAAGTCATCTTCATTAA
Source organism: Bactericera cockerelli (assembly GCA_024516035.1). Taxonomy (NCBI): domain Eukaryota; kingdom Metazoa; phylum Arthropoda; class Insecta; order Hemiptera; family Triozidae; genus Bactericera; species Bactericera cockerelli. Next base: position 41,169,300 of record CM044955.1, read on the forward strand.
CATGACTGCAATTGTATAGTAAATTAGTAAATTAATGTACTTCAGTATTTGTTTCTGAGATTTTAAGTAAAATTCATTTCCAAGCCTGAAAAACGGAACTCAAAATGTGTTAGAAAGCCAAGTAAATTAATAACCAAAAGTAGAAAATTTATCAACATGACCTACTTGAACTTGTTTTCCTTTCCATCTGAAAGGAAAACAAGTACTTATAGTAGGTACATGTACCACTAGAGTGTCTGTTCAGTCCAATACAGTAGGATTGTTTTTTCAATTACTACAACATTCTACTTGTTGCACTAGGAATAATTACTATGGTTAATAAGCACTTAAGTAAACCGTCTCAAAAAAGCAGAGAAGAATGGTACTGGCAACTTTACTTATTATTCATCTAACGTTTCAGATGTTGGCGACCGGTAGGGGAGGTGTGGGAGGGTTGAGACGGTTTTTTCCTTATTTTTTTCTTTTTATTTTAGAATAACCATTTTAATTATTGTTTGTCGGAGATGATTTAGAATTTTGTTGGCTTTCTTTTGATAGTAAGTTTAAAAGAAACAATAAAAAACACAGCATGTTATAGACCAAAAACTAGGGTCACTTTTTTGTCTCATCCATCTTTTTGCCCGGGAGGGATGAGACACCTCTCGTGAGGGTTGAGACATAGGTTAAATGTATGTAAAATTTCATGACGGGGATGTTACCCTCCATTCGCAGGAAACTTAAAAACCTGTTACTCAAACTAACCTCACCCAGCCTGAATGGTGACGTAAATCGTCATCACAAATATACAATTATTGAATATACCAAAAGAGCTTTGGGAGGGCTGAGACACTTTAATACTGTGCAAGTCAGTGTCTCAACTCTCCCAGTACGACCTATTTGAGAACAAAAACTAATAAATTATTAATGAAAACACTTGACATCATCTTTTCTACAAAAAATAATACACTACAAAATACTGATTTCATACAATAATCTTTATCCGGTGAAAACAGAAAAAATACATATTAAAATAAAAAAAATCGTCGTAATTTTTTTTTTACTTTTGGTATTGAAATTTTGAAAATTTTAATTTACGATAAAATAGACATGCCTGATTCTAAGAATGTTACGCAAATGGCGGATCATTTGATAAAAAATAATTACGCAGTGAACTCATGGGCACATTAGGAATGGTAACGGCTCAAAATGGATTGTCTCAACCCTCCTAGTGTCTCAACCGTCCCACACCTCCCCTATTGCAATTTTCACTTCAGTGGCATCTCTTCCAAAGAATTCGTTGAATTATATCTTTCTTCTCCATTTCCCAATATAGGTGAGGTGATCATAATATTTTTCGCCTTTCTAATTCCTAAGCTTCTTCTGCCATTTATTTCACCCTGAATGATTAGCTGAAGTAGGGGTAACTAGGATTCATTACATGGTCTAAGTATTGTAGTTTTCATATCTTGATTACATTTAAGTATTCATTATTTTTTTTTATATTTATTCATTTTAAAACTTCTACGATGTATAGTAGGTACTTATATTATCCTCCATAGTACAAAAACACAAGCCATTTAAACAAATACTCGTACATACACAATGACACATTAACGTCAGCAGAAAAGACCTTTCAAAACTAAATAGAAGAACCTACCAAAGTAAGAGAAATACACTGGTCATGTATCCCAACGAGAAAATGTAAGGCTGTCCCTTGTAAACTACAAACACAAAAGTCAAAGTCATCCAAAGAAAGGTCCCAAATATATATGACTTGATGATATCCAGGGATGAGTGCATGTGCTCATAAAAGTTCCGGGTATTATTCATGCCAGTTGACTCATAATCGGTCAAGGGTGTATTATTGCCTCCAGCAAACACTCTATTTTGGTGGAGAAGTTTTGATTCCAACTGAATTATTCGCAAATGTTTCATTGATAGAAATAGCAACACGAAGTAATCTGGTGGAAAAAATAATAATAATAAAATTGACACTTATTTAGTACATGTACGTATAATAGATATTAGATATCTTACAATCAACTATCCATTTTATTCGCTTTCAATAATAAACTTATAAGAAGTATGTATAATTGTATACGGTTGTATATTGTAATTATTGTATACGTATATGTATTAATTGTAAGCTTTCATCTACAAAATAGTATTGAAACTATGATAAATACCTATTATAAGTTTTCGAGCTAATAAAGTTGAGTATAATTTTTGTACATTGTGTAAATTTGTAGATCATTGTAAGAGTTTTAAGAGCGTTTACGGCTTACATACCTAGGTGTATACGAGGTTTGGCTATTAAGTTCGTAGACTCTTCCCATAAAACGATGTGTGTTTAACTTACCCAACTTTAGTAGTTATCCCCTTCAATGTACTCCCCTCCTCTATCCCTACAACGTTCTAAGCAAATTTTCCATTGATCGATACAGTGGTGGAGGTCATTTTGTGTGAGGCCTTTCAAGACTTTTGCCGGTTTTTTCTTAACGGCATCTACGCTGTCAAATCTGGTACATTTCAGGGCAGATTTGATTTTTGGGAATAAGTAAAAGTCGCACGAGGCCAGGTCGGGTAAGTAAGGAGGGTGTTCCAACACTGGGATGTTTGTTGTACTTGGCCAGGAACGTCTTCACGGGGAAGGCACTGTGAGCTGGCGCATGGCACAATTTTTGCGCAAACTTTTGTCATGTTGAAATTTTCGTGCAAAATTTGTCTCACACATTCTTTATTAATTTTAAGTGTATCAGCCATTAGTCTAAGAGTTAATCTACGGTCAGAACGAATCATAACACCAATTTTTTCAATGTTTCCGTCAGTTTTTGAGCTTTGGGGGCGACCAGGACGTGGATCGTCCTCAACATCTTCCTGACCATCTTGAAACCGTTTAAACCACTTATAAAGCGTTGATCTTTTCAAACATGACTCCTGGTACACTGTCTTTAACAAAGAAAATGTTTCACCAGCATGTTTTACGTAAAATTCAAAAATCACTCGTTGCTCAACGTTTGTACCAATCATAATTCCGGCAAAATTAAAAAAGGTGTCTTGCGCGTCGGGCTGTCACAACAGAACTAATTACAGTACAGACATGTGACAGTTATCAATCAAAACACAAGACTTGAAGCTGTCTAAATATGTTTATCATATCTTCCTAGCACGGACAGCTTTTGCGTAGTGGCTCGCGTCTACGAACTTAATAGCCACACCTCGTATACCTATTAAATGACAAAAATAAACACTCATTTTTAAATCCAACTTATATTAGAAGAGAAAATTATACCTACAGTTCAATATCTCATGAATCAATAACAGCTAAAACAGCTTGCAAACTTGATAGATACTAAACTTAAAGAAATAGTACTTCCAAAATTATAAAACTGATGTATTGTGATGAGATCTTATTACAGAAATATTATCAGCTCAATTTTGAAACCTTTCTATTACCTTTCAATTAATTTACATTCTACTACCTTTCAGTTAATGGAAAGTAAAAATTTTAAGTCACATGTAATAGCTCGGGGTATATATTCGAGTACAAATTAAAACTGTACCTCGCTCCAGAAAGATTTCTCACTCTCATAATCTCCAAATCTCCCTTTCATATGCACTCTGATTGGATCATTTTGGTAAACAAACCAAATGACCCAATCAGAGTGTAGTTGAAAAGGAGTTCTGAAGTAAGGGAGCTTTTTGAAACGAGGCCCTACCTACGCTTTAACTCTCATCTTTGGTCTTACATTGTTTAAAAAAGGGTCCATCTTTCATCAATCCAGAGTAATGCAAAGGAATCATTGGTAACTGATAGCCGATAAAAACTTTCCAAATCTTGTTCACGTGTGATCTTTTCATAGAAATGAACAAAGACAACCATAAGAGCAGCACTATGGTCAAGACATCAGGGTGGGACACAATAGAGAATAACATTGAAATATAGCAGACCTGAAATTTGATAATGTAGAAAGGACCAGAGAGAATTTTTTTAAACGTTTGTACAACCACTAATGCTTTCATCATTTAGTTCTGAAAAACAGCAACCAGTACCAAAATTTTGAATTGGGCTCAATAAGTAAAATTTGCTTTCTGTGTGGAATGTATTAATGTACAATACATTATGCTTTTTTCTTTTTGTAATTTTTGTCAAATATATATTTATTTTTTGTTCTTAAAAAAGAAAAGCTGAATATTATGAATAGGAATAAAAATAAAAAAAAAATAAAAAATAATATTTTTATCTTCTATCGCGATGTGACTGCAAGTATTGTCCATTTTCCTCCATTTTTAAACAAATAAAGTAAATATTTTCTTTACCATTGCGATCCGGCTGCAAATAAACAAATAAAACATGGCGCAAAAAGAAAATATGAATTTTTCAACGTTGCAAGTATTAGGCAAAATTATGAATAAGGCTGCAAGAATTTTTCAAAATTATAAATATTAAAAATTCATATTTGCTTTTTCCGCCATGTTTTATTTTGTTATTTGCAGCCGAATCACAATGGAATCTCATTTATTTTATTTGTTTCAATACGGCGGGAAATGGAAAATATTTGCAGCCAGATCGCGATAGAAGAGAAAACTATTTGCTTAATTTATTTTTTGTTTGTTTGTTTGTTTTTTTTTTTTTTTTTTCCTATGCATCATATTCATATATCCAAAAACGGCCCTCACATCTTTCCACAATAATATTTTGCTGTACCCGTGACAGAAAATTGGAACTTTCAGATTTTTGAATTTATCTAAGCTCAATAATATTTATTCATTTTTTATAAAAAATGAAAATACGCATTCACATACAAAATTTCATCAATATTTTGATGAGATATATTTATATCTCCCTTGCCTTTATCCCATATTAGCTTATGTTGCTTTTGGGGTCGCCATTGTTCAACCTCATGGTTGAAGTTGGTAGGGTGGAGCACGTTTTTTATGGCTGGATGCACTTCCTAACGCCAACGATTCTATTTGATTTTAACGTCCTGATCTGGACGGGGGTGTGACCCTCCATTCGCTGGGAATCGTACCAGCTACCCACATTAACCTCACCCAGCCTGGGTAGGGCCGGAAATGCCAGCCTCACGTGTTCGGAAGGAACAGAATTTTCTTCGAAAAGTCTGCTCCAACCGGGGATCGAACTCGGGATCTCTGGACTACGGGCAGTAGTCACAACCATTACGCCACGGAGGCTAGCAATTTTTTTTTTTTTTTTATGAAAAAAAAAAAATATTTTGATGAGATAAAACCGTTAAAATAAGAACCGTTTAAGAGGTCACGGGCATGGTTTATCCCGTCAAGATCCGCTGGTATAACATGTAAAAAAATTCTAACTACAACACGTGTCTCCTATATTATGTGTAATTTTTTGTTTGTTGATATAAGTTGATTGGTTTCTGAGTTTTGCGTTTTGCAAAGAATGAAAGTAACAATGCAACCGATAGACAGACAAAATTATGATTACAGCTAATCTAATATCATTTCTAGTCCATAAAACAAAAATATAGAGAACATAAGTATCACTTACTTCAAGACTAAATCTGTAGAAGCCGTAGTTTGCTAGATATTTGAGAGAGGAAAGTATAGAGTCGTCTGTGTCAAAATACGTGACGTTTGGAAACAACGAATATGGATGCTTTACATGATTCAAATTCTCGCAACAAGTGATCATAGATATGATGAGGACATAAACAATTAATTTGGAAAACACATTAGTGGTCTTGAAAAATCCAATAACTTGCAGGATATCGTTGTCCTGAGATTCCTGAACTCTGGTGGTGAGGTTATCTACCACAGTTGATGATGGTAATTGATATAGTACAAATAAGAATATGAACCTTAAAAAAAGAATGAAAATGATACTAAGCAATAATCTTAATCATTATTATTTATCATGTATTACTTCCGAGAAATTTCTAATATTAGAAATCGGAAGTATTGTGTTAGTTTTTGTAAAAAAATAATATTTTGCTCCGATTTCAAGCGTTTAAGTAAAAAGTTAGTGGTCAGGCACGTGTTAACCCAGAACCGCTAGTACGAATTTGATAAATTACTTTCGAGAAATTTCTAATATTAGAAATCGGAAGTATTGTGTTCGTTTTTGTAATAAAAAATATTTTTTTGCTCCGATTTCAATTTTTTTATATTTCATAACCTCCTGAGCAACTTTGGTTTTGTGTCCATCGGTCGGTCCGTCGGTCTGTTAAAAATATTCCTTGTAACGCGCAAATCTCGGAAACTACTCAACGGATTTTGATGAAATTTTGCTCACATATAGGAGACGTTCTGTAAATGGTCCCATTTTAAAAATACTGCCAATTATGGTTTTATATAGCCTTTTTATATTTATCTTTTAATTAAATATAATTTGACTGATATTTAAGAAAATCCGAAATTTTGGACAAAAAAGTTGAAAAATAAGGTCCAGGACTTGCCGATACAGAATTTTTTGTAGAATCTAGAATGTAGGAAAAATAATATAAAACAAATATAAAACAAATTTGAAGAAAGTCGGTCAAGCGGTTCTGGAGATACAAGTGGTTTAATATAAAATTTCAAATTTGCCACGTGTAATAATGTGAAACAATCACGAGGAAGTATTGTGTCCATAACTGACAATGTTTTTTTTTCACTTGAATTATACAATGCACGCCACATCAAAGAAGTACAAATAAAATATACAGGGTGTCCCACCAAACTTGGACACCTCAAATTACTCGGCCCCTGAAAGAGTTTTTGAAAAATAAAAAAATCTAGGGTACATGTGCTAATTATGCGGTTTCAGTTATGAAAGTTTTTTTATACAGTGTGGTTCAAAAGTCAGAAATTGAGGTGTCAACTTTCGATTTTTAAATGGATCGACCTAAATTTTATTTGATAGTTTTACTTCTAAATAATTCCTGAGTACTTTTTTAAACAAAAATATTACATACAGGGTGGTTTTTTTTCGACCAATTTTTTTTCTAAATCTTGAATAACTCAAGTTCGGTTAATTTTTTCGATAACAAGAAGAGAATGTGTTTGTGTAATAAATACACGCACTTTCAATTGGCATCAAAATTTTTTATATAGGGTGGTTCACAAGTGAAATAATGACTTGATTTTTTTTAAAACCGAGTTTTTTTAGTTTTTTATTTAGGATTAATAATTCTCGTCTAATTTTACACATTTTTCGTTAGTCATATCAAAAAACAAAACTAAAGTGTTGTACAGGGTGAGACATAATTTTTTTGTAACACCCTGTATATGGGCAGTCAAAGAGATGCAAAATTAAATATAAAGACTAAATATGCAAGAAAAGCTTTGATTTTTAATTAAACAAAAAAGTTATGGTGTTTTAACTAATATTGTCGCATGGACCACCCTGTAGATATTTTCTTAAACTATCATGTAGGTACTCTAAGTTGTATAAAATTCAACGAAAACTTCGAATCATGTGGGAAAAACAAGTAAAAAACACGAATTTGAAGCCATTTTCAATTTGGTGTCCACACTGAATGATTTTAAAACTTGAAATAAAAAGTAGGTAGGTGTAGACACAAAATTGAGCATGGCTTTTTGAATTCATTTTTTTTCTTTCAGATTTGGACTCCTCGTTCAATTTTAGACAGTTTCGACTACCCATATGATGTTTTAAGAAAAGATCTACAGGGTGGTCCATGCGACAATATTAGTTAAAACACCATAACTTTTTAGTTTAATTAAAAATCAAAGTTTTTCTTGCATATTTAGTCTTTATATTTAATTTTGCGTCTCTTTGACTGCCCATATACAGGGTGTTACAAAAAAAATTATGTCTCACCCTGTACAACACTTTAGTTTTGTTTTTCGATATGACTAACGAAAAATGTGTAAAATTAGACGAGAATTATTAATCCTAAATAAAAAACTAAAAAAACTCGGTTTTAAAAAAAATCAAGTCATTATTTCACTTGTGAACCACCCTGTATAAAAATTTTTGATGCCAATTGAAAGTGCGTGTATTTATTACACAAAAACATTCTCTTCTTGTTATCGAAAAAATTAACCGAACTTGAGTTATTCAAGATTTAGAAAAAAAATTGGTCGAAAAAAAACCACCCTGTATGTAATATTTTTGTTTAAAAAAGTACTCAGGAATCATTTAGAAGTAAAATTATCAAATAAAATTCAGGTTGATCCATTTAAAAATCGAAAGTTGACACCTCAATTTCTGACTTTTGAACCACCCTGTATAAAAAAAATTTCATGACTGAAACCGCATAATTAGACCATGTACCCTCGGATTTTTTATTTTTCAAAAACTCTTTCAGGGGCCGAGTAATTTGAGGTGTCCAAGTTTGGTGGGACACCCTGTATTACGTGACCGAAATTCTAGAACTGAAAGAAAAAACTAACTGAACGATCTGAAAAAGAAAAAAATCAAAAAGATTCAATATGTAGTGATGTTGTCAAAAATGTCTCATTTAAAAATTGGTGGATATTCTGTAATTTTCTAACCCTTAGGTACCTATATTCGCTATATCTTTTTTCTGCTCATTATAGGGTAAAAAGTCACCGTGGCCGAGTGAGTTAGCGCGTTAGGCATTGCACGCACCGCGACCTGGGTTCGATCCCCAGCGGGGCAGGATTTTTTCTGCTCTGTTCTTGGGTGTTCGGGGTCCACTCATAACTCGTGAGGAAAAAAAGAGTAGCTGCTTTAATGTGAGCAGTGACCAGTGGCGGAATTATAGGCCAAAAAAGATATTAGTATATTAAATAGATATGGAAAAGCACTATAATTCTGCTCTACCCACTAAAAATCTTAATATATAAATGTCAAAGTCACTGACTGACCACTGACTGATCATCTCTCTACAGCCCAAACCGTAATACCTAGGAAGCTGAAATTTGGTAGGTAGCTTTGTCTTATAGTCTAGATGTGTAATAAGACGGGATTTTTCGAAATTCCCACTACAACACCTGCCACTGGCGAAAAAGGATTTTTTGCTTTCACGGCCATGCCTCGGCCCGCAAAGCGGGCGACAGCCCGCTTGTTGTGATATAATAACAAAAGAAACACATTTATTACTTTAGTTATTAATAGGGTAAAAATATTTGCACGGTTCGAAAGATCATACCTTTTGCCTTAAGATTACAGCATTTCAATAACCAAAACTTTGATTTGAGCGTATTTGTAGAGCGTTTTTCAAAATTCGATGCTAATCGAAAGCAGATTTATAGTTACCTACTCACTTTACTTACCCGGAGAGAAGGATGCTGATAAATCGTATGATAAAAATTTGTCCTTTTATAGGCAAACACAATCCAATGACAGAGAAAAGCATCAACCCTGAACCACTGTGTGGTATGCACAGGCCAATAGTAAGCCAGATGAAATCCAGCTTGTGAATGTGCAAATATTGTACGACAAAGCTAAGAGTCAAGTGCAATCTATAGACAAAGTTTTCTTTCCTTTCGTTTTGGATTACTATAATTGATGTGTCAAGTTGTACAACACTTTGTAATATAGCAAACGGCTCTGTAGCAGTAGATTTATGAAGCACATTGACATATATTGATACAGTGATTACCACAAATGTAAGCTTTGTGACACTTGTGAACATATCAGCCTTTAGAGATGCTATTCCCATCACATGTTTTCTGAAAATGGCATGTTATTCATTTTTATAAGATTGGATAGCGAAATCTTATATTATAAAATTTATTATTTTTATACGATCTTCCTTGCGTAGTGGATTTGCATAATCGAACTTCATAATGTTATTTAATACCATAAGCATATCGAGGAAGATCTGTTATTCAAGAGACAGTCTGTTTTAGGCAAGGTGTTTTGTAAAGTATCGTAAATAGCAGAATATAATATTACCAAGAAGCCTTGTTTTTATTTACTTACATTTTATCAGGGATCATCTTATCCCAAAACTGCGCTATCGTTTTGAATTGATAAGTATACACCAAAGTCAGAAGAAACATAGAGCACACTATGAGGGTCACACATAGAAAGTACCTGAGTCTTAAGGAATGAGAATACGTTGTGTAATTCTGAAAGGAGATTCAATAAAATATCATTTTTCTTAAAATTACATCGATAAAATCAAGCTTTTGCACAAAAAAACTTCCCATACTAATAACCCTGGTACACACTTCCATAGCTTTGATATATGTTTTTTGTTTTGTTTATATAAATGACAATTCTATGTTGATACGATAAAGATAAAACTCACCTGCATCGAAGCACAAAACAGCAATGCAAACAATGTGCAAAGTATTCTTGATAGGTGCATGTAATGACCCACTAGCCCTATGAGGAACAATAGAATTATGATAAGAGCAAACCAAATTTGAGACAAGGTATTTCTGATGAATTCTCTTGTTTTGTGGAAAGGGAGCTTGGGCATATCACTGTCCTGAACGTTTGGTTTATGCTTGGCAGAGGTGACAATGTAGAGGTTCATCCAGAACACAAGTGTGAATAGAGATTTAGTGATAATCGGTACACTGTCTCCTCTCTGCTTGTTGAACCCGATTTCATTCAAATCAGAAGGTAACTCTTCATCTGTGAAGTCCATGCAATAGACATACTGGATAATCAGCAGTAAGATAGCATAGAGAACCAGACTGCGAGAATAGCAGGTCATGAACTTTTTTCTGTTGAAGACCCACATCAGAGACACCCAAAGTAGCAGGATCAGTGACATCCAGTGACGATACAGTACACTCCATAACTGTCAAAATACGCAACAAAAATAATATCACATACCTAGTATATCAAAAGTGATTAGGTAGTATAGATACTGCAGGTACCTAGTATTTTATTTCCTTTAGATTAGACCATAAAATTTCAAGAAGGATAAAAATCGCGTGCATTTGAAGTTCCCTTTTTCAAAACCAAAACAATAATGAACTGTCTAACCCATTCTAATTTCATCAGAAATCATACAGTTGCAATACCTACTCCTAAAACTTAACATACCATCATACTAGCGTTTGTTGCCAGATAAAATGTCTGCAAGTAATACTGGGGTCCCGGAAAGAGGAAGGCTTTCAATGAAGACATGAAGTTATCTTCTTTTTGTGTACTGTCAGCTTTAGAAACTTCATTACTTTGACTTTTATTTAATTTATCTTCTTTGTGTGTACTGTCAGCTTTAGATCCTTCATTACTTTGACTTTTAGTGAATGTGATGTGACTCTGGTAGACAAGCAGATAATACAGCAACACCAATATTGGTAGTTGAATGTGGCTAAAGAATTCAAAATTTGAAAAAACCAGTCCAAACTTATTGATGTCTAATGATTTCCAAGACTTCAGTCCGTACGCTCTGAAACATTTTTTTATTATTACAAATATGATATGAAAAAAGGGGTATTTGAATGAAGGTTTTTCATTTCATTATCATATTATTTGTACCCTATCACAATGTAAAGAGAGGTTAGATAGATATTCGCCGCCCGTTAATAGCTACTTTTTCCTATAAATTATGATTTCTCTATTGAATAATCTCTAGTACCTAAGTCAGGTTATGAGCAATGATTCTAACGTAACAGTGTTGAAAATAGTGAACACAGGTTTCAGTCTTTAATTTGAGTTCTTCTAGTTTTGGACCAAGAAGCAAATTCTATTTTTTATGCATTCTATGAAGAGTTGTTGTTTTTGTTGCTATTTTTGTTATTATTATTTCAGTAATCCTTTATTCCTTTTTGTGGAGCCAAGTTTTACTATTCTAATCTCAACTAACTATCTCCATTTGAAATAATCAATTTCTTACGTTTTTTATGTATAATAATTTATTTTATTGATTTATTAATCAATAGTATATTAATAATGGGTGCTCCATCTTCATATGTGGTAAACTTTTAATCAATCTTCAACTTCCTTTTTCTTGAAGCAAGTTAGGATTTTTTTTACAATATTTTTTTACGATCAAATTCTTACGTATTCTGATCATAAGCTTTACCAGGGAATGTGTCAAGGGTTCAACTTCTATTAGGAAATCTAAAAAATACCCTTACTTGATTGCTAGATAAATGCAATGAGACATTTTACAAACTAAATTAAATACCCCTTGAAATCAGGGCTGGAAACTAAGGCCTAAACTCAAGCTTTTCGAAAAAATCCAAAATGTAAAAGAATCATTGTGGTTTTTTTTTTTATCACGTGGTACCTACGAGTAAGATTCTGGGAAAACAAAAGTTTGAACACCAGCTGTAGGACTGGACGTGGAATATATGGCAATATGTATGATGATACCTTTGGTTTTATTAGAGTATAGACACACAATTGAGAGTTTTTTTTACAAGTGATTGTAGATACTAACCTAGCAGTACGAGTTTCTTTTGGCAGAAGACTTTGAAGCCAATTCATCTGATAGAAAAAGATGATCAAACAGTGAGCTATGACAAAGACGGCCAAAACTCGACAAAAGTAGCCAAAGCAACGATCAATTGTGAGTCCAAAAGATGCCAAGGTCATAAATGTGATGAACACCAGGAAGTAGACCATGTGGATGCAGCTTGGGAACATGGCTCCTGTGAGTCCCAATGCCAAGAGAACTATGTACTTGTCTGAAATGAGTTAAAAAAAGTTATCATATTTGTGTTAATTACTTTTGTGATATCACAACTACTCCAATTAGTTTTACTAAATCTACGCTGAATCCGACACTTGAACCACCAACCTCCAGATTACAGGTTCGCCGCCTAAGCTACCTGAAATGAGTATTTAAAATATCGGGTTTCATTCAATTTAGTAAAGTACACGAAATAGGTATTGTACAATAAATTAAAAAGGAAACATCAACAATAGATAATTTTACTTATAGTTTTCAAGTCATATCAGTCTTTCATTAGACGTGGAGTTAGTTTTTTTTGATTACTTTTTGGAATCAGGACAAGTATAATAATTATGTAGATAAGACTCAAAATTGAGCTTATTATATTCAAATTTCACTCTAATTTTTCCATAAAATAATTTTGAGTCAACGAATACACTTTCTATCTACTATCTACATTTTTATTACTTTTACCTAAAATATTTTTTTTTAATGAAAAAAATTTATATTATGAGTAATGATTGAAGATTGAAATCAATTAGTTTTGGCTATCAGTTGCAACAACTCTTAACAACTTACACTTGAGAAACTTATCTCGGTCAGTATTAAATGATTTGTTTATGGGGAGATGTATTCCTACCACCAGAATGTTTAGCAAGGCCCATGCGAATATGAAAATATCAGGAAATGTATACAAGAATATTTCGTACGGACTATGGAGCTTCTTGAGTGCTATGAATCCGATACTTTGTGCAACTCTTTCAACTGTAGTACCTGAAATGATTAAAGTAATAGACAAAATCAGGAACTTATTCATCAGGATTTGAAACTTCACTCCAATGTGATTTCTTCCCTAAATTAAAAGCGATTTTAGTTATGGCGATGGCGCTAGGATTATGATAGAAATGATAGAATGTCCCAAAATTTAAGAGACGCGCGGTACCAAAACTTGCATTCAATCTAGACTTCCATCGGTTTTTGAGGGCCTATTTGATTTCCTATCTAGTCGTCTGGTATAATGACACTAACAATAATGGTTAGATGAGACGCATTTTTCAATTTGATATTAGCATGAGCAAAGGCCAAAGGTCATATGCAAACAAAATAATATGTAAAGGTTCAAAGATTTATGAGGTTAAATGCTATAAGACTTATAAGATTCATACCAGCCTAGTAAACAAGAATTTAACAGGAGCAGGTCCGAATCACGGTCGAGAAAAATATTTGAGAAAATATTTTTTCCCGGATCGGCTGACTCCTTCTATCCATCTATTTCTATTGTATTATTTATAACCTTATAGGAATAGAGAGTCCTATGCTTAAAAAAATATACTTGACTTAGAACAGATTGTGATGGAGTTTGAAAAATTTTGAGCATACAATAAAGAAAGAACACTCAAACTGACTGAGGTCAGTTTCTTGAACTGCTTACCTGTCGTCTCCTCATCAGCAGATAATTTGTGAGGAGCAGGAATAAATTGAAACAAAATCAGCAGAATCAGCATTATCAAGCTGGTCGAAAATAGCAGGATGGCGTAAATGCTTATACCTTTGGGGAAAGGGAAATGTTAAATTAATTTATGTAATTTAAATTCAAAATCAAAACCTTCTCCTTCCTATGTTACAACTTCATAACCTCTAACTTTATCAGCAAACATTCCAGATTCTGCTGAGGTAATATCTGAACTTTATAATATTTATATTATCCAACTTACTTTTCTTGGTTGTTGATTTTGATGAGTAAGCGATGAATGGCGATGCAAAGAGAAACATCCAGTACACACTCATCATAATGTTTTGCTTTATATACACACCTAGAATAAAATAATTAATTTATTTACCATATATATTTTTTAGGACTTACAAATACCTACCAAGGCCCGAACCATAAGTACTTTACATATTAATTTATTAACAATATTAACATTTCTGGCCCTTATAACTGCTCTCGTAGGATTAAATAAAGAGTCCTTTTTTCCAGTAGCTCAATCAAAGTCTCATACCTACCTCTCATTATATTTGAAAAACAATCATTTAAACTTCCATCACAATTTAAACAAGGCATCTAGGTTATCTATTTTAACCATTTGCGCAAGAAGAGATCTTTTTGTATTCTATCCTCTATAAGGGACTATAAATACTGTCATGTTACGTGTCCCAAAAAACAATAAAATATCTCTGGTTGGGTAAGTTTCAATCTTTATTATACAACCGACCCAGGTTAAAATTTTACCGAAAACCGGTAGAAGAAATTCTTATGATGAAACGAAATGTGGACTTAGGTATTTCGTATCTAATAGTTTAGTTTTTTCTTGGTACATCCAATATCATTTTGCTCCTATAGTCTCACATTCGTATTTGAAGCATATGCCCGTATAATTGTAACAGACCATACTTACATATAATTAAAGCTACAGTTGTTAAGGCCTTCAGGAACACAAAAGATACTACAGGGTCTGATGTCATTGTGGTTTAGTGATATACTATTTGTTAAGGTGCACCGAAAACATTAAAGTCAATCATTCTGTAAACTCAATACTGCAACATAGAAATCTCGAAGGCTAAATGGCGGAGGCAGGCAAATTTGCTTGGCTAATAATCCGATTGCCATTATTCTCAAAACTGTTCAACTCTGTACTAGTGAGGAACCCGTCTTTATTATTAGAATGGTTGGTTATTAAATTAATAATGATACTTTTATGTACCTCTAAGAGATACAAAACAATAATTGAATGGGTGAGTAGAAGAACCAGGAATGTCAAAAATCGACTTTTCAGGAAAGCAAAAATAAGACAAATATTATCATTCTAATGAGTATGCTTCCCCCACTTTAAAATCGAATAAAATATACTTTTAACACTTTGAGCCCATGAATACCATATATTACCCTCAGCTGACATTTCACAAGGACATGAGTACCATATAAATATGACCCTCACCCAAAATTTCACTGTAGACTTGTGTACTCTATATGGTATTCACGACCTTCCTTTACTTGGAAGACATGAGTACTCTCTATGGTATTCGTTTCTATGTGTATCTCATAGGGAACAGGTTCTTGTGGTCCTTGGGAGCAATGTATGAGTGTTGGGTTCTGAAATTTGTGGTTCCTCGTGCTCACTCGCCGATCCCAGCTCTGGGGCTCAAAGTGTTAAGGGGTATTTCTCCTTCATATTCACATAGATGATAGAAAAGAGTACATTCCTTCTTATTCTACGAAAAAAAATAATCGATTTTGACATTCCCCAGACAGCACAGTCAACTGGATGTATACCATACTGTTAGGTGGAAAAAGTCTACTTGCCCACCTGGAAATCAGCTGGAGATTTCCACCTTCCACCTGACCTCCACCTGGAAATCAACTGGAAATGAACTGGAAAGTAACCCAACTTTTAACTGGAAGTCAGTTGCCCAAAGTCAACTGGATTTGTTCCACTTATTTCCAGCTACTTATAGCGCTCTCTAGTGGATGGGTAGTAACTCACTACCACAATGTTGACATACCTATTTACCTATACTGTACATTATACTACATAATAATCAAATGCTACGCTCTTGGTTTTGAGGTCGTGGGTTCGAATCCCATTATATGCATTTTTTTTGCAAATAATAATAATAATAATAGTAATAAAAATCTAGAAACAAATGTATATTAGGCATAAATTCAATTTCAGTTATTTAATTTAGAGGCCATACATTCAAATCTCATGAAGAATATTTTTTTTGTATAAAAATAAAGTAATAAATTTTAAATAGGTTTTTTTAACACATACACACACACAAATTTGAGTATAATTTTTTTTATAGAAATTTGGAAAGAAAAAGAAAATAACTAATCTGTTTTAAACAACACAATTCAAATAAGACTCTTTAACATGATTATTTTTTACAATAAGAGTGTTTATTATTAATAAAAAAATTGTCACAAAAGTGTAAAATGCACTATTAAATTTCCACCATGTCACAAGACCTTGTACCAATGTATCACAAGTACTTCCTAAGTAGGTATAATAATACTATATATAATACTCAAAGTTGTGCATGTCTGGCTGACTATGTCCTCTTGGGGTTACAATACGAAACGGTACTTTCACTGAGAGTTCACCCCCCCTAAGCCACCTTCAACATACTAGAAAATTATCAAAATAAAAATATGTAATACAATTTTCAAGTGCACTGGTAATCAAGTGGTTAACGTGCTAGTCAGATAATCCACTTAGCGTAGGGTTCCGTTGTTTCAATTTTTTCCTCATTATGGTTGTGACCACATAATAATAAGACTCTGAGGGTTAGGTGGTAGAAAATGCTTTGAGCATAACCTGACCTGGTGGTTACCTTCCAATTAAAAATGTTATTATTATTTTCATTAGGACACCGGCCATGAGAAAAAACCTTAATGGTGACAAAATGCCAGGTTTTAGCTAGTATAGAAATAAAATAATGATATCCAATTATAAAATATGCTCATACCATGTACATAATCACAATAAAATAATAATACTATGTAAATGAAAATATATTTCTTCAGTGAAACCAAAAATAACAAAGAAATAAACTAATAGCCAGTAGAAAATGATGATGAGGCATTGAATACACCAGTTTTTATGAAATAGCCAAAGTTAAGCAATGTCTAACGTGGTGGAACATGGATTAGTGAATGTTATTATGTATTTGTAATCCTTCATGACAATTTACATACTTCTGTGGCTAATTAGAATTGCTGGGTTGTTTGCTTTGAGAATTATTACCAAAAAAGCATTGTTATACTTAAATTAAAACAAAATTGACTTAATTGTTAAGACTAGTGAAATTATAAAACACAATAGTGTGGAACACTTTTTTTTAATAGATATAAAATGAACACAAAATTTGAGGGGCTTCATAGTAATAAGGTGGTTTAGAAAGCTGAATAGTTAATATTATTATTAGAGACAGTGCACAGAAGATTGGCTAATTAATTTTGAGTCAAATAATCAGGAAGCATGTAAAAAAGTATACACTACATCATCTTTTTAGTGTGGCAGAAGCACATACGAGTGAAAAATTCATTTTATAATAAAATATTATGTATTGCATATCTAAATAAAATCCACAGAATGAAAATTTTCATTATCTAGCACCATTAGGGTGGCCCTTATTTTCGAAAGTCGGAATTTTCTCGCTCCATCGGCAAAATATGGTTCCAATTAATATTAAAAAAATCTGGAAAAAGTTTCAGCTCGATCAAAGGTCGTTAACACGTGCCGCCGGGACCTTTAAGTTTAGATCTGCAATCGGAAGGGGCAATATACGTTTTTAAGCATAATATTGATCCTAACTTGAATAAACTTCATCTCACAGAAAAAAATATGGAATGTAAAATGTATAGAAAGATTTTCTTTTTATTATTTGGTACATAATAGTTTTAGTGGGTAGCACAACATTATCGAGACACCTGATAATAGCATTTGTCTAAGTCACTCACTACTGTTTTTTCGTAATATTAAGTAGAAAATTAGAAAACAATCGTATATTAGAAAAAAATATAGAATGTAAAATGTTTCTTTTTATTATTTGGTACATAATAATTTTAGTGGGTAGCACAGCATTATCGAGACAACTGATAATAGCATTTGTCTAAGTAAAACTCATTACTGTTTTTTCGTAATATTAAGTAGAAAACTATTGAATATTAGATTTTTTCTATTTGAAGTTGAAGAAAAGAACATTGAACATAATTATTGTAATAATATTCATTTATCCATACTATTAAAATAAATGCGAGATAGAAGTTCACAAATAAGTAAATCCTGCTGTCCTACTTGCTATGAATTTTTAAGAGATACTCTTTTGTTGGTTTAGGATACTGACTTTTGTGGTCTTTGACAACTGGAAAGACGAATTGTTTTTGGTTTTCACTCTTTGTTAGCTTATTTTTGTATTCGTCCATCAATTTAACTCCTCTTTAACTCTGTTAATAGTCCTCTAGCGGGACACTGGTCATACCTACTTGATAATTAAATCTCCCTGTTTAACGTCCCCAGCAAGACTAACTCTCCTTTATATTGAGGCTTGGTATACGGTATACTGCAACTGTAGGTATTACAGCGCCAAGACTAGATCTCTCATTTATTAAGAAACTTCTTGCGTGTCAAAAAATGGACCCTGAAGTACGAGTATCTAGTGTGGCATCAAAAAATAGAGATATCTCAAATGTTGTAAAATCTAACATGGTTAAGTCCCTCACTAAAGAGGGGAAGAAACAAAATAAATAGCAGTATGGTTGTAAGACTAAAGATCTTATAAACTTGCTTAGGAAGGAGCTGGACTTTTTTGTGTCAGAGGAGAGGCAGGTTTTCTTTGAGAGGTTTCAAATAAACAATTTTTTTCTCTATCTAGGTCCTACTGACTGGTGGGAAAATAAAAATTTCCAAGACGCGTATAACAAGATTAAATTTTTAAAAGTAGTAAACAATACAGCAGAAAGAGGAGTTAAATTGATGGGCAAATACAATAATAAGCCAACAAAGAGTGAAAACCAAAAACAATTCGTCATTCAAGTTGTCAAAGACCACAAAAGTCAGTATCCTAAACCAACAAAAGAGTATCTCTTGAAAACTCATAGCAAGTAGGACAGCAGGATTTACTTATTTGTGAACTTCTATCTCGCATTTATTTTAATAGTATGGATAAATGAATATTATTACAATAATTATGTTCAATGTTCTTTTCTTCAACTTTAAATAGAAAAAATCTAATAGATGATAGTTTTCTAATTTTCTACTGAATATTACGAAAAAACAGTAGTGAGTGACTTAGACAAATGCTATTATCAGGTGTCTCGATAATGCTGTGCTACCCACTAAAATTATTATGTACCAAATAATAAAAAGAAAACCTTTCTATACATTTTACATTCTATATTTTTTTCTGTGAGATGAAGTTTCTTCAAGTTAGGATCAACATTATGCTTAAAAACGTATATTGCCCCTTCCGATTGCAGATCTAAACTTAAAGGTCCCGGCGGCACGTGTTAACGACCTTTGATCGAGCTGAAACTTTTTCCAGATTTTTTTAATATTAATTGGAACCATATTTTGCCGATGGAGCGGAAAAAATCGGGGGAAAAAAATCCTCCTCTATAGCTAAGGGCCACACTAAGCACCATACATCAGATAATTCAGCTGTTTCCTTGCTTGACCCAGGACCTTTTTTAAGGTACAATTCCAAGTGAATTGATGGTGTTGAACCCCTGTGCTAGTTTGACTGTCCAGTGTCCAGGAACAGTAGAGTGCAGAAAGTTCATTATTGTCCAAGTGCATGGAGTATTGTCCAATGAAGAATGTTATCCATTTTTAACTTTTTGTTGTCCTTTCCTTTTCTTCTGTCACGATTCACGATTTAGAATTTTAGACAAACCAAAGAACTCCTTCTGTGACATCTCAAAATCAAATATGGAGTTCAGTAAGAATTAACACTTTCTCGAAATCAAATTTGAAGTTCAGTTAGAATTAACACTTGCAGTAGTTATAAAAATGTTCAAAAACTAATTGAAATAGGTACCAATTATAAAAAGAATTAAAACAACTCACAATAATCGAGAATCACAAAAACGGAATTTCTCTAAAAAATTATTCAAAGATTAAAGATGGCGAATGCAACAAGAACACTCTCGGTAAAGTTCGTGTGAAACCCGAATCTATCCGAGAGCGCGTTTTAACTGAACTGGAGAAATGTGGAGCATCTCCAGCTGACTGGTCAACTGACTAAATTCTATTTATGTCCTAGCTGGAGAGATTCGTTATACTTCCAGCTGACTGCCCAGGTGACTGAGTCTAGATGGATTTTTGTTGGAAATATCCAGGTGGCTGGTCAACTGATTTAATCCATAATGGAAAAATCCAGCTGTCGGGACAGCTGGAGGTCCAGTTGACTTTATACACCTGGATATTTCCACCTTAAATCCAGACTGGAAGTCACCTGCCGTGCTGTCTGGGTCCTGGTTCTTCTACTCACCCATTCAATTATTATTGGAACAGAACCGAAACAAAAGTTGTTTTTTAGAGGTATGAGTCCACAGTGGATGCCGATATACAGAAATATATGAAGTTCAAATTTTAATTATGTAATAGGTGGACAACATTGTATTTCTAATAATGGTCTAAAGTCTCCTAACACAACAACAGTCAGTTATAAACTTGGTTGATACCCAAACATACAAGCTGCATTGCCGCATTGAATTTCTGTGGAAACACCCTGGGCAACGCATTGTCATGCGGCTAAAGTACTGACAATTTTGGCGATCAAACAATCACTGCCATCAGATTTCTTGATCAATTTTATTACTTATGTCTTTTCACTTTGAGATGTGTAATGAAGCCATACGATAAATAAATAAATAATTTTTCATAACCAAAAAATGTCCAAAATCCAATACCTACGTCGCAGTCGAGGAAAACGGATGTTTTGAGGAGAACGCTTCTAATAACTGCAGTGCTTAGTTACTTGCATAGTGTTGAAAAAATCATTAGTCACCGCCAATTCCTCTTAAACCAATATTTTTTTTAGAAAAACAATAAAACATGTACTTTTTCTCTTACCGTTGCTATCTCTTACCGTTGAGTCACCAGTGGCGGACTTTGGCTTCTTTTCGGGGGATAAGAAAAGTCGTGTGATGTTACACTAGAATTTTTTTGTAATAGGATGAATATTTTTTAGGGATTATCAAACACCCCGGCCGAGGTGTGAAGATCGCCCTACACAAAGAAAGAGACATACACAATCACGTGATACTAAAGCTTTTATATTTAAAATGTTACAGAAAATAACAACACAAATGTTTACAAGTATGCTTAATTCTCGTTGAAACACATCACATCGTGTTTTTATTTTCTTCACAAAACTTTTAAATCACAAAACAAATAAATGGCACTGAGCACTGAATTTGTGGGCATTTCAAATTAGACTAATGGACATATAAAAAACTTTCATATCATTTTGCTATGATAATCCTGCTATAGAGTAAAAATAAAAGCTACAGTATAAAAATAAAAAATTGGGCCTCTCTTCATATTTATATAACAGTGTTTCACTAGGTTCTCACTACCAAGAAAGTACCTTCTAATAACACTGGAAGCCACAATAGACGAAGAACATTTCGCACAAGTTCTGTGTAAGAGGTGAATTATCACTATCGAATTCACCAATAATACAAAACTTAGTGCTTAAAAGTATGAACTCTGGAAAAACCTGGCCCTTACTACATACATAATTACATACCTTGGTACACGATCATATTTCATACCTTTGCTATTTATGATAAAAAAAATTAATGTTCCACATGGATAGGTATTTATATTTTCTGTCACAGATAGTCAAATTCTATGGCATCCAATAAATTATGTTAGTATGTATTCTCATGTCTTAGTCACATTGTCTTGGTTAACAATGGCATATTAGCTTCCTAAACAGCAATAAGAAACAAAGAGTCTTGTTTAGTTTACCTCTATTGTCTTGAATTGTCTCAAGCATAATCTCCAATAATTATACACAAGATCTTGCTTTACCTCACGTCGGAATTTTCTGGTCATAACTTAACAGGATTCATACCGTACCTATATTCATCAACAGAAAATTTTGACTTGAATTTTTTTTCAAAAATATTACTGGGCAAGACTTTTTTGTATAGGAAATTCAAGGCAGATTTTTCTATTCATGAATACGGCGTTTTTTCTTTAAATCTAAATTGAGCATGTTTTGTTTGCAATCCCTGATAAGGGAACACCGGTTGCTATCACGTGCAGTCTTTAGGTTCGAAGTTAAGGGAGGTGTTCCTGAGTTCATAGTTCACGGCAGACAGCAGAGGGTAAGGTCCGCAGCTACAGAGGTTCTGGTAGTCATCCAGATCTATGGACCACACCATAGCTCCCCCGAGCGCCCTCTCTTTAATAGATTTGCACTGGAACAAAAATTTACGTGGAAAATTATTACTATAGCATGTTGGTATGATGGGACTACCACTAACGCGCTGATAGTCTAAATAAAGCACTACTTATACCATACGAATACTTTTCATATCTACTCGTGCACCTCTCAAAAATATTAGGTATATATTCAATAAGAACCTGTAACAAATAGAATCATGGTACTTCTAGTGAAAGAATTATTGTCAGAATTATGTGATTACGTCACAAACACCAATTGCGACCTTCTTTTAAATTTCAGATTTCAAGTTATTATCAGTTTTCTAGGTTTCTATTGCAAATATGGTAATCATTCATTGACAACAGTCATAATATACATCATAACAGACAACATCATAATATAAGAGTGTAATGAATCTATTTAAAATTTATTTTACCGTGGTATTTTTTTTTTTTTTTTTGGTGAATAGTGAATACTCTTCAGTAAGACCTTCTTTAAAAGTTTTTCTACTAAATTCTTCAGGCAATACCGTCACAGGTAGAACCGAGGATTCCTGCACTTACTTTTCTCCTTATATCTCCTGTGTCGTCATAGCTCATCCAGAGTTTACCGCTGTAAGCGTAGGGACCCTGAGCCCCTGACGGGTCCCTCACCACCGTCCATTCGTGACCCTTGATGGTGCTACAAGTCTGAAAATTAATCAAAAATGAAGAGGTAATCACTATGTACCAACTAATTTTCTGTGGTGAAACAAGACACTCCGGAACTACTTCACATTACATTCTTCGATCAATTTCAGGTGCTCGATTCATATAGCATGCGACTTTAACGACAAATTAATAGACGTTTTTGTTTTACCACTGTGAACTTAAGAGTTAAGAGTAGATTTTATGTGGAAATCAATGGTTAAGTCAGAACATGTGAACTCGATTTTGTCAGTTGAGTCAGAACTTGTGATTTTTTTTTTAAATTTTGACCAAACTTCGGCGTTTCGAGTTCCAATTTCAAGTATGACAAATTTCCGTAAGGCGGGTTTGAGAAATTGTGACATCACCTGTGTGATTTATACAAATCTAATATGATAATCATATTATATATTTATTTGTGTTTTGCAGAGATTCACCACGTGAAAGTACATATAATATTATATTGTAGGTAGTTCTTACGAATCTTACGTCATTACTTAGACATAACACTTGTGATTAACACAATTATGATAACCTTATACTTACCTCGTAGTAAGCCAGGAAGCCTGGAGATTGAGTGAAGGGACCCGGTAGACCAGGACCCACAGTGACGGCATTCAGTCCATGGCTGTCGGAATCAGCCAGTTGGAAGGTTTGGGCATACAGAGGCAGACCCATGATCACCTTTTGCGACGGCATGCCCTTTGAGATCCAGTAGTTGATAGAGAAGTTCTGTAACAAGAGAAATAATAGTTTGATAACTGGAAAAAAATTGATAACTCAATTGATTACAATTGAGATGAAGGCAGAAATCAAAGCACGAAATTTTACTCAAACCGCACATTAGTCAATTACGAGCCTGCGCAATCAGCACATTGAAAAATAAGCTTTAAGCAAAGAAGTTCCTGCAAGACTAAGGAAAACATCAGGTAACTTTAATCTATGAACGTTGGTCTTATATTATGAATACCTAAATAAACGGATCAGCATAGCTATTCAGAAGTCAAATGCAACAGGATGTTTCTGGATGAGGTATTTTATTATTTAATTGTAAAAATATTTTTTATAAGATCTATAATTTTACCTTATCATAGCATATTAAATTTAATAGAACAAGTCCCCGTAAGATCAACACATTGAAGGAATGTCTTGCGAGGTTAAGATTTTGTGAATAACTAATTTATTCTGAATTTTTGCATCGTGATGCTGTCACAGTTCTTGGACTGGATAACCAGATAAGGTATCTGGTTTTTGAGTTTCAAGCAGATTATAAATAATTAAACCTTCTGTTCACTGTTCTAAAATAAACGTTGAGCAATATCCAGTTGGAATCGAACCAAACTCACTGTATTGGCAGTCTGGAACTCTTCCTCAGGTGATGTATACAAGGGAGCTACGTGTCCTGTGGCTCCGTCCCAATATCCCGAGTAGTCCAAAGATAGAACGGACACCCAGTCCAAATACTTGGCCAAGCTCTTCACATTATAGGCTAAAATCAGATAATCAAAATTAGTCAGTTTACCTTCGTACAATGGAGTATTTGGTCTCAATATAATAAGGCGTGTTATAGCTTTATTCCATTTTTCAATGAAAATTCAAATACAAGTTTCTGGTCTAATAATAAATTAATCATCATCATACGTGCATTAAAATAGTACACCCAATTTGTATGCGCGCCTGATATCTGATTTGTGTATGCAATGTGCAATATGTTTACCAAAAATGTCAAAAACGCTTGCATACGAGTCTGCAACCATTAGGACATTTTCATCTTTACTATTCAAGGTCCAAAACCCAACTGACCAAATTTCGTATTGTGCGCATGACACATACCTTCTCTCTTCTCTCCCTCTACAATTCAATACTTCGCCATTGTGCGCATGACACACACTTTCCCTCTTCTCTCCCTTTACAATTCAATATTTCGTTACATAATATCGTTACATAATTTCGTCACATAATTTTGTTTATGTGCCAGAGCAAAGACATGAAAATGTCAAATAATTATTATTTTATTTGCAGTATCTTTGTAGACTTATAGTTTTGTCAAAGGGGAACAGTGAATGAAATTAATAGGAAAAAGTGAGAAAAAATATTTCCTGTTTAAAAATTCAAGCCCACTGTAAATAATTATCCACTGTGTGAGGAGATAATACGAATAGGTAGACAATTTAATAGGTAGAGTTGAAAAGTTTTGGCTTCAAGTACGAGCACGTATTTGTATTTATTTATTTTTAAACTTACCTTGATCTATGATGCTTTGACTAGGTGAGACTATGGCTGAGAGAGAAAGGTGTCGCGGTTTAAACGCAAAACTCAGTTCTTTCATTAACAGTGTAAAGCCTTCCTTGTCCGAATCTGGTCCTTTCTTACAGTTCATCTGAAATTCAAAGAAGTATCCCTGTATTATTTGAAACTTGTTTGGAATATAATATCTACCCTTTCAATGTGTTTTAGATCTAATATAAAATAATTGTGTAGATATAATTGGAATACATTATTATTTTAAATACGAGTATGCTGTCAGTATTGCATACGAATATTCTGACTCTGATAATGATAGATGAATTGTAAATAATATTATTTATACTATAATTAATATTAAGAAGGTATGTTAACCATTCTAATGAAATTCAAATAAATACAAAATTGTAAACTTGTTTTTACATAGTTATCAATTATCACACTATTATTAATCTACTGAAATGGAAAAAGAGACTTACGTAAATCTGTAAAATGATGATACTTACTTGCCAACATTTAGGATACTCCCAAGCAAACTCGAGGCCATTGAAACCATAGAACTCCAGAAACTCGGTCGCGTGGCGAACAAAGTTCCTGCGGGCAGGAATGTCGTTCACCAGACGACTGTACTTGTCAGACTTGGAGTCCGACCAACCACCAATGGCCAAGATTACTTGGACGCCTCTCTCGTTGAATTTGGTCACCTTTTCGTAGAAACCTAGGGGGATTAAAATGGTATTAATTTTTTTTTTTTAAACTTGTTAATAAATTGGAGGAAAATGTAATTTACAAATTATCTAACCAAACCAATGCATTGTTTGTGCTGTCTAGTGTAGTCATGCCCTTCGGGACTACACTACACGTATAAATCATGTATCAAAGAATTATTGAATTTGTGAATTAACTTACCTTTATCTAAATCAAGTTTGTTGTTGTGTGGACTGATGATCAGCTCTTTTTCGTCCAAGTCCGCAAAAGCATACACAATGTGGGTACACAGAGAGCCTTCTATGTCTTCTGGTGAGTACCTTCCCTCGCCTTGTCTCAGGTACGCCCAACTTGTGTAGTAACATAGCACCTTGTATGGCTCTTCTGTGAAAAGAACAGTATTTGCTGTAGGTACATTAAATCTAAATTAATTTAGATTTCAATAACAAGTTTTGCAGGAGAGTGTTAAACAATGAAAGGCGTAAAAGTAGCTTTAACAGGATTGCCGTCAACTTTTGTGGTATCAATAATGCGTTTACCACACTTCATCAGCAATAGCAACAAATACATTCACTACACTAAAGTCGGACAGAACCAAAAAGATGCAAGAATCAAAACTAATTTATAATATTATTGACAATCTCACAGGCAGTGCCCCCACCCAAGATAATAAAGGTTCATAAAATTCAAATAGGTAAGCTATTTTAACTGTAGGTATCTACATCCTGTTCTTCAGCAATTACCTTTCTTCGGGGAATAATCTCTGACGATAAGGTCATTTTTTCTTTCGGTCATTGACCTTACAGGAGTCCTCATGTTTTTCAAGTGGTACCTGTACCTCTTATCACAGTTTGCTAAAAATGGCCAGTCACAGATTGCTCTCTCCTGAAAAAAATACATTATACAATTTAGTGGTTGATTTTTCGCAGTCAATAAGAAATTTTCTTTTACCTATTATAGACACTATCTAGCATCTACATAATAAATTATCAATATTAGGATAATGATATAATTCTGTAGGTACTGCATGAACCTATAATTTTAAAAATGGAATAGATTTA
Organism: Bactericera cockerelli; assembly: GCA_024516035.1. Classification (NCBI taxonomy): domain Eukaryota; kingdom Metazoa; phylum Arthropoda; class Insecta; order Hemiptera; family Triozidae; genus Bactericera; species Bactericera cockerelli. The sequence continues at coordinate 41,196,417 of CM044955.1, forward strand.
ACAAATAATGGGTACTAGTAAATATTGTTTTATTATTTGAAATTTTATCTTTATAAAACAGTTTAAACACTAAGTATCTATTGTATGGTTTTAATATTCACTTTTTTCTAAACATTATTCTAAGTTCACTTCATCATCATCATAGGGTGGCGTCATCGTGAACGATGGTAGCCAGACAGTGGAGGAATGACTCAGCACTTCTATCACTGTCTTTACAAGGAAGCTAATAATTGACAAGGGCCCCAGAACCAAGCCAGTGCTGGTCTATTCGATGTTTATAGTACCCCAGCCAGACAGCTTCACTTACTAAATTAAAATGCAACCCTGCGGGACATTCGTAGATTTTGATCTGCCCGCTCTCACAGCTCCCAAACTTGCTGCAGTCGCTTTCATGTTCATACAACTCTCCACTTCTGTTACAGAAGGTGGATTTGGGTTCCACCACTACCGTATCATCTGCGAAGGTGTCCTGATCTTCTGCTATTTCTTCTTCGGGTTTGTTGATGGTAGCAACTGGGGGCTTACTCTCCACAATTTTAGGAGGCAAGGTTTTCAGAAAACAGTTTGGACCGGGTCCAGGGTAGTTCCTCAGGACTCTATTGATGGTTTTCAGTAGAGGATATGACTCACAAGCACAGTCATCTCTGTAAACAGAATGATTAGTATAAAATAATATAGAGACTTCAGTATCACGTGATTGTGCATTGAAACTATTTTAAACAGCTAGGTTAAGACGTAATGACACTTGCATGACGTAATGACAAAAAACTGTTTGAGAGCACTAACTTACCAAAATGTTCTTAGTTTAGGGTTGACCCCTGCAACTTACATATTATAGCGAAAACATAAATAAACAAAACAATACAATACCACAATTCCTCCCTTTTAAGTGTGAAACTGGAATGTGTCTAATTTTATCATATAATTTAAATAAAAAAAATAACTTACTTGAAATCATCGAGATCCAACGCCCATATCATTGCACCTCCAAGTCCGTTGTACTTGACAAACTCCGACTTGTGGTGTATCATAGATTGGTCGTCAAATCCGACCCACTGATCTCCTTTGTAAGCATAAGGCCCTATTCTTCCTTTTCTATCTCGTACTACAGTCCATCCATCTTTCTTAATTTTCTCGCATATTTCATAGTAGGCCAGGAAGCCTCGAGCTCTTGTATTCTCGCCCGCTTCTCCACCTCCGTATGTTTGAGCGTTCAGGCCATTTTTATTTTTGTCGGCCAACGTAAAAGATTGTCCATACATAGGCATTCCAAAAATAATTTTCTTTCTGTCAGCACCATGAGCAACCCAGTAATATAATGAAAAGTTGGCATTGAATGTTGGAGTGGGGTCATTTGGAAAAGCATACATGGGAGCAACATGTCCTGTCTTCTTATCCCACTGACCATGGTAATCATACGTCATCACAGAAATCCAATCCAAGTTGTCTGATAGTACTCGAATATCATAAGCATTGTCTATCACAACTTTACTAGGAGACACTGCAGCACTCAGAAGAAGTTTATGAGGATTAAATGCAACTCTCAGTTCTTTCACTAGATCTGCAAACCCTTGCTTGTCACTAGCAGGTCCTTGTTTACAATCCACTTGCCAACATTTGGGATATTCCCAGTCTAAATCTAACCCGTCAAAGTTATGTTTTAAAATAAAGTTTACAACATGTGCTATGAACTTCTGTCGAGCTTGAGGACTGTTAGCAAGTCTACTATACTTGTTACCTGCTGAATCATTCCAGCCACCAATAGCAAGAGTAACTTTTACACCTTTTTTCTTCAACGCAGTCACTTTTTCATAAAATTTATTATCCACATCAGCCCATGTATCGTGTGGTTTGATTATCAGTTGATTAGTGTCTAATACTGCAAATCCATAGATAATGTGAGTACATAATTCAGGATCTATATCACTCGGTAAGTATTTTCCACCACTCTGTCTATACCAGGCCCAGTTTGTAAAGTAACATATAATTTTGAAATCGCCCTTAGTTGTAGGAGTAGCGTCAGTGTTAGTGCCAGGCCTGGAGGTTGTAACAGGCTTGGGTTTCACTGTAGAAGCGAAGGAAGTTGGTTTGGTTGTAGTGGTAGTCGTTATTGTAGTTGGAGGCTTAGGTCTTGGTCTTGATGTTGGGCTCGTTGTGCTTGTCTCTACTGGTTTTTCAGTTTCTGGCTCTTCTGTCGTAATTGTGGTTGAAGTGGAAGATGTAGCAGGACTGGGTTTTTCTGTGGAAGGTTTCAATTCCTCAGTAGTGGGTTTGTATTCTTCTGTGGTAGATTCGTGACTACCACCAGGACCATGACCCAGAACTTCTGCAATCGTATTGAGGAGAGGGTATGCTCCTTCTCCACAAACGTTTTTGAAATCATCCAGATCAAGAGCCCATATCATACCCCCTCCTAAATCCAAACTTTTGATGAATTCTGATTTCTTTTTGATCATATCAACGTCATCATATCCAACCCATTGGTTTCCAGAATAAGCATAGGGACCAATACGTTCTTTTTTATCTTTTATAACCGCCCATTGTCCCGTTTTTATTTTTGTGCAAATTTCATAGTAAGCTAAAAATCCTGCCTGTCTGGTGAATTCTCCAGCCAGACCAGGTCCTGAGGATGGAGCATTTAATCCATGCTCATTTGGATTTGTAAGAGTGAATGCTTGACCATACATTGGCATGCCCATAACCAATTTTCTACTAGGCGCGCCTTTCTTTATCCAATAATGCATTGTGAAATTGGCGTTGAAATAGAAAAAGTCATCATCTGGTAACTCCGATAACGGAGCAACATGTCCTGTTTTTTTGTCCCACTGACCATGGTAATCGTAAGTCATCACGGAGATCCAATCTAAACTCTCTGCCAAAGCTTTCACATCATACCCTGCATTAATAACTTGTTTTGATGGGGATACAGCAGCCGATAGTAAAAGTCCATGTGGTTTGAAAGCCTGATGCAATTCTCTAACAAACAATGCAAAACTTTCTTTGTCTGAGTCAGGACCTGAATCACAATTCACTTGCCAACATTTTGGATATTCCCAATCCAAATCTAAACCGTCAAATTGATACTTCAAAAGGAATTCAACAACATGCTCGACAAACCTTTCTCTTGCGGTACCACTATTTACCAATCTGCTGTATTTATTACCCTGAGAATCATTCCATCCACCAATTGCCAAAGATACTTTCACGCCTTTCTTTTTCTTAGTTACCACTCTTTCGTAAAATTTGTTATCGAAATCTGCCCAAGAATCATGAGGTTTGATAATCAGACTTTCATAGTCAAGGACTGCAAATCCATATACTATGTGCGTACACAAGTCAGTTGGTATATCTTCAGGGAAATATTTTCCTTTACCTGGTCTATACCAAGCCCAATTTGTAAAGTAACATACTATTTTGTAATATTGATCAAGAGGGCTTTTTTCAGTGACTGAAATGTGAGTTGTCGTGGGCTCTGTTGGAGGATGCCATGCCCATTCGGTGGACTCACTCCAGGCCCCTGAGTCTGTACTGGATATGGTAGTGGTTGATGGTTTGGTCGTAACTTCAGTAGTTGGATTATAACCAGTGGTTGTAGGTTTCTTTGTTGTTTTAGATGGCTTCTTTGTTGGCTTAGAAAATTGCTCCGAGATCGTTGTTGCGGCCGCTTCCTTACATTTTGTACGATAAGGCCAGTCACATGTTTTCATTTTATCATTCCAGTGGAGACCTGGAGCACAAGAGGCAACTTGATATGAACCCCAGATACAATATTGATACTTGTTACAGTCTGGTGGATACGCCGCAAATTCACCTTCCTGACAAGCCTCATCTTTAGGCTTTACGGAGTATCTGAATATATTGCTTTGGAAAGAACAGTTTACGTTGTAGCTCCAGTCACAAGATTTCTTTTTTGAGTTCCAAAGAAGGGTGGCCCCACATGATTGTTTTATAAGATTTCCATGTGAACAAATTAAGAAATTTCGGCAATCATCCGGGTCTGGAAGGTAAGCTCCGTTTACACAAGGTCCAGGATTATAATCTTCTTGAGTACCTTCAGTGGTAACTGGTGTCCACCAAGAAGATGTGGCAGGTCGTGGTCTTTGCGGTCTGCTTGGTGTTGTTATTTCTTCTTCAACCAATTCTAACTCTTGTGATTGTTCCTCAGAACTCGAAGTAATTGATTCTTCTGTACCTGAAAATGGAAAAAATAATTGATCAGCGAGTGTTTAGTGCGTTTACTATTAATTTTAGTCTACAACAGAATTGCCACTTCAAAATAACTAAATAATGACCATACCAGAAGCAATATATTATAAATAAATTTTAAACTTACTTTTGTCTTCGCATTTAGCAGACCTTGGCCAGTCACAGATCTTATGTTGTTTATTCCATTGCAATCCTGGTGCACAAGATTCTTTTTTCAGAGTTCCCAAAATACATCTATAATAAGAACGGCAATCTCCCTTAACTGGATAGTATTCACCGAAGTTACAAGAATCCATATTGATCACATCAGGTTCAGTGCTAGTAGTTATAGGTTTTTCTGGTTCTTCGGTGCCCTCAGTTGTTGAAGTATTTGTTTCAACAGTCTCTTCAGAAGTTGGAGACCACCAGGGACTGGAAGTTGTAGGTTTTGAGCTGGAACTAGTCTCTTCTGGAGACTCAGTAGGACTTTCAGGCGACCACCATGGGTTGCTAGTTGTTTTTTCAGTTGTCAAAGGACTTTCCGAAGAAAAGAGCATCTTCTGTTGCGACTTCTGGTTTTTTCGTTGAAATTTCTGTTTCTTCGGGATTTGGCGTGGAACTTTCAGTTGGTGACAAACCTGAAATAAAAAGACATACCTAATTAATTTACTATCTTTCAAAAAATTATCTTCAGTATAGTCATAAATATCAATAAAAAACCATTAATTGAAGAAAGAAATACCTGTCGAAACCATTACCATTTCTTACGTTAAACCAATAATGCACATAATTAGGTATTTTTTCACTTATTCAAACAGCAACTATATTTTATCATGTTAGCAACTAAATTTTAGAAAATGGTAGGTAGATACCAAGTTTATTTAGCTTTTGTTATTTTACTAACCAGAGTCTTCTGTTGTGGTGGTTCCGAGAGGATTTGGTGTCGATACGATGGGTCTTGTGCAGTCTGGCTTAGTTGGCTTTTTGTCCGCCAATCTTCCAAAGGCACGATTGACTGCCCGAAGCAATGGATATGATTCCATACAACATTTATTATGGAAATCGTCCAAGTCTATTGTCCAAGCCATGACTCCAGCATAGCCATTGGTTTTGATGTACTTCACCTGAGAAAAAAAAAAGTTATTTACCAACATTGTTAAAAGTTTTCAATAATACCTAAAGTACTATTTTCTTGATAATTATTTAAACATCACGTTTGTCTCCAAGTTTTACCACATTACCAAGGGTCAAAATAAAATTAAAACTGCTTTCCTCAAAATCAGCATACTAAAAAGGAAAATAATTTTATACCTACTACTATACGAAATTTTCATATAATTATTCATACGAAACTATAATATACGAAAATATGAGACGTTAGTCGTTACCCTGGATTTATTAAAAAACATTTTATTTTTCTCAAATCATAAGCTAAATTAACTACATCTCGTTAAAATGTTTAGCATTATAGTTCAATAAGTGTACAGTCACTACAGCTGCACTGACACGTTATTTTCTATTGATCGATTAATTAAATGCATGTTGTTTTTAATGTTTATCATCATTAAAAAATACTTGAAATCACTTGTTTCTAAAGAGAATAGAAACCAACAAATTTTCTTTACCTTTTCAGTGAGAGATGTTGTGTCTTCATAACTGATCCACTGATCTCCTTTGTAGGTAAACGGTTCCAAAAATTTCGTCTCTCTTTGCACGGTCCATTTTCTCGTCTTGATCCGGTAGCAGATTTCGTAGTAAGCCAACATGCCAGGTTGCTGTGTGTATTCTCCTGGTAAGCCGGGACCCTCTGCCTCTGCTCCTAGTCCATGCTCTTTGTCAAGTTTCAGGGTATAACTTTGGCCATAGAAAGGAACACCGACAACAATTTTCTTTTTGTCTCCGCCTAGTTCATCAATTAGCTTCAGAGCAGTATTCTGAGAATGAGGATATTGATTTATTAAACAAATGTTATTAATTTCTAAGTATGATATGTGTTATTTCAATGGTAAAATGTTCAAATAGGTATTGTTGTTTTCAAATAATTATTGATAATGCAAATTGTTTTTTTTTTTTTTTTTTTTTTTTTTAGTTTCTCATAAAAAAAAAAACATTACGAAAAGAGAGTAAGGTATTTTCAGACTTTTAAAGAATCAATTTTCCGGCGTGAACGACAGGCCTACCGCCTTGTTAAACCGGGAAAAAAAATTCAATTCTGATTAAATACTGATGGAATTTCAACTGAACAATTAGAAGGTTTGTTGTAGGTATGTGTTTTATACGGAAATAGTGGTCTACTGATCTCCCGTTGTTGACCATTTATTTACGAGTTACCTAGTTAACTACATAATAATTATTAAGTAAGACATTATAGGAAGAGAATGCCGTAGGCATTAGCACCGCCCTTGATCAAGTTTTGTTTAATAATATCAACTTTTTTTCTTGTAAATTGTATATACTTTATTTTGTAAATAAAACTTGATTGAATCTGTTTGATAATAATAATGGTCACAGGACTGGTACAAAATACAATTACTATTGGTGTAGAGGAAAACCATTTGTCTTCTATTTAAGGTCTGGAATAGCTAAATCTACTTACTATGTTGTAGTTCGGATAAGGTTCGCCCGGTCTACTGTGTAATGGGCTGACCAGTCCAGTGATTCCTTCCCAAGCACCATGGTAGTCGTAACTCATCAATGACATAAAATCAACATTGTCATTGAGAGTTGGGAAATCGTAAGCAACTTCCAGAATTTCCTTGTAGCCCGAAATACCAACTGCTAAGGTGAAATCATGCTTGTCGAATTCAGCCTTAATTTCCTGTAAATAAAAGATGGTTTTAAAGCTTTTGGTTGAAAGCCTCTTAATCTTTTCATAACTAACTTCTAGCTATTAGGATTACGATTTATCCAGTTCTATTTATCTCTATGTTCTAGGTTATGCAACCTGAAAAATAGATTTATTTGTACATACTACGAACTTGCATAATACAATATTACATATAAACTACATAAATATTACATAACAAAGTACCACTGTTCTGGAAAGGTAGTAATGGAATTCCCTATTGTATACAAGTGATGTAATTTTCTGCAATAAAGTTACAGGCATAAATCTGGTCTAACTGACCTGGATGAGTTTGGCAAAGTTTGTCTTGTCCGCAGTATGTTCCTTGTTGCAGTCAGCTTGCCAGCACACCGGATAGTTCCAGTCAAAGTGAAGCCCTGCGAAGTCGTACCGTCTCAAGAATGTCAAAACCGACTTTATGAATCTGAAGAAGAATAAAACGGAATGTGATGTGACCATATTCGGCAGCTATGTATGTAGAAGTTGCACATAGCGTTGTGTTTTGGCGTTGTGGGAATTTTCAATCTTCTCCGGGAGCATACTTGAGCCAGGTAACTTTAATTCTACATTTAAGACTGTATTGTATCAAAAATTTGGTAACGAAACATTCTTTACACTTGGTCATGTCCAATTTTGGAGACAGTCTCAGCTTTTGTGATAGGTACATTTTAAATGTTTACTCAAAAAACATTGAAGGCACCGTTGGCGTTGGTTCATTTTATCTACCGCATTGTTATTTATGTATGTGCAATTGTGCAACTTGTTTTTTTATTAAATAGGCGTGCATTTAATTAAATATTCGTATTGATTCCTTAAGTGATGAGTTTTTCTGAAATAAAGTAGATATAAAATAGAATTGAAGTACCTATGTCTATTATTTATTGGTAATGTAAAATATTGTTTTATAATATAATTATAATAGATTTGAAGTCTGTGTATTATTTTATTAATTTTATCGATGATGTTTCCCACTGTTTACTGCTAAATTGTTTGAGTAGCATCATTACAATACAGGGTGGGGCAAAAGTCTGGAAACCTTTAAATATCTTTCGAATGGCTTTCTCAGTAAATTTAAAAATTTTGTACGGTAAACCGGGGTAATAAGACCTTCTTTTAGGGTGGGGCCGATTTTCGTTACCGGCCCCCATGTCGGGGCGAGGGGGGCCAACTTCATTTTTTTAAATACGAACCCCCACCTTACGATACATTTTTGGAAATGTCTTTAAATAAGAAATACTTTGGTGCAAATTTAATTTTTTTAATATTAACTGTTTGCAAATGGCGTCCAACTTTGTGTATGTAGTGTAAACTCTGGAAACCCCTGAATATCTTTTGTAAGGGCTTTTTCAGTAAATTTAAAATTGTGTACGGTAAGTGGTTGTAATTTGACCTTCTTTTAAATTGGGGACGATTTTTGGTACCGGCCCCCATGTCGGGGCCAGGGGGCCAACTTCCTTTTTTTTATATACGAACCCCCACCTTGCGATACATTTTTGGAAAGGTCTTTAAATAAGAAATACTTTGGTGCTTAATTCCAAAAATGTATCGCAAGGTGTGGTTTCGTATGTTTAAAAAAAAAAAAAATGAAAATGGCCCCTCTGTCCCAGACATGGGAGCCGGTAAAAAAAAAAATCGGCCCCATTCTAAAATAAGATCTGATTACAACGGATTACCGAACCTAATTTTAAATTTACTGAAAAAGCCCTTTCGAAAGATATTCAGGGATTTCCAGACTTTACACTGCATACACAAAGTTGGCCCCATTTGCAAACAGTTAATATTTAAAAAATAAAATTTGCACAAAAGTATTTCTTATTTAAAAACCGTTCCAAAAATGTATCGCAAAGTAGGGGTTCGTATTTAAAAAAGTGAAGTTGGCCCCCCTGGCCCCAACATGGGGGCCGGTAACAAAAATCGGCCCCACTGTAAAAGAAGGTCTTACTACCCCGGTTTACCATACAGATTTTAATATTTAACGAAGAAGCCATTCGAAAGTTATTCAGGGGTTTCCAGACTTTTGCCCCACCCTGTATATCTCTCCAGTCTCAAGTAATTCATCAAAATCTACAATGAGTTATATTTTCTTACTTCTTTCTAGTGGTTCCACTACTGATCAGCTGAGAGTACTTATCCCCGGTTGAATCAGTCCATCCCCCGAGAGCGATTAAAACTTTCACCTTGCCATTGTTTACGAGTGGATCATCCAATATCCTCTGGTAGAAATCTGGAGGAAGGAAGAGTATGGTGAGTTAAAACAATATAATATCAAACTCACCATCTCGAATAACTCCAATACTGAAAAATACTTTATTTATTAATACGCACGACTTATTCCTTAAACCCCGCAAACAATTGGTTGACATTGTACAATTGATATCACCAAAGATGAGTTGATTTTCAAATGTTCTAAAATCTAATAGACTATCTAAACTATAATCCATGCTTTTTATTATCATTATTATTATTTATTTATTTTTAAAAAAATTGGCGTCTATAAATCCACCAATGAATTAAGTATAGGTACATAATAATTATAATATGAATATTTAGAACCGGTACTAAATCTAACTTTAGTCTCATTAAAAAAAAAAAAAATCAATTGCCTAATTCAATAAGGCACCTAGGCTAAAACCCACTGAAGTTGGGACGTACTAACACAAAGAAACCGCAATTCCAGTGTCCTGTATCCTGTTCTTCGAATAACTTAGTAACTTGAATTTTCAGGAAACCAAGTTCAATGTCCCATTATATTGTTGTACAAGTACATCGAAATATTTCAAACACACATTCCTCAGTGGGAAAAAAAATTAACAGTTCATCATCAAATTATGTAGGTAACACAAAAAAATGGAGTTAAGTGAAATATGGAGCAAACATATTTTTCCCAAAAGATATCCACACAGCACAATCATAAGAATGTCCTGCTTCTATCTCTGAGGTAGGTATTTAAAAAGGTACATAGGTGCTTTCATCATGAAATTCAAGCGCCAAAAATTCCAAAACTTCGCTTCAGACTCCAAACAATACATAAATATGATTTGATGGTATTGTGTACGTGTAATGTTTGGGTGGCTTTCATTTTGAGTTTTTGTAAATAATACTATACACATGTACCAATATTAATTGGTATACACTATTTAGGTATTTTTAGATATTGTCATATCGACCTCTTTTGAGTTTAAAAAGGTAGTTTAAAGGAGTATAAGGTTGATTTTATATCACACTCACTTTCATCTATATCAGCCTCTGGATTGCCAGCCTGGATACTGAACGTGTTGGGGTCCAAAGAAGCAAAAGCATACACAATGTGGGTACACAATTTGTAGTCGATATTTTCCGGAACGAACTTGCCGTCCGATTTTCTGCTCCCTGACCAGTTGGTGACGTAGCAGACAACTTTAGGTTCCTCGGGTTCTTCTACAAGTGGAGAATTGATGGTTGTCCCATTACATCGACATTTAAAATAGGGTAAAATAAGTAAACTTGAGAATTTTAAATAGGATGTAGAGTATTGTATAACAAAATAATTTACCTGTAGTAATTGTATGATATTTTGGAAACCAAAAACCAAAGCTTTACGTTCTAACTATGAATGTTTTAAGGACTCGGTTGTACAAAAATATTAAGGACAAACAACAATATGTTCTAACCCGCAAAAGATCATCATCTTGGGTTAGAGCTAATAACATAAAAACAAACAATAACGACAACAAGATAGGTGTGAGGTAGGTCACACGTTAGTCTATTGTTATACAATTCAGTTGTAAATTAATGATTTTTTGAAATATTTTTCCTTAGATAGTTTGGCTTTTATAATTAAAAACACCTAGGACGTAGTTATTGATTTAATTGTTCAAACTTTTGATATGACTGTTGTTTTCCGATTGGTAATGTAAATGACTCACCATCAAATTCTTCAAGAGCTTCCATGTCTTTCCTGTTCTTTTTCAAGTGATGGAGAGCCTCATTGAAGTTTTCTGGTAAATTAGAAAATAAATGGAAATTACCTACAGAAATAAAAATATCAAATATGTATTAAAAATGAGCAGACTTGAATGTAAAAAATACTGGGTAGAGTTGGATAAGTACCTAAATATACATAGAAATTTGATGAATATACTCATGAAACTTACCTTGGTAATAATATTTGTCAAGAGTAGAAACTGTATTGGTATATTTAAAGAATCACAGTTTATATCAACAAATACGATAGAAAATTCTCAAAGAAGATTAAAAAGAAAGAAAAACAAGGATCAACAATGAGGTTCTATAGAATAATTAGCATCAACTGTAAATTAATAATTTATTTCCTGAAAATCACAGAAGTGTTTAGAAGAAAATGTAATCTTTTATTGCAACAGAGAAAAACAATTATTATAATTACCAGGCTGTAAGTTGCTGACAACGGCTGACAGCAAAGGATACTTCTGTCCGCAGAATCCTCGGAAATCGTCCAGGTCCAGAGTCCACAGCATAGCCCCTCCAAGATGTCTATCTTTGATGTAGTTCATCTGGAATAACATTCGATTCAGATTATAAATAATTTATAATGAAATAAATTTGAAAAAAAAACTTAACATCAAAAAACTTCAGAATTGCTTGTTATGCATGAAAAGATATTTTAATCCAAAACATAAAACATTTACCAACACTTTTGAAAATTTTCATTGCAAATGTAGCAACCAAAGGAATTTTTGTTTGAGAATTTTTAGGGGTATTAGGAATTTTCCATGTTTAATACAAATCAAATAGGTAAAAAAGAGTGTTCATTGTTAACCTTAAATATCTGATATTGTAAACACACCTCTTGAAAAGCACTTACACAAAAAGCAATCATCTACATACAATAGTGAAAAACTCACCTTGCGGCGAATGCTGTCGTGATTCTCGTAGGTTATCCACTCGTCGTTTCTCACCATGAAGGGTTCACCGTTCGAATCCGTGAAATGTCTCCATCTCTTGTCTTTCAACTTGTTACACACCTCGAAGTAAGCCAAATATCCCGGCTTTTGCGTGTACTTTCCTTCGATCCCAGGACCTTTGATTGTGGCGCCCAAGCCGTACTCACTGCGGTTGAACAGTTTGTATGATTTCCCGAAGAACGGAATTCCAATGACTATCTGTTCCGGCAGCGTTCCTTTCTTGATCCAATTGTACACTGCGTTCTCCTGAAATCAATGAATTGGACAGTTTTTGGTGATCCTTCTTTAAAAAAGGTCTAGATCAAATTTTCAAATTAAATTGAATTTGATTGTGTTTGTTCTACGCAATTTCACGATGGTATTGCTTTTAAAAAATGCTCTTTAATAAATATTGTAGTACCTACCTACACTCTATTTATTCTTTTTTTTTTTTTTTTTAAGTGGGGTTTAACGTCGCTTTCAACTGCCATGGTCATATCACGACGGGGGTTTTACCCTCCATTCGCAGGAAACTCACAAACCTGCTACTCACATTGACCTCACCCAGCCTGAGTGGGGCCGGGAAAAGCCAGCGTCACGAGAATTAGAATTTGAATGGTCACCCATCCAAGTCTTAACCTCGCTGGATGTCGCTTAACTTCGGTGTTCTGAAGGGAACCGGTGTATTCAACATGCCATCGACGCTGGCTATTTATTCGTATAAACAAAATAATGTTACGAGTACCTTTGTCATTATATTATGATACATTATACTACGCATTATGTCTTATGATTTGTTCTAGAAAACTTACAATCGTATTGAAGTTTGCTATGGTGGAAGTGGTTTCAATGTCTTCTTTTGTGTCGGGTTTGACGGGAATAATCTCATCGTCCATATGGTCCGTGTTGAAACTCTTCAGTAGGACCAAATCCACCATAGGAGCCACCGTTTCAATGTCCACCAAGGATGTTCTCCTGGTGACAACGCCAGGACTGGTCAGAGTCAGTTGATAGTTGTAACGTCTGAGAGTTGAAGAGAGCTCTCGTATGAAGATGGAGAAGTCAGTTCGGTCGTTGGAAATATTGGTCAAATCGTCGTCATCATCCGCATGGTAGTGCTCTGAAAACATAGAGTGTAGTGTTGACAGTAAATGAGAGCGTATTGTACTTTTTTTATTACCTACCAATTGTGATCTAAAATAAACATACCTACCTAATTACATGAAATATAAGGAATTGAGTTGCCAGAAGAAAATTTGTGAATCATATAAAAAATCATATAATTTTAAAGAAAATCATCCTTTCAGAAAATTAGCTCGTTTTTCCGATAAAGATCCTATTTCCTTATAAAATGAAAATGGACTCAACCAAAAAGTGAGTAGTAAGGAGCTGTTATTCAAAGTGATAACCTTATTCATTTTGTCTCGATTAGAAAAATGCACCACTTATTTGAATTTTTCTTTGTAAACATAACTTACCAGGATTCATAACGTTCAGGTTCAGTCCATCAAATCTGTACACATCGAACAGTTCAAGTACCGAAGATATAAAGTTGAGCCTGCTATTTCTGTCTTTGGTAATGATTTCAAAGTTGCTCTTCACAGACAAGAACACTTTCAGCTCTGGGTTCCTTTCTTTCAGACCCAAGAAAGATTTGTATCCCCCTGTAATGCGGTGACAAATAAGACGACAAAAAGAGTTTAGATATTTTTGTAGCGACAGTAAGAAAGATATAGAAATAGTTTCCTTGGGATGTCTGAATTTCAGAGGGAATTTCTTAGTGTAAAGATAATTTCTTTTGATTGAAAGATATAGAATTTATTGTAGAATCCATCTGTAAAGATAATTCCTTTAAATAGGCGTACGACTGGCAGTGCGTCAGGTAAAGTTCAATTTCCCAAACCAGCCTAACTAAAAATGCCATACTTGGAACTCTAACCACCGACCGTCCATCAAGTTACGAGTCCACTGGCCTAATCTACTGATATTAATTAGTTCGTTTACCTTTTATCACATCATACTCCTTGTCCTCAGGTACTAGCACTCGGGTTAGAGGATCAATGGCGGCATAAGCATAGATCAGATGAGTACAGGCTTGAGACACGATATTTTTCACTGTGAAAGTTGCTGGTCTGTGGCGGTAGGCAGACTTGGCTTCCACATAGCAGACTACGTGTTTCTTTCCTGAGAATGATAGAATTAGGTGTCTTATTCATTGACTACTGTTGCTGAAGCTTTAGATTCTCATTATGGCTCAAATCAAACGTTGTGCGTTGAGGTGAAAAAATAGAGGACTCAATTTTTTTAGAAAACAAGCTTAATAAAAGTTTTGTTAGATTCCTTCGAGAATTTGCTGTCGAATTTAAATATTCCAGTCTACATAAAGCTGCAATGAGGAAATCCCACAAACTTTTTCTTGAATCATAAACTTAAAAAAAAACCGGTTTGTCCTTTTTTTTTCAACAGTCGCTTTCGCCAACAACTGAGATTATTCATATCACCTTGTACATCGAGAATCAAACGAGGCCTCAACATTCAGACATACTCTCGCATATACGAGTCCTATCTTGTCAACCAAAAACTTTTCACTTTTTCTATCTTTAAAACTGAGATTTATTTTCTACTCACCAGGCTGGCTCATGAAGCGGTAGTTCTCCTTGGGCGACTGCAAAATGGGCGCTCTCTCGACAGCATCTCTTAGAGGTATGTGCTCTTCCGCTCTGCGATGGAAGACGAAAAGGAGATAAACTAACATAGCTTCTATTGTATAACAGAGCTTCAAAGGTTCTCAGCTTAAAATAATTTTCTGAAGATTCAAAATTTCAAAGAACTAAAGCGGATCGATCTGAGTCCATTTGTAGATAATATTTTGGTTTCTTTTTTTTTTGGAACATTATAAAATCCTTCCTTTAATTTCAAGATGTCATTCTAAATAAAATCTTTATCTTTGTTGTAATCCTTTCCCATAATATTAAATCCGTCCTAATAAGAAATAGAAATGGACTGAATAGTATGTTAGTTACAATAGTTACCTTTCCTTGGGCAGAAGAGCTTTTTCAATGGCCGATCTCAAGGGGATCCATTTGGTTCCAAAGTTTTCTTCCTCGTCATTGTCGACTGCTCGGTTTCGCTCTAGCTTGCTGTGCAGGGGCAACCCCTCCACGGAATCCCGCCGGAAAGCTTTGTCCCGGTGATTGCCTTCGACAGAATCTCGGTAGAAAGACCTTTGCTTCCTCTGAGCATTGCTTGAGCTCAGCAGAATAAGGGAAGCAATGCACACAAAACTCTTCCAAGGGAGCATTGTGTTTAGTCTAAAAAATGAAAAAGTGTTGATGGTGTTTTGAAAATAAAGATACCTAGTCTATATTTTTATGATAAGGAAAGGTAGTTTTTCACTGATATAGATAATTTGATTGAACAGAATATTGATTTTATGAACTGTTTCTGAACATTAATAATAATAAAAAGGAATCGGAGTGATTTTTCATTGTCACTGTTGTCTTTGAAAACTAATCGTGACAAATAGGTATATGCTACCAAATATGATAAACCCAAGTCCTGTAAAGTTGTTAAGTAAGACATGAAAAATATTTGTTTGACTTCAGGAAAATTAAGAAGGTTTTAATCATTATTGTTATTGTATATTCTAGTCAATGTCTAAATAATATATTGAGTGCATCTCCAATTATTGCTTTGCCTGTTTGGGCGATAAAATCTGGAACAGGCAGGTGGTCCAACTTCCACTTCTGCTAAACTTCCACTTCCACTCCCCCGATCACTAAACTCAAGTTACTATGCCCCCTTACGCGTCTAATAACCAGATGCAAACCACTGATGATGGCTGGTTCAAGACTCGACTGCTGAGTGCCACCTCATGTAGATTTAGAGTCAAAATCCACCAATCACAGAGCTCCAAATTAATCACGTGACGCTAAATCTACGTGAGATGGGACCCAGGTTGAGTCTCGACCCGGCCATAAGTGGTTTGCGGCTGCCCTTCTTCAATGTATTTTCAATGGGATGACTTTGTCCGATGCGTCTTGCAACGCGAACCGTGCTTCCTGGATCCCTAGCCGCAGCTTCAGATGCAGCTGTGACAAGTGTAGGCGGAATAGTAACTTAAATGATTAGTCAAATACTTTTCAAAATCAAGGTAGGGTTTTCAACTTTATCAATCCGCTGCTAAAAGAATCTAATATTTTGAAAGTACCTAGCCATAAACGTAATAGTACAAGCACGTGGTCTTCTGATACTTTCATTTTTTAATAGTTCTAGATGACCACTTTGGTCGAACTGAAATAGCTCTTCTACAACTACTACTCCGTATCTTAGCCGATAGCCCAAATAAAGCACTTCATTACTATACTATTACCTGTTTACCAATGATGGCCACACTATAACAGTGTCTGTGTCACTGGCTCATGGTTTTTTAAGAAACTAAAAGTTTGTCATATCCGGAGAACGTACATACGTGACCTCTCCTCATGAGAGTCCTATCTCGTATTTAGAAACACAAACCACATGGTGGGACGTTTTCAATTTCACTCTCACTTGCAAATATTTATTATTTAATAATAAAAGTATGCAAAACTAATCTAGGTATGCCTTGTAATATTATGTTATCCATCATCTCATACAAGCGGAAAATAAAAATGATGTAGGTTTTTTTTGAGTTTAACGTCGCTTTTAACTGCATATTACCATCCATTCGCAGGAAACTCACAAACCTGCTACCCACATTAACCTCACCCAGCCTGGATTGGACCGAAATGCCATCAGCATCAGGAATTGGTGTATTCAACTCACCATTATTATTATTATTAAATACTTTATTCGATACAAAGACATATTATATATGTACGATACAAATAATTAATATATAAATAATGAAAAAAATGGAAACAATGTAAAGAAAAAAAGAAAAAAAAAGATAAATACATACATATGTCCTAGCTAAAGGGCGGGGTTATTGCCTATGACAATCTCTTCCACCCAACCCTATTGACGCTGGCTGGCTAAATAATATAGGTACAATGCATCCCATGTGCTCTTTAGCGCTAAGCCAACACAAGAGCATTATAGCCCATAACATTTGTTTTCATCAGATTTCAGCTCTAGCTCTCAAACCATTTAAATTTGAAAAAAAGTTCCATTTTGCTCTAAAGCCATCATAATAATAATTAAGTCACTCACTCGTTGAAGTTCAATAATTTTAGAGTTATGCTGCACTTGATACAAATGTCTTGAAAACAGGTTCAGATCAAAGCATGTAAATGATTAAACTATACAGGTTCAGATCCGAGTATTTAAACTAAAAGGATGTCATTATCATTGCTAGACGCAACAAGTTCATTGTAGTCTGAGCTATTTCCACAGGTATAACAGAAAACTGTGGGAAGTACTGGATCTAGAGACGAGAGCACTTATCCCTTGTGACTGACCTACGATTTTAAAGAGACGCTAATCAAAAAAGAGCACTTATGTTCGACAGAAATGAACTTACGGCTCACAGAGTTAATAGAGATACATTGTCTTGCACTGTCAATTATAAAGACAATTATGACAACCACTAATCGTCAGACAACTGTTCATTGTTCATTTATTTATTTCTTAAACTTGTTAAAAAATACTTGGCAAAAAGACACAACTATAATTAAGATTGTGTATTTTTTTTATCCAACGTCTCTTTCATCGACATTCATTCAAAAACGGCTGGAGGTTTTACCTTTCATTCGCTGGAAACTTGCAAATCAGCTGATCTTACGAAAACTGGTGTGTTCAATAAGCCAGCGTGAGCTCACAATTAAGATACATTTGAATTTGAGGTTATTGTCTTAATGTTGACTTACTTGAACATTTACCTTCCATTCTAGAGTCTTTTGGTTATTGCTACAATTATCTAAAATAGTTTGAAATTCGAAAAGACAATCTCACTAATTTGGATTGGTGTTTAGATATCTTGTGCCGACCCAAGAATTTTAGGTTCTTTATATGATTTGGGTGTATAAATGAGTTGTGAAACTTGCAAGTCTTGTAACTTTCTCTTTTGAAAAAAAAAAAATGTTTCCATAATTGCCATAATACTGCTGAAAGTTCTGAAATCGAGGGACAGTCCTGACTTTATTTTTCCTACCATCCAAACTTGATAATTCAGAATTTAAACGTCTATAGAAAACTAATCATGAACAATGTAGGTAAAGAGAAGAGAGGTCACTGAACGGGGAAAAAAAGATTCTCTCACAAGTTAGAAGGGTTCAAAGACCAAATTTGTTTCTACTCTTCATTGTTTCAGTGAGTTCATTACTGGAGACAATAAGATGTGCAGTTATAACCACTATAGGAATCTGATGGAGGGTCGATAAACTGTGGCTATCGAATGAACACATAATTACTTTTGAGGGTCCCTGCTGGGACTGGACAAACACTTGTGAACATGGGATCTCTTATACAACTCGAAGAACTTCTGTACACAAAACAAGTGAGTATTATACTCGTAATCTACTTAACACCATTATCATCTCCATCATTATGATGACCATCATCAGTATCATCCTTACAATATCTCTATTTGTAAAACTCAGATCTGTGCGTGTTTGACTGGCTGACTATGACCCTTAGGGGTTGTCTGTTTACAATACCAGAGCCCAAACGGTAACAGATACTAAAAAAATTCACGAGAGTTGCTCGCTTATCACGCAAAAGACCCTGAGTTCGAATCCCAGAGTCTACAAAACAGATATTCGTAATTTTAAAAAATTCACGAGAGTTGCTCGCTTATCACGTAAAAGACCCTGAGTTCGAATCCCAGAGTCTACAAAACAGATATTCGTAATTTTATTACAATCTGTTGTTTTAATAGACAATTTTCCGCGCGCTCGTGTTGAGCCAGATATTCTGTAGGGAAGTAGTTATTGTGTCACTTCTCGCAAATCAGATGGGAGCCATACTACAGTCTGTACAAGTGTAGCAGTTGTTTTATGGCAACGACATAAACACGAGTAAAAAAGGCTATGAGACACTCATCAATCTTATAGGTATCGCAAGAAATAAGGAAACAGAAGACTTCTCGCCAAGTAGAACCTTGATCTTGTGTCTCTTGAACTTGATCCACTCTCTGAGGTCTCCCGGACAATGACCACATTAATATTCATCGCCACTTCTCTCATGATGGCTCTATTTTGGCACCTCTCGCGCATTAAAACTTTTGATTGGTCTGATTCTATTATGTGGGTTTATTCAATAAGTTTCGAATATGACATCTAGAAAGAGATTATCACGAATCTAGTTGAAGATGATCCCACGATAAATGATAAATTTAATAATTAAATGTTCCGAAATTTTAATATTTTGTTTTTTTCTTTATTTTTTATGGCATTGTAAAGGAGATCTTGGTGTTGATAATATGAATATTTTTTTCTTTATAACTTTTGCTACAGTATGATTTCATTCATATTAGGTACACTTCTCTTAATAAACAGATTTCAATGTTGTAGATATTCCATGACTTTATTGAATCACTGAACACTGTATCTTCATAATAATAAATTCATAACACCTACCTAGAAGCCTGAAATAAACTGTTTTCTAGTTGCAACCAGAAGGCATGGCTTATAATTATGTATTTTTCAAAACCCTAATCTACACCCGAGTTAGTGCCGTACATCGCAGCTGGACACATGAAGTAAAAACTGCTGAAATAACACACAAACAGTTTCTCTTAAGCACAAGAGAATATTTTTGCAGATTCCGAAAGGAATCTACAGGAGCCCAGGGCAAAAATAGAAGTGTCTTGATCGAACAAGAGTTAGATCTGCTCGAATCCTCTATCATCAATTTATGATGATTTGACACCGACATTCATGTTGAAGAAACATAAAAATCGGCGTAGACTTTGCTACTTCTATTGATCAATATCGATTTGATATGAGACCCACATGAGCATTTTCATAACATTTTCCATCAAATATACCTGCTTGCTGCGGTGGGAAAATTTGGTGGCTCTCTTTGTTATGCTCAATTATTGCATATTTCTGAAACTCTGACAGTTATAATCGGTTCTTATTCATATGTACCACATGTTAGTATCTTTTTACGGTCATAATGCTGAGTTTGTGTTTATGTATAAATTGATGCCTATACAAATATGCATGCAAGTACTGTATGTTCAAGACCGGTATTATTGTGTACGATGATTACTGGATGTATATTTTGTCTCTTACATAAGATGTCGGAGAGTCTGCCTGTCATCTCTAGATCAAGTTCAATGTCTCGGCTAGCAAGAAACTTCTCACACTTTCCCATTTTTCAGAACCATCAATGTCTATTGAAAATAATTCCTTGTTATTTTCGATAATTCCTGACGTATTGTTCGGTAAATGTGTCGCTAGATTTTATATATTTTTGGTGAACTTATCCTCAGGAAAGTTTTAAAATTGCCTAACTATAAGAATAATGCTTGCTTTCTTTTAAAAACAATGGCTCGATTATACGCTGGGTAGTTTACTATAGCGACTAGAGTGCTAGTTATTTTCTTGGTAGAAAATCTTAAAAACTAACTTATTTGCAACTTTTTTATCTTATCTCAGGATTTCTGTGTTTTCTTTTATTCCCAACAGGTTCAATGGGTTCATAATATAGTTGTCTCCAAGAACCAATGACTATGTTCAAGATAGGTAGGCGGTTTTTAAAAGTCATATCTGTTGAAAGTTCATGTCTATCGAATAAATAACCTCTTTACGAGTCTACGCTGAAAATACTTAAGGGGAAAATTATACAAACTAGGTAATATTGAGTGTATTTTATTAGAAGATCACCAAGATCTACATGAAAAATCTAATTTCCAAGGGCGTTAAAATACGAAAAACACTTACTCAACAGATCTTGATCGTTACAAGTGACTTTTAAATTTAACATCAGTATTATCAGTAAACATTTGATTTTATTCGTAAGTCGAATGGGACTGAAAATAAATAATTTTATTCCATCCTGCACTAGACTTTAATATTACCCCATGAGTCTATTAGGTAAAAGTCTATATTAGCACTAGAACAAGGTTCTACATTGTTTTTCTCAATGAACAAAGTTCATCTAGCATCTAGTGAAAGAACACACATTAAATTTCTTTATTCACAAATACCTAATATTTAATTTGATAATATTCATCGACTTGTAAAAAAAATAAAAATATTTCTAGATTGTTGCTTTGTTTGAATCAACTGGACTAAATAAATTAGCTGCAGAATTATCTTCATTACTCAGCCCAAAAACTTTGAAAAACATGTAAATGGACCTTATTTATACTGTCCCATTAGGACTAAAGATTCCCATTATCCCAGCCGTTGTTCTAGTAATTTTGTTAAAACATCAATGGAAAATTCTTAAAAATACGAGGAAAAATTCATTCATTGGGTAGTAATCGAACACCAGGGCCCCACGCTACCTGTATTACCAGACTAGCGCATTTACCAGACCACAAAACCGCATTTTTATTTTAGTGCTCTAGTGGATGTGCGATATGCACTTTTTCATTAATCTACTGTAGGTATGTTATAATATACCTACCTATCTTTTATTTATATCCACGCCTCATTTAAAAGATAATTGTATATTACAATTTACATTACTTGCAAAAAAAATTCTTCTACTTCGAAATCAATGTCATATTTTTTAGTGGATGTGCCTACGCACCATGCAGTTTATGTAAGTCCGTTTATTAGAACGTACAGTGTGCATTGTTATATCTATTTAGAGATCTAGTTTTACCAAACAAGTATGATGTAAAGGTTCTTTATGCGTTACTATGTAACATTTTGCAGCCTTTGAAGACAATTTAATGTCAAGGTTTTGCGTGAAAATATAGAATCCTTGCTACTTTTTTTTTCTTTCTGATATCTTTTAATCCGATTGTGGGGATGGCACATTGAATACACCAGTTCTCATCAGATCACTGAAGTTAAGCAACGTACAGAGTGGTAAAGAGATGGATTTTCATGGTGACAAAGATGGTTTCCAATGCATCTATGGTTATCATAGCAATCCACGTTTTTCTGGCTATTCTAGGTCCAACTCTGATGGCTGCGTGATCTTAATTTGAGTAGCTGGGTTGTTTGCCCAGGGAATGGTGGGTAAAATCCCTGTCTACGAACATGTAGTTGAAAGTGACCTTCAACCCAATTAAACAAACTCAATCCACAAGCAGGTTCGATGCCACCGCTACTCAAACTCAAAGCTAATCAGATGTCAACTTTGAGGCTTCGTGCATCCCGACATGTTCATCTAAAAGAACTCTAGTAATATATCCAACCCCACCGGAATTTAAACCCAGGACATCCACTGATATTAATGTGATATCCGTCAAACAATGGGAGCTACTTGAAGTTTATATGTATTATTGTCCAATTCTTACTTTTAATGGGACAAAATTTCTGCGAATGCCAGATCATTTTTTTTTATTT
This sequence comes from Bactericera cockerelli, assembly GCA_024516035.1. Lineage (NCBI taxonomy): Eukaryota > Metazoa > Arthropoda > Insecta > Hemiptera > Triozidae > Bactericera > Bactericera cockerelli. The sequence goes on from CM044955.1 coordinate 41,218,802, forward strand.
TTATTAATAAATGTGTGGGTTAAACATTTTTTCATTCATTCGTAAAATGTGGAGTTTGATATGCTCAAGAGAAGATTAGCATAAAATTTGCATTACCAATTTCTCACAATGATTATTGCGGGTTCTGTGGAGATCATGAATGGCACCCAGAGAGCGTATTATTTATTTACTTCGCACAGCTTTCTTCCTAGTTTACACATGTTCTCTCTGAAGTAGGTACCTACCGTCGAAATCTTTTCATCACTAAATTATAAAATTTGTTTATTAATTTTTTTCTAATATTCTCCCCCACAACCTACAATGGAAAAACCAGACTGAATATTTTATGTCATAACGTTGATCAGAATGATTTGGGTTTGTTAGTAATTTTATACAACTTATTTACTAAAACAGGTCAGTTACCAGAGTCCATATATGTCAAACTTTAATGCATATCTTTAAAACAGAGCTTTGATTTCTATTTTTTTGTTGCTATTTATAATTTATCAAAATAAAAAGATGAATGGAAGTCTTTTGGAAATTCATAACATGTATTGTGCCCACTGCCCATGGTAAAAGGTTGCAAAGGTTACAACACTTACATATTAGTTATACTACTAGCTCTTGACGGACTTTCGTAATCGCAAGCTAATTTCTTGGACCTTTTAAATCTAAGAAAAACTGACAATTACATAGCCTGACAAGGTTCTAGGGCATGTATTGTGCATTTAAAAAGGTAATATTTTTTTAATGTATGTACATTTGTACATTGACCGACGCAACGTCAGTATCTTGATCGATAAGGTGGCGGATTCGTAACCTGGTGGTCGGTTCTTCGAATCCCAAGTTGAGCAAATATTTAGTAAAACGAGTTGGATTAATAATTGTGATATCACTATTATTGTGAATAACACAATTAGAACAACAAGGAAAGTACGCATACATTGAAATCATTATTTTTACAATGAAATAATAGATACGTAGACACCTGAGGGTGCATGAGTAAAATTTTACTTAAAACAGTAAATATACTCATGTAATTTTGTTATTAACAAATAAAATTGTACATGAATGTTCTACAATTCTTACCTGAGGCCAATGGAAAGGTTTGATTTATTTCATTACTGGGATAAATAATTGAAAAATGAAAATAACAACAAACTAAAATTAAATTAAAACTTTATAAATCAAAAGTAACTTTTAGTCTTGTAGCAACGGCAATGTTAAAAGATTTTATTTAGAAAAAAAAATCTGAAAGCCCAGCTTGAGGAAAAGTCGGTGTTTCCAAGGAACAGTTCTTTCTAAGAATGACACAATTTTCACTGGTAATGTATATCAAAAACAATAGATAACACAAACGCACGATATCGGTTGAGTTAGAGGTCTAGGTCTGTTTGATATGAGGATAGATAACTATTTATCAATTAGGCATTCCTCGCACGTCCATCACCATGACTACTTATTGGTGATCTATAAAATTAATTCGGTTCCTCGTCCTCACAACTCGATGGTTCAATATCAAATAAAATGAGCTCTTCAATTTGGTTCATTAGAGTTCTGGACAGTTTTCAGTTCGATTCTCTCTGGTGTCCATTGTTATATTACTGGACAGAATCCTTCTCGTCTTTCTTCTTTCATTCTTCCTCCTCTCCTCTCTCCTGGTATTTTCTTCTTTCGTCAGATTCCTTGCAGCTTAATTCATTCACTGGCTAGGATCTCAGGAATCTTTTCCTTCTTTGACATATTTGTTGTTAAGTACCTATTTGAAGGAGTATCTTGGGTATTACTATGATGAAATGGGTTTTAGAACATTTCAATAAAATTATTATAATCATTTGTCAAATGTTATAACAATAATATAGCTTTACATACATTGTCTATCTTGTATAATGATTCAAACTCTAAATTAATACCTATTAGATCTGATATAATGTATAAGTATAAGTAGTGCTTTTTCTAGACTGTCAGCCCAAGACAGGTAGTCCCATTATGCCAACAGTAACAAAGCACCTCTTTATTTATTTTATTTGAGTAAAGATACAATGTAGGTTGTAAATATGTAATTTCAGGTGTTATGAATGTTTTAAAAATAATTTCGCTCTAACCTTCTCCAGCAGTTGTCTTGTTTCCATTAGTACGTGAGTTGTCAAAATTAGTAAGTTAAGTTAAAGTTATAATATTTGTGTTAATCACAATCGTGATATCACAACTACTCAAACTCGCTTTTATAGACACTTGCTTAACCTGGGACTTGAACCACCGACCTCCGATTACAAGTCCGCCGCCTTATTGATCAAGCTACTGAGGTCTGTTTGTCAAAATTAGTATGTAGGTAAGTGGTCAAAATAAATGAGGAAAATTTCATTCATTGGGTGCGATCCGAACCAACGGTTCCCTACGCTACCTAGATCAGCGATTCTCAATGGGGGCGATATCGCCCCCCAGGGGGCGATTTTAGATTTTAGGGGGGCGAAAAAGAGAAGGGGGCGATATGGGGGGCGATGACCGATTAGGGGGCGTTTGGGGGGCGATAAACAAAAAGTTCAAACCCCAGCCACGGGAAACTTTGTGTGCAAGATTTCAAGACCTAACAGCTTTAGAAGTGCCTCATTGGGTTTTGAATCCATTCACAGCAGAGACATCCGTGGTTCCAGAATCTATTCAAGAGTCCTTAATAGATATTAAGTATGATATTGAAAAGGAAGCCCTGTATAACTCGTGTGGATATGAAAAATTTTGGTCCAAGATTAAAGAATTTTGGTCTAGGTCCTAGATTACCAGACCAGTGCCTTGACGACTCGACCACCTATACAAGTATACATGTGTTCTAATAGGTAGGTATGTAGCTACTATATAACCGCGAATATTTACTTACTCGCAGTTTTATGTAATATTAATATCTGTAATATTGAAAACATCGAAAAATTTCAAATAATAATACGTGTCGGTAACAAAGAAGAGCGGGATGCAGTGCGAGGTGTTATCAGAATGTACCGGTAGGAACACTAGAAGGTCGAACACCTTGATCCGTCATGGTGATCCATTCTCTCAGGAATTACCTAACATGCGAACCCGAACTCTTTCTAATACAAATATCTGGAGAAAGAATAATGAATAGGAACGTAAGTAAGACACTAGGAATAGAATAGAATCTAGTGCGATAGAAAATAAATAATATCTGAGAAATGGTTAGACCATTTGGGAAAGAAATTGATTGGAATCACGGGTGATCCCCGTTCGAATCATTTTCTTTACCAAAAATTGGTCTAGCCATTCAAAGAGGAAATGCTTCTTGAATTCTCGGTTTTTTTCCGGAAGGACGGTCCCTGGGACAAGTTTTTTTATACAATTTAATAATAATAAATAAAACATATATCTATGAAAGTATTTGCTCTATGTATAATATTAATATTTCACATTTTTGTCTACCAATTGGAGTCAGAAAACGCTCTAATATTGACTACGCCACTAGAAAATATTTCCGAAAATTGATTTTTAATTAAATCCCACTGCAAAGTAAGGTTTAGGGACTATCAGCGAATGAATGAAAGTTGTGAATGTGGACATTCATCTAAAAAAATGGATCATTGTTTGAGATGAATCGTAATCAAAGTTGCCCTATCTAAACAAGGAAAGCTGAATGATATCAAATCTTTTTCCACTGATGCCAAGACATGGCTTGAAAACTTGGACCTATGAACATCGAGAAATGGGGAAAAAAGAAAATTCAGACAAGCAATTACTATCCTCAATGGTTATTTTCGCCATAAATAATGATTTTTTTTACTAGATACTTACATCGCAGACTCTTAATAAATCAGGTATTTCCCGATTTTTTGTTATCATTATTGAATATGTCTCAGTGTTTCACCCACAAAAGATACCTGTTAAATACAGTCATCTGTCAAAATAATGGATATTCCGGTGCAGTGGAAACTCATTGTCCTAGACTGTTCGGTGCCAAGCAGAAGTTCTTCGGTGTTTGGGTACATGTTCAAATGTATTATTAATTTATTAGATTCTAGAGGCACAAAATTTTAATAGTAAATCGCAAACTGAGACGAGCAATAGATACTAACTTCTTCTTTGGCTTCCACTCCTTTGGCTTTCAAGAGTCAAGACTCGTGTCAGGATGCAAAACATGGTAAGAGCAAACTGCTCAGTCGCTAATAAATACTGTAGAATGTTGGAGCACAGGATCAGTCTGCCCTCCGACCAGTAGAGATTGAAATCAAAAATAACAATAATAAGTTTGAAAGCTGACTCCAGAAAGAAAGGGATAAGATTTGTAAAAGTAAAACAATACCTAATAGCTACAATACCTAATAGCTACATAATTTAATAATTAAATTTATTTTTTCCTTTACATCTATCAAAAAGGATCATAATACTATGTTCCGTAAGAACTTTTGTGATATTAAGGAATTGAGATTTGGGTCTTAAATGAAACAATGAAACGCCAAAATTGTAGAGTAAAATTTAACCTGTGACCCGTAACCCGAAAAAACCGTTCTTTTTAGAACTTTACATTTCATCGTGATTTTTAATGTCACAAAACGTTCAGGAAATGCCGGGTTCCATTATGTCTACTGCGTTTTCCTTCATTGAACTGACGAGGCTGATTAGAGAATCACTTTGATCCTAATTAAAACATTGATTAAGTCTTCCTGGTAGATCTACTCTTCATTTTTGAAGGCAACCTCTGTCGACATGGTCGACAGAGCTCTGAAGATGGTCAAAGTTGTGATTCATGCCGAACTGATAAGCTCTGAGTTCAAACACGTATTGTTACTTTAAAATTCCAGTCAGGGGTTTAGATTCGAATGACAAACTCTTCTGTGCTGGGCTATTAGGACAGAGAGAGATCAAGCTGGCCGAGACATTGACAGTGGAAGAGTTGAGGGTGCCGTGATCTTGACATCACTGAGGACAACGAGGGTTATGATAGCCAAGATGATGGTACTTTACCAAAATAAACAAGTTATCATATTTGTGTTAATCACTTACGTGATATCACAACCACTTAAACGCGCTTTAATAAATACACACTGAAACCGGGACCCGAACCACCGACCTGCAGGTTACAAGTCCATCGTCCCATCGTTCAAGCTACTGAGGTCGACTGATTAAAATAAACAATTAAACACATTGCACGATTTTATAGATTTCAAATTGATAGACTGCAGTCACATATTTTCTATATTTCTGGGCAAATTTAATGAACTGTTGATGGCACTTTGCCATGGAAACATTCAATAAGAAGTGTAAGAATTCTTGGTAATTAGTGTAATGACTATGCATAGATTACATTGTTCATAGCTCTTTGTTGAAATTATTGTGGATCAAAAATCTGGAATTACGTATTTATTTTAGGTAAAAATGTATAGTCGGGAAAATGGAGCATAAATTTTCAGAAAAGAATTTAATAATTATTATGAGAACCTGGTTTGAGAAATGCTTTGCACAACTTTTGAATAGCAAACAATAAGAGTGACACCAGAATAGACATGTTTTCAACATTTTTCCTTTGGAAAGCTCGAATAGTGGGCAGGGAAGTAGGTCTGACGAAGGTGTAAACCTCTCACTCATACACCTGCTCATTTATTCTTCCATTTTTCAGAAGCACAAAGGAGTGCATAACAGAGCATTACAAGTAGCAGTAAAATTTAAGGAAAAATGAGAGGACGAATGAGGGATGAGGTGATTCAGACCTCCGTGTCCACTTCTCTGCTCACATTGTATAAATGTGAGCAGATCTTATGCAGTGTGCACAGTGCACACCATAGGTTCTAAGGATCTAATCTTATTTCGACTAACCAATGATCATGACAGGACAAGTTTATAATTTCTTAAGTGCTCCAGTGTTCAAAAGCTACCCTTAAACATATTTCTAAGACTAAATTATAATTATTATATTTTTTGAAATCGGGAATCTACGAGGTTTCACACCTGACATTTCTATCAAGGAAGCTTAAAAATCTCAAGTTAGTGTTTTAACCCAAAGAGGATAAACGATCAAGATTTGAATATATCAGTCATGTTTGATAAGGGTGAATCTTTATCTGTTAAAAAGAAATTAAATAATACAAACAATAAAAGGCAGTCGTCGGCCTTTGTCGTATTAAAAAATCATTTATCGGCTGTCATTTAGGAGGGTTGGATTTTTACTTTTAATGGGATCCTAATTCTATGAGTGAATATTCGTATTATTTAATTGATTTTTTAATCCTGAATGATGTTTCAAAGATTTCAAATTTAAACTTTTTTTTATTGGTTCTGGAGTAGATCTGAATCTAGATAAGCTGATTTCGAAATACACATTTTCATTTGTCTTGGTTTGGTATAATTATTTTGTTTAATTTATGACGTACCAAGGTGTTTTTTAACATCTTCATTTACTGAACTCATTCAATCCGTGGCATCTTTCATGTTTTGCTAACGTCTATTGTAGATTGTAGACTAACTTCACAACAAACGTAAAAAAATCTGCACAATAATAGGACTCTTCTACTTATTGCGAGGAGAATATCCTAATATAAACATTATGTTATTCCAAGTTCGGACAGACGGGTTGTCTAACAGCAGTAATTCGCATAGACTCAGAGAGTACCTCAATGCCTCTGGATTAGCATTTCCATTTGAGGAAACCGCTCACAAAGCAGAACACATCTTCAAGGTGTTACCTACCTGTAAACCGGTGACATCTTTATAATAATGACAAAACAAAACGCATAAGTCTAAAGATGAGCGATCGTAAACATTCCTATAGGACCACAACATACAAGTTATGCATTATGCTGGAGTAAGCTCATCTCTTCGTATCTATGCTACTGCCTTCTGCTTACTCCAAAATTGAGTGCTTTCTGAGGAAGTTAAAAAAAATTCAACTGGCAATACCTTTGAATAAAATAATTATGTAAGCAACTGCTACTATTATTTTAACATAGTTGCAATACCTACCTATTATAAAAAACAAAAGCTGCATTACAATGAGTTCGTGGTAGTAAAACTGTGGTTCTCTCAGCTCCAGACATCTCAGGACAGCTGTTTCGGCTCTCAAACTCCCAACTGACGAGGGCTACTAGATCGATTCAGCTGTCCTCGGATGTGAAGCTCAGACTGGTCAGACAACCGATGTTGCACTATGAAGGCATAGTAGGCAAGTCCATACCTACTCTTAGGTAGATACTTTTTTTCTTTCTTTTTTTGAGACTTGAAACAGTAGTATTTATCTACTTGGATAAATAATTATGTCTGACACTTCAGCAGAACTAAAATGAAGACTATTTATTATAGTCGTTTAACGATTGAAACACTCCAAATTATAAGGTAGCGGCGTAATACATTAGGTATCTAATGTGACTAATGTGTGGATGATAAAATTACGCATTTAGAGTAAGTCGATACTTTTTAACCACCAGGTAACTTTAATGCTCAAAGCATTTTTTACCACGTAACCCTCAGAGTCTTATTATTATGAGGTCACAAACTCAAATAATTGAGGAAAAGTTCATAGATTGGGTGGGATTCGAATCAACGGGTCCCTACGCTAAATGGATTAGCAGACTAGTACATTAACCACTTGACTACCAGGGCACGTGTTGTGAGGAAGCACCTGCTCTCGTAGCCTCTATTAAACTTTATGACCTGGACCTGCCTGATCCGACAGCACATTGGCTTTTGTGATCTCTGCTCATGACGCTGCTTCACTCAATGCTCATGCTCATGCCCTAGCCACTGGTACCTGACTAATTGGCACTGTCGTAAATTTGTAATCATTAGCACCAGATCTAGATGAATTAGATAGATACATCCATGAACATACTGTACTAATTGCCTGTACTATGTTGCATGATGATTATGTTGTTGTGTGTAACTCCAACAACATTGAAGAAAGGCATAATTGGTAGTAAATAATTTATCCATGTAGGTATGTACCAGGAATTAAGTTCTGCAGTTCTAGTGACTCTTTTGAAGTTACTTGTTATTTTTTCGATTTGGAACAGTTCAATTGAATGACATCCTATATTTCGATGTCAAAGTCATCATACCTACAGCCCATTTCTGTATCTGTATTTGACTTGTGTAAACAATTTGTAAATTTGATGTACACCAATAAATAAATCTTATCTTATCTTATATTTTGTGCTAATCACAATCGTGATTTCTCAAACAATTGCACTGCACTACCCGTAACACAATTACTCAAACTCGCCTTACTAAATATTTGCCATACTTGAGACTCGAACCACCGACCTCCAGGTTACGAGTCCAGGTATCACGTTATCGATACTACAAATTTTATTATCATCAAGTTAGGTAGTAGGTACTTTGTATGTCACAAAGATTTATGAATTTGTAAAATTCGATAGGTAATAACCAATGTAAGGAAGTACCTTTTTACTCACACTTAGTTGTTGGGCACTAATACTTACGTACCTAAGAACCTACTTAAGCTATGCTCAATTGCTCAGTGTCCAGTGGCTAGCTAGGGTCCCATTCATATCAAAGGGGATAGTGACATTATTCGTGTTTAATATCATAGTTAGATGAAATTACCTTCATTTTTATTATGTTTCATATGGAGTATAATTATTATTACATCTGAAAATGGAAAAAAAAACTAAATTTGAGAAAATGTACAATATTTTAATTGGTTAATACGAATTTTTGCTGTGTCATAAAAGTCTAACAAATCTACACAGCCGTAATTGTATCTTGTACTTTAAATATTAAAACAAATTTCTCTCTCTCTTTCTCTCTCTCTCTCTCTAGACTGTCATTGATTCTACACAATTGACGGTCATATTCTAATAAGATTAGTGGAAGAGGTCAGAAGAAGTATATGGCATACTAGATTATCAGCAAGTAGTTCTTCTTGATAGAAGATTGAACAAGAGTTGAATGACAGGATTAATTTCCACCTTATTGTAAAATTAGAATATTATCACCACATACCACCACTCCTAGAGATCTTCAAATCTTTTGCGATGAACTGCGTGTCGTGAAAGTTGAGCGTTATTTTCTTCATCTGGTTTACTTGGAAACATGCATTTGTGGTCGATTCAGTCGTTTGATGCGTGGATTCGGTTTTCACCCAATTCATGTAGGTATCCCTTCCATATTTTTACTTTCCTTATCCTATAGAAAGGAAAGTAATGGAATCACCCAAATTTCGATAATCAGTTTTTAGAGCCAAAACACCTTATAGGGTCCCCAGAGCCTAAATCCAAAGTTTCAGCCCTTGGTCCGTGAACTATGGCTCAAGAACGGCACTAGCTAGAGACTTGAAATTCGGTACAGAGGTCATTAATACAGTATGTTTCAGAAAAGGTGGCCACCCCCTCGTAACTTTTGAACGCGACGGAATTTTACAATTCTGTAAAGTCCTAGGTATAGGAAGTGCCCTATGGCCCATCCTGTGGTCATATTTATTTTTGGCCCCGGTCGGCCCTTCCGGCTTTTAGGCTATATTTTTTCATTTTTCTCGCGAATTTTAAATGGAATGCTATATTTTTTATTCCTGTTAATTAAAGTCCAAGTTAGGCTGAGTATAATGAGCTTTTAAAATTTTCAAAAACCTTATCAGGGGCGGAGCTAGTAGGGTGCAAGTTTCAAAATTGTTACACCCTGTATTTCAGCGTTAGTTAGATTTTTTAGTACTTTTTTTATGTTCATAGGTTCAAAATATTGTTTTACACCGTATGAAATCAAAAAAATATTCTTGTTTACTTCTAATGAGGGTCATAGTAAGGTTTTTGTAAAAGTACTTTTTTTCTCACGTCAATTTTTCCGTAAATTAATGGTGTTCTCGAAATCGGCAGTTTTAGAGGTGAAAGTCTGCAGTGACATATGTTTTTTATGCTTGAAATCGAAAGAAAACTTAACGGAGAAGCGATTAAAATCATAAAAAGAGCCATTTAACCTGCTAGTTTTTTCACGACAGTGTCCGGTAATGTGGGTGAATTTCGTATTGGATTTTTTTGTTGTTGAGGAAACACAATTGGCATAGAAAATAAATAATACCTAATAAGGGAATAATACTTCAATTAACATAACTAAATGCGAAATTAAATGAAGATTATTTCTTCTAAATCAGTGCCGGATATTTTTTTTTTCTCTCTCTCTTTCTCTCTCTCTCTCTCTTTCTCTCTCTTTTTTTCTCTCTCTCTCTCTCTCTCTCTCTTCGCCTCTTTAAAATAATTGAATTGGTTTAATTTTCACCCTCAAGAGTTTGGTACTTGACCTGGTATTTTTTTCTCTTAAATTTCGAGATAATTAGATTTTTATTTAGAGACCTGGTATTCATTAGTAGCAACACCAGTATGATTTTTTTTAAATTTGGGTTTAATATCGCGATTCAACTGCATCGTCATATCATAACGGGGGTGTTACATTCCATTCGCAAGAAACTCACCAACCTCCTAAACACATTTATCTCACCTAGCCTGGGTTAGGCCGGAATGCCAGCATCACGAAGTCTTCTCCTCGCTGGACGTTGCTTAACTTCGGTGATCCTACAAGAATCGTTACATTCAAAGCGCCATCGGACTGACTCCAGAATTATTGACAATGTGTTTTCTACAGATTTTACCAACTTATCAACTAAAATTGTCTCAAGAGGGACCCCTAGGCCGACTTTAGAAGCAGCATTATCCGATAATTATTTTTGATACAACTTGAACTTTGAAAAGTGAAAAAAAGAGAGAGAGAAAAAAAAAATATCCGGCACTGATTTAGAAGAAATAATTTTCATTTAATTTCGCATTTAGTTATGTTTATTGAAGTAATATTCCCTTATTAGATATTATTTATTTTCTATGCCAATTGTGTTTCCTCAACAACAAAAAAAATCCAATACGAAATTCACCCACTTTACCGGATACTGTCGTGAAAAAACTAGCAGGTTAAATGGCTTTTTTTATGATTTTAATCGCTTCTCCGTTAAGTTTTCTTTCGATTTCAAGCATAAAAAAACATATGTCACTGCAGACTTTCACCTCTAGAACTGCCGATTTCGAGAACACCATTAATTTACGGAAAAATTGACGTGAGAAAAAAAGTACTTTTACAAAAACCTTACTATGACCCTGATTAGAAGTAAACAAGAATATTTTTTTGATTTCATATGGTGTAAAACAATATTTTGAACCTATGAACATAAAAAAAGTACTAAAAAATCTAACTAACGCTGAAATACAGGGTGTAACAATTTTGAAACTTGCACCCTACTAGCTCCGCCCCTGATAAGGATTTTGAAAATTTTAAAAGCTCATTATACTCAGCCTAACTTGGACTTTAATTAACAGGAATAAAAAATATAGCATTCCATTTAAAATTCGCGAGAAAAATGAAAAAATATGGCCTAAAAGCCGGAAGGGCCGACCGGGGCCAAAAATAAATATGACCACAGGATGGGCCATAGGGCACTTCCTATACCTAGGACTTTACAGAATTGAAAAATTCCGTCGCGTTCAAAAGTTACGAGGGGGTGGCCACCTTTTCTGAAACATACTGTATATAGAGAATGCAGCACGAAACTTTTGAAAATATCGATGCCGCCAGCGCCAGCGACAGCATTTTGACCGCCAATTGGTACCGTTTGGCCGTTCTGGTTTAACGATAAAAGATATGAAATTTTTATAAGAACAAGTTTTCTTTGTAATAAAGAAATAATAGGGGTTTATTCTGATCATTTTTTCGATATCTTGAACTTTTCGGAGCCCCGCCCCAATTTACTGGTATTTTGGGAAGGTCCCCAAGGACTAACTTTTTTATTATTCATACTAGATATATCAAACTAGGCTGTGACATCCAATGATTTTGAGGTGGTGATTAAGATCCTGGCTTTCTTATGTGTCAATTCATGTCGGTATATGATCTAACAGCTCAAAGTCCTTCCGAACTGAACTGAAAAATAATAATAATGAATGACATTAATAAAAAAAAAAGCCGTTTGTTTTCTGCCGACTAAATAATTATGATGATTTGATGAATAAGCTTAATATCTGTCAATAAACTGGTCTGACTCATCGTTCATGCAAAACTTATCTGCTACTTAACTTGAGGTACATTCTCGACGACTGAGTCATCTACATCAGGTGATTTTGATAAGAATCAAAATTTAAATCGATTTTTTTTTCTTTCTTTTTTTGTGAAAGTTTCAGCTTAGTAATTTGATTCCAAACCCAAGACTAAACATTGGCCAACTTGTTAGGTATTTCGTTTTTTCTGTGTAATGAAAGCATAGGTAAACATAAAGGTACCTACCAATAAAAAGGAGAATTTTTAATTTTTTTGAATTTTTGCGGGACTCGAGTCTGAAAGTCTCAAAGAATTCCTTGACAAGTTATTTATGAGAATAGAGGGAGTTATAAAATGGACAAATGACTACTTGCCATAATAAATAAAGCTCCTTGCGAGGAAACTATTTCTCTCTGGTCATAATATTCAGATCTTGGCTCGTATACGGTTCTGACAGTTATTGCAGTAGCGACTGTTGTAGTGATACAAATTCTATTTGGTAGAATTTGCCGCATTGTTTCAATTGTTTTGAGCCATTCAAGAAGGATTTTTTAGTCAAGTTATTTGTTAAAAGTCTTATTATCTATTGTTTTGAGATCCTTATTGTGAATTTCATTTGCATTGTCTTGGCTGGAGCTCTCTTGATTCGATTGCTCGTAAATCAAAGACGTGTTAGGCAGAACTGCAGGAGACCAATTAATTGAGCAGTCTGAATACTCTGATTGTTTTTTTTTATCAGAAGTAAGAAAGGAATTTTTGAAGCGCGGTCAGCTAATTACTTCTGCAGTCCAAAAAAGAGTCCATCTCTTCTCGTACTACAACAATTTGAGTAATTTAAACCTGGCCTCTGATCACAAATTGGAGAAATGACCAATAAACCGATTTCAAACCCGAGATCACCACCCTAGTAATATATGAAAAAATACAACGGCCAACCTACTGAGACCAACAAAGAAGAGCGGAGAGGTTTTAGCGGGTTGAGTCGCCCAGGAAGGGTACTATAGAAGGGCGAAACACTATACCCTCTGCATGCCGTGACTCCAGCATAATACCCACCACAACTTGCTGGGGTTTAATCAAAAAGATTTTCCTCCTCATAAAAAATCTATATGAATGATTGTCAAGACAGCGGTCTCATAGCCAGGACCAAACAACCTCAACCATGAGGAATAGGTTGACTAATGTCGACCCCAAGGAGGTTTGAGAAAGGGCAAAGTGAAAAAAGAAGAAGAGGTATGATAAATTGTCAACATCAATGTCTTTTTACAAAACAATGATCTATTGGAAGGATCACAATAAATCAACAAGTCCTCTGACTCATTCCAGCCTTCGGTTTGCCATCAATGTCCTACTCCTGGCCAATATCCGTATTTACTTCTCATCAGAAAGGTTAGGACGTGATTTACATTCAAACATATAATATTATTATTTTAATTAATGTAAAGGACCTCGTACCCGTACAGATGCGGTGCATTTCAAATATTTCAACTATCATTTATAATATTACTTCCGAGAAATTTCTATTATTATATTTTTCGAAGCATAGGTATTATACTATAGTCTACTCAATTTAGTACTCATTCTGCAAAAAATAATTTCATCATTATTGGTTCAGCCAGGAACCCCCCCCCCCCTACCCAGCCCTTAAAAAAATGGATTTTTTTCCAAATCATCGGTGACATAATAACATAAATATTTTGACTATTTACTATCACATAACGACCGGAAATAAAATTATAATTTTTTGAAGTACATATCTTTTTAATTTAAGTACGTAAAATTATTTTTTTCAGTAGTCAACGTGACCGGGTGAGTTAGCGCGCCAGGCATTGCACGCATGGTGACCTGGCTTCGATCCCCAGCGGGGCAGGATTTTCTGGCCTATACTTGGATGTTCGGGGTCCACTCATACCTCGTGCGGAAACATCAGTAGCTGCAGCTGCTTTAATGTGAGCAGCCACCAGTGGCGAAATTATACGTAAAAAAACTAGTTGAAAATTAAAGTGATAAAGAACTATGATTCTGGGCTATCCACTAAAATTGTGACATAATGTTATAAATTTCTAATGTTATAAATTATTCGGAAGTAACATTATTATTATATTTGTTTTTTCATTGGCGTTAAACGCCACTTTCAACTGCATTGTCATGTCACAACGGGGCATTAGCCTCCATTCGTTGTAAACTCACAAAACAACAAGATAGGTACCCATCATTCCCATAGATAAATTTTGTATACCTCTCCTGCCCATATTATAATATTAATGTTAATGATATTTTGTTGTTTACTTATCAACTCTATTCAATAGAATGGTAATTAAATTAGATATCATAGTGTTAGTTTTTTAACCCTAAAATTAAATTCCACCGATCAAAAAAATGGTTAGTTTTCGTTTTTATCTTAATTACCTAATTAATAAAAATAATAAGAAGACTATCTCATCTTATTGGCCTTGACCTAAAACTGACCTGGTCAAGAAATCAATTAAATTTTCTTGGGGTTATCACACTTTGTTTACAGATTTGATGTCGAAATAGCCTGAGGGTAGACGTTAGTTAGGAACATACATAAGTACACGGTGCGGCAGAGAGGAGGGACGGTTTTAAAAAAATCATATAATAATTCATTTTTACTCAAAAACAAATTTATTGATGGAATGAGGTTCACAAGGAAATAGCACTTGAGACAGTCAAGTGTGGAAAATCACATCAGGCATGTGGTGGCCGAAATCGTTGAAGCAGTGCAGAGGAGGCGTTCTTGGAAGTTCGCGTAGACTCCCTCCAACATCGCTCTCTCGACTTGGGCGACAAGTTCGGGGCTTGTTCTTTTATGTATGTACGAATTTCTTTGTGGTGAAGCACAAGGCCTCTTCACAATTTTTGTGGGTAGCGCAGCATTACTAAGAGCCTCCTTTACATTTCGAATTATTCTATTACATTAATTTCTTTTTACTCTGGTAATGCCGCCACTGGTCGTTACTCATACAAGTAACTACTCATTTTTCCTCACGAGGTATGAGTGGACCCCGAACATCCAAGTACAGAGCAGAAAAAATCCTCCCCCGCTGGGAATCGAACCCAGGTCACCATGTGTGCAATGCCTAGCGCGCTAACTCGCTCTGCCACAGTGACTACACAGTGACACAGTGACTTGTTCTTTTATGTATGGGGCCACCGCCCACACAACCAGAGCATCGATTAAAAAAATAATAGGGGTCTATTATGATAATTTTTTTGATATCTTGAACTTTTAGGACCTCGGCCCCAATATACCGGTATTTGGGGGGGACCCGATTTGACTAACTTTTTTATTTTTCATCCTAGATGGTGGTTGTGACTTATCAAATTCAATTTGTCATTGATTTTTAGTTGTCTGTTACCGTTGAGTCACCAGTGACGGAATTCGACTTCTTTTTGGGGAATAAGGAAAGTCGTGTGATGTTTACACCAGAATTTTTCTTATGAGGAGACCTCAAGGCTATAGTATACGAGAACAAGCCCCGAACTCTGGAAGAATTGAAGGACGCAATTCGCGTGGAAGTTGCCCAAGTTGAGAGAGCTATGTTGGAAAGTGTCTACGAACTTCTCAGAACGCCTCCAGCACTGTATCAACGATTTCAGCCACCACATGTCTGATGTGATTTCCCACACTTAACTGTCGTCTCAAATGCTATCTCCTTGTGAATCTGATTCAATCAATAAATTTGTTTTTGAGTAAAAATTATCTATTTTATGATTTTTTTTTAAAACCGTCCGTCCTCTCTGCCGCACCCTGTATAAGTAATCATAGGTACCTATAACATTATTATATTATAGATTAAGATTTTTTAGCAGGTTCAAAGTTTATGCATATTAGATAGGTACTCGTATTATACTCGTAGATATCTCCAGCCCCCGTGGCGTTACGGTTGTGACTACTGCATGCAGTCCAGAGATTCCAGAGTTCGATCCCCGGTTGGAGCAAACTTTTCTAAGAAAATTCTGTTCCCTCCAAACACATGAGGCTGGCAAAATTAATGAAACTGCATGTACTGAGCTCTGAATGTTTGTGAAACGAACCATTTACCGTAACCATGTTTGTGGTACCGTAAAAAAGGGCCAAGTTCCAGAACTCTTATCCAAAAAGCTTTAGCCAATAAAAACAGTAATATCTTGTTTGTGGTCAAGTTATCTTAAGATAACTTGACTTAAGATAACTTAAGATACCAATTGGTACTAAACGATTTCTTCTTATTAGAGGTTTTTAACTGGAAACTATCCTCTAACTTGGCCAGTTTTATGCCATCGGTTATATGAAATATTACGACAATATCTAGGTATACCAAATGACAATATAACCACCACAAAGAGCGAATCTGGCCTAGTTACCTACAGGATAGTTTGCATTTAAAAAACCTACAAAATGAGGAACTCAGAAAACGAGTTTTAAAAAGAAGAAATCGTTTAGTACCAAGATAACTTGGCCGCAAACAAGATATCACTGCATTCATTGGCTAAACCTTTTTGGATAAGAGTTCTTGACCTGAGCCATTTTTTTTAACGGTAGTTTTTTTGTGGGATACTACTTTACGGATAAGGAAGATGGTTACAGCACTGAGATATGATCTCAGTGGATTACAGCCTCATATTATGTAATGCTTCACTTTTGAATTTTTTTGACCTAGAGTCCTTCATTTGTAACGTCTTTGGGAACTTGGCGCGAATTTTAAATTATTTAGGTTATAAAGAAAATGTTTACAATTTGAATTTTGAAAATCAATAAGATAACACCAAAAGCAAAAAGTAAAAGATATAAGAGCAATAAAGCCCTTATAAATAAAACTCTATAGAAATAAAGTATTTTTTTGATAAATTTGTTTCATAATCACTCATAATTACTTGGGATTTAGACATTAAAGAAAGACCTTTCTCTATTAGCTTTCTGTAGAGGATGGTCTTGCAGAATTGTTGATAATGTTTCTTCAAGATTCAACCAGATTTATTAAAGTATTTACAAACTTCCTAGATCAAGTAAGTGTGTACTACCTAATATTATCAAACTAGAAAAAAAGAAAAGAAAATAGGTACCTAAGTAAATTAAAAGTAAACTTTACATGATAGGGATGAAAAAAGAAAAGAAAATTACATCATAAAAGTATGGAATTAACTTGTAGTTTGTAAATGCTTAGATCAAGTTAGCAACATAATTTCAGCATTTTTTCCCCAGAAAATATTTTGTGCAAGTATTTGTTATCTTTTGGAACAGTAAAAACTATTACTTACTGTAAAAATTGTGTAAAAATGGTTAAGGCACAAGTAATCCATGTAGCATGGGGATCTGTTGGTTCAAATCCCACCCCATGCATGGATTTTTAACCAAACACAGTGAGGGAGCAAAGTGACCTCACTAAGTGAGGTTCTATTTTAACTTGCATACTGGACAATTTGGCTTTTGTTTGTCTGTTTGTGTGTCTGTCTGTCTGTTCCACAATAACCCCCAAATGGATTCTTTGAAATAGTTGAAATTTAGTATAGGTACATGTTCATTTGGGTCCTAAAATTTTACCTATAGTTTTTGGACCAAATGTGGCCACTTGGGGCCAAATGGGGGCTGTTCTGGTGAAAACTCAAAAAGATTTTTCAATTTTTATTGAATAAAGCAAGGCTCTTGAAATTTTGTGGAGTCATAAAAAAAATATACTTGAGTTCAGTAGGGAAATTTGGTGATTGTGAAAGCTAAGGGGGCCACACTATGGTAAAAATTACACCTGAGAATATAAAAATATTACACCTGAGAATATTAAGCATTGTTCACTGTGCCCCATTAACCATTCACTGGGTATTATTTAACTAACATCTCTGTTTCCACTCTTGTGGAACTTTTGTAGGAAAATTTGTATTTTTTTCTCAGAAGTGGCAGGTAGTTATTTTATTGCTAATAGGGTCAAGGGGGGTAATTACGAACGATTTTGAGCTACATTTTATAAACATATCTGTAACCCTGAGTTGCTTTTGTAAAATCCATGTCTTGTGATTTTTTTGGTATATAGACTTATTTAGCATTCTAATGGTGCATTATAAATAGTTTTGTGCATACTGTAGTATCTGTTTAGTGGTGTTCTTATTTACCCCCGCCTGTTCGCATTTACCCCCGCCTGACGGGGGTAAATGCGAACACATTATACAATATTAAAAACGAACTTTTTAATGGCAATATGTGCTTTTTATGTACAAATAATACACCAAAATTGTACTTTGTGTCTTTAGCCACCTGTATGACAATATGCAAAGTTTATGGACACACAGGATAGTGGTTTGAATCCTAACCACGAAGGTAGTCAGCTCTTATCAAATAGGGTATCTCTATCTTGCAAATAATAGTAATAATAATAATTTCGTGTCCGTGAGATAGGTATAGATACCTAAATCACGGTGGTGAGAGGATTATATGGACGCCCAGATCCAATGTCTAGGCTCTTTTCATGCCCATTGATTCTATTTGGTTTTAACATCCTGACTTGAGGTAGGCAGGACGGGGGTTTCACCCTCCATTTGCTGGGAATCGTACTAGCTACCCACATTAACCTCACCCAGCCTGGGTGGGGCCGGAATCGCCAGCCTCACATGTTCGGAAGGGACAGAATTTTCTGTGCGAAAAGTCTGCTCCAACCGGGAATCGAACTAAGGATCTCTGGACTACGGGCAGTAGTCACAACCGTTACGCCACGGAGGCTGGTAATAAAAGCATAATAATAGTAATAGTTAATTATGAGAGCTTTTGAAAGGTGTTTTTTATATTTTTAAATTTATTTTTACAGATTTTGGTCTTATCAATAGTTTCTAGGTCATTGTCAATCTCAGATTTGTCTTCTTCTACCTTCATTTCTTTCTTCTTTTTTGAAACTGTTCCCCCTATATTTCTTTTCGTTTTCTACACTTTCATTTTTCTTCCTTTCTTTTGCTATGTTCAAGTACACAAATACCTTCATTGGGTCCAATACATTAGGGTACTAATATCTTGGTACATCTTACAACCTCCCAGTATTTCAGGATTTTGAGCCTTACGTTTGGAAAATTCTACTTTGGTTTGCGGAATCTCAAAACACTGCCGTTGCTCTTCTGACAGCCAGGTTGCCATTAAAAACATCTAATACGATAGCAGATATCATTTGTGCTTCTGTATACAAAGAAGGTGGTTTCTTCATCTTGTAGTTCCGGGTCATTCTGAGTGTTTTGATAAATACAAAAAAAAGTTATAGGGTAAAACAAACACCCAAAATATGCGTTCGTAATTACCCCATAGCAAAAAAATGCGGGGGTAATTAAGAACACCCAAAAAGTATAACTTAAAAAATGGTTAAAACAATTATTTTTGTAAAATAATAACCAAAAACATGCTTATCAATAATTAAAAGTAAAATAATGATAAAAATTCAAGTAACACTTACCTAAAAAATTGTTTTAAAAAAATCAAAAACTTCAAAAAACAATTTTTTTGATAGATCTATTTTCACTAGCTTACTAACTACAACTGAAAATAAATACTATCAAAAACTCGTGTTCAACCTGTAAAAACAATTCAAAATAATAGTATTCAACCACCAGATTCGAAATATCTTATCCTGTTTAGGTACAATGACCACTGTTCGTAATTACCCCCTGTTCGTAAATACCCCCCTTGACCCTAACTACTTTTTGTAATTAATTGATTTGTTATGTAAGCTTTTGTAAAAATTATTCTGGAAACTAGTTACTCACAAGCTTTTCCCCCAAGAAAACTCAAAACTTATTTACACAAGTGAAACCAAATGAAATTCAATTGTTTTTCAGTTTCGAAAAATGGGTGTTTTGGAGACTTATCAAATTTCTTCTGCCTCTCAGTTTACCATATCTAAAGGTCAAGTCAATGTACTTCTGGAAGAAATTAAATGTCTGAAAGTAAGTTTTTATTAATTTTTAGTGGATTTCAACAAACCACCCAAAAAAAATTGGGTGGACAATATCTCAGTTAATACTCCAATGTGATGTTTAACTATTTGTTTTTACTTATTTTTTTACTTTGTTTTTTATTTCTTCAAAATTAACAAAGTACTTATAGGTACAATCAACAGGAAAACACTAAAAGGTCCAAAGATATTGGGAAAATGTGTAATCTTTTACTCATGTTATAATAATGCTTTTAGGTATTTTTCAAATTGGGTCTTAAATGTTGCAATTTATAGATGGAGGCTGGAGATTTAAAAATATAATAAACTGTCAAATCAGTAGGTATTTCTATTCTTTTTCATGGATGGAGTTTTTTTCCCCTGCAAAACACTTTTTTTGGGCATTTTGAAACCTGTCTCAAAAACTAAAGAAAAACTATTTGAAAAAAAGAATACTTTTAATTTTCTCACTATGTTTAATTATTACTACTATTTTTCTATGTCATGGATGGATTCCTTTTCTTTTTTTTCTTACAAATAAAAATCTATGGATGTTAGTAGTTGATTTTTGAGACAAATTGCATGTTTTTTTTTTAACTTGTGTATAAGAATATAAAGATTATAGGTAAATTACATAATGAAAAATATACATAATTATGAAAAAACATATTTTCATAAAAAATAAGATTTTTTTTCTAAAAGATTTTTTTCTTCTCTTTCAGATGGTGTTTTTAGAAATTAAAGCACTTGAATCTTCTGTTAACAAGAAAGAAGAATTGAGTGCCCAGATCTTTGTTTATGATTCTGATATTGTTCATGAGCAAAATGAAACTATTGAGAAACGAAAAGATAATGAAGTATCTGAATGTGATACTCTGAAGTCACAAAACATTACTAAAACACCAAAGTGTACTAGTCAACTAGCTTCAAAACTGAATCTTGGAGTTCTTGAACAAGATAATGATGAGACATCTAAACTAGATAATATAACAACTGACAGTTCAAAAACAGGTGAAAGTAATCCTCTGTTGAACCCATTTGCTCTTGCAAAAGTTATGGATGGAAGTACATCCTCAAATGCAGGCAGCAAAGTTTTAATAAAACTCAATTACTGTTGATATTGATCATTGTCAGTGTAGCAAAAATGATGAAAGCAAACCAAATTTCAACTACACTGAGAGTTTGAAAACTCCAAATCCAGACTTTGGTGATAAAAAACTATCAGATACTACGGATTATATCGAAGATGAGCCCCCCACACCACTTCTCTATGAAAACATTAGCAAGGACTTGGCTGAACCAGATTGTGCTGAAGTCAAAACAGTGAGTTTCATTAAAGAGATGGTAAGAGACAATGCTGATGATAATGTAGATACCCCAACAAATTTTATTGATAAAATAACTGTTGGAGATGAAAATCTTAACAAAGACAAAGAACCAATGCACTTTGTACAAGAAATCAACACAGAAGAGAGTAAATCCAATGAGGACATATCAAAATCAGAAGATTTCATCAGAGCAATGATAACTGGAGAAAGTACTACTGGAAATTCTCATCAACAGGTCTTGACAAAAGCAGATGATTTCATTAAAAAAATGTTAACTAGTGATGATATTAAAAACAAAGTAGAAGAAAGGGTCTATTTAAGAGAATTAATTACTAAAGATTCAGAGAATATTTCAAAAAGGCATGAATCATCTGATCTTGTTCAGGAATTAATGAATGAGAAAACCAATATCCATGAAGATGCTCCCAAAACAGAAGATTTTATTAAAGAAATCATTAGTGGTGTTTCAAATGATGCAAATTATAAAGAGACAGAAAAAGAAGGTGGTAACTACGATGAAAACAACAAAATAGACCAAAACAATTCAAGTGATTCATGTTTAGACTATCATATCCAAGAGAGAAAACACGAAAAAAGTGACAGAACTCAACAACAGAAAAATGTTAGTGATAGTACAGAATTGGATATTCATGACAGAAGTACAGACTTGGAAACTCATGACAGAGAAGAAAAAAGTGCAAATATAAGTCCAACCAATAATGAACACATCAAAACCAATGACATTAAAAAAAAATCTATTCAAAAAGATTCTAGCATATCATTTCTCAGTGAAATACCCAGTGTGACAGATGCCACCAATAATTTTATGAACCAAATCATTGATACCAAAGCGAAAACTAGTCATCTAATTTTTATGGATGATCTCAGTTCAAAACAGAGTAAGTGATCTGCTTTGAAGATTTTATGCTAAGTCAAGCACTTTAAAAATAAGTGTGTATTCACTAATAAAAAAAATGATACTTCAAAGTAAGTTCCAAACTTAATGAAGGTGTGAAACTGAGAGTATTTAAAGACTTCATCGTAGGGGCTATAGGTATACATAATTTTAAATTCCAAGGTAAACTTTTTCCTTTACTTTGTCCTATTTAAAATAGCTCATAAAGATTCGCTTTTAAAAGCTTTTTGTCTTGTTTAATATAGAAAATTGTGTGTTTTAGTGCAAATCAAAGGCCTAAAACTGTCTCAACTTAATCTCCCAAAACTTTTGGCCCTTATCTACTTTTAACTTTTGTCATTTTAGGTTGCGAGAGAGCAGAATACTCAAAATATGATAGTGAAAGTTTGAAAACACCAAAACCAGTTATAGCTGAAGATTCAAACTACTACACAGAAGATCATGGATATTCCTTCACAGTTCTTGATACTCAATACAAACCTCAGCCAAGTTGTAGTTTGTATGAGGATAACAATAAATATGATGATCATACAGACAGCTTCTATGATGACAATAGACGGAGTAGTTTATATGAAGATGCAGCTAAAGCCAAACAAAAGTCTAATACTTTTGGTATTGATAGTACACAAGAACATACTGGATTTAATTACACTGATAGTACAACTGGTAAGTTTTACGCATTTAGCTATTAATTTTGTGGAGAGAGTACCATACAGATTTGTAGTAAGCATCATGTTGTATGTTTTATGTAAAATTAGAACAGAAAAAAATATTTTCTTATATGTCACTTTCAACTGCATGGTCATATCACGACGGGGTTTTACCCTCCATTCGCTGAAAATTCACAAGCTAGCTACTCTAATTTACCTCACCCAGCCCGGGATGAGGCCGGAAATAGCCAGAATCACAATGGTTCGATTTTCAATAGTAGTCACCCATCCAAGTCCTAACATCGCTGGATGTTGCTTAACTTAAGTGATAAAACGAAAACTGGTGTATTCAAGGTGCTATTGACGCTGGCTATGTAATCTAATTACATATTTCAATTTTTACTTTCCTTATCCTATAATAAGGAAAGTATTGTATTCGTCGAAAATTTGACCTACCCAGTTTTCCAAATTTCTGGACGAATCATAGCCTCAGGATACCAAAAAAGTTGTTTTCAGCCATTGGTCCGTGCGTCTGTCTGTGTGTCTGTATGTCTGTGTGTAAACAGGATATCTCGAGAACGGTAAGAGCTACAGACTTGAAATTTGGTATACAAATTAATTTTATACACCAGACGAACCACGAAACTTTTGGTTGAAATCGGCCGCAAGATGTGGCCGCAGGGCCGCAAATATTGGCCGCAACCGCCGCTTCTTTGAATTGGTTAAAGATACAAAAAAAGTTACAGAACAACATTTTCTCGGATTAAAAAAATAATAGGGGTTTACTCTGATCATTTTTTTGATATCTTGAACTTTTTGGAACCCGGCCCCAATTTACCGGTATTTTGGGGGGACCCGCTTGGACTAACTTTTTTATTATTCACCCTATATGGGGGTTGCGACATATCAAATCCAATGATTTTGAGGTGCTGATTACGAATTAGGCACTGATTTTTAACTATCTGTTACCGTTTAGTCACCAGTGGCGGAATTCGACTTCTTTTTGGGGGATAAGGAAAGTCGTGTGATGTTTACACCAGATTTTTTTAAAGTCTTTATGTATAACTTTTTACATTTAGTACTTTTATCAAGATCACAATAAAATCACAATAATATTTTTCAATATTTTATTTAAATAAATATATTTTTAAAGATATAAACAATTTTCAATACTTCTGAAAGTTCTATTGCATTGATTTGAATATACCTACATTAAGCGACATTTGGAGTATTTATATTCTAGATCATTTATTATATTTTGGTATAATATGTTCTATGTTGATAATTAATATCAATAATTTTGTTTAAATATAAAGTTAACAATAACATAATATGTTTATTCCCCCAGGTAACCATGGCAACAAAACTCGCCCATCTGTGCCAATCCATATTGAGCAAAATAAGATATACGAGAGAGAGACAGAGAAAGATATGAACACATTCACTATACCCTCTCTGTCATTTTTTAACTGTGATAGTTTGTATGATGATGATTCTGTTTTGAATAAGAAACCATATGCAATACCTGGCGAGTATAATGCACCTATAGACTATGGTGAAAGACAATGCAATGAAGAAAATAACCAGCAGAGTTACTTCAACAATGAAATGTATGAGCAATATGAACAAAGCGAAAGTTATACACCAAGAGAAAATTATGAACACAATAAAAATTATGGGCATAATGAAAACTATAGACAAAATGAATTATATGAACAAAACAGTAATCCTGTTTTATACAACAAGAGCAGTGGAACATCAGATTACTATAACACCTATTCTAAATCTTACGATGGTATGGACACCTCTCAATACGGTGGTTACCCCTATCATCAATATCATGAAGACACATTTTCTAACTATCACCAGGACTATCAAAATTATTTTTGTGAAGAAACAGCACAAAACTATCCCGCCTGTTCTTATGAGCATACTGCTCAACATCGTGTCTTCAGCACTCAGACGGACTTTGTCTCTGGTAGTGGCTATAACAATATGAACTTCACAGACCAGCCTCATCCAGGTGGGGAGAGAGGAAATGAATCCCATGGTCTACAAGATGGAGCTTCATTCCCACCATATGAACAAAGTGATTATACACATGTGTACAACAACACAGACAATACACACGGAGTATATTACGGGTGTGAGAATTACAACCCCCATACTTGTACAATGACACAACATGAAGCAATGTATCGATCTGATTTGAACCACGGTGTCAAAGATATGTATGACCATTATGATTCAACCTCAGGTCTTCACAATGGAAATCATACAGCATATGGAAACGAACCTTTTGTGCACTCGACCGAAAATGTGAATCAGCACAATTATGAAGCTCATGATCAAATCTCCAGAGAACCTGTGAAAGAAAATACCTATGAAACCCAATCTAAAGTCAACTCAGATGAGTACTTCAGTCAGGCTTGTAAATCTGATCAACACTGTCATGAATCAAGACGTGATCAGCAAATGACAAGTCTGAATTTATTACCGACCAATTACCACGGTAGTAACAACGAAGTAAATACAAGCAGTGATAATATGAACCAAAACTATTCGACCAGTACCGAAAGACTATTGGATTATAACCATCTAATGGTTGAGGAAACAATAGAAAAGTTGCATATGGGTTCCGATTGTCAAAACGAACTTCAGCCAAACGAAACATTACCAAAGTATTCTACTTCAAATCAAAACGAAAACAAAGAAAACTTTTCAGACAGCAGGGGCTTGAGAAAACATCTTGAAGCTACCCAAGGAGATTTCTCAGAAACAAATGACCTGGTGAAAAATAATACAGTTGAAAGTTGCTCTTACGAGCGTCACGTTCTAGAAGAGCAGGGGGAAAGTCAAAGTGAATCTCAAGACCAAAAATTCTTTGAGACACTCAAAAAGTTTACGGAGCCCCCACCTGCATTTGATATATTGAGTGACTCCCAGCAGAACTCACTCAAACATACCATGGTAAGCTCACAATTTAACTGTTGACGACTAGCTTGTCTAGTTGTCTAGTCCATATTTTCCTTATTAGAGCCCCTGCTTGGGCTCAATTTTGACTCTTTGGAACAAGTTTACCAAATTATACTCTTGCCACATTTTTTTCTATTTGTAGTAATATAAAAGCACAGTTGTGACTTAAGTTAAAAATCACCTTGGTGAAGAGATAAAACTTAACCAATTCATCGGTGACATTTGCTTATCTTTTCCTTTTTCAGAACCGCCTGTCAAAGCAATCAGCTAAGAAGCGGTTCCCTGCTGACCTCTCCAGCTCCCTGGTGTCAGAAGTAGAAGGTGAGAACTCTACGGATCAGTCCGCCCTCACGTACACACAGCTGAGAACCCCTGAGCGAGAGAACATTCAGTACTCTGGGGACCTGAAGGCGTTGCTTGCTTGCAGCTATTACACTGAGGAGATGCCTGGTCTTCAACATCTGCAGGTTAGTTATCCTTATTACTTCCAATTAGATAATAATATTAGATATCGCAAGTATTGTGTTCATAAAAAAAAAAAATCATATTTCTAGACATGTCGTAACCTCTTGAGCAACTCTGGTTTTGTGCCGGCCCGTCGTCTGTTTGTTTTTGCATTCCTTGCAATGCGCAAATCTTGGAAACTACTACTAAGCAGATTTCAACGAAATTTTGTGCACTTGTAGATGGTCCCATTTTATATTTATCAACTTCGAATCAGCGTATTTTGGTAATAAAGACCTCGCGCCTGACCTCTATCTTTTTACTTGAATGTTTAAATTTATATAGTCTAAAATTAATTCATTATACAGCGAAATAGTCTGATCGTTTTATTTAAAACTATATTTTTGCTTCCAGAAGTCAAAGAAGCCAAAGAGTCAACTCGAGATAAGCAGGGACCAAGGACATCGTGTAGCTCAGAATGACCAAGATGGTAATTTTATTTTTTCACTATTTTCCCCCTTAAATCAATTAGAGGCCATTGAAAAGAAAATTTAATAGACTTTTTGAGGAAAAAATCCTTTGTTCAATTTCTGGCTAATATCTCTTTCAGAAGAAAAGAATCATATCTGGGCAAATTATATTCATAACAAATTTCTCTTTTGCATCCGAAAGAAATATACAAACTCAAAACTAGAGTATTTATTTGTTAATAAAGTTTTGAAGTGTACTTTGTGCTAGAAAAATTGCTCTGTGGTTAATGTGTCGTGTTGGTCTGGTAATCTAGAGGTCGTGGGTTTGAAACCCAGCAGGTACATGACAAGTTATCCCTTCATATGAAATTTTGACCACATAATAATACGTCTTGGGCTTACTGATGAATAAATGGGACTTATTTATCCTAATTGAGCAGAAATGAACGGCAACTTATATAAAAAATACGAAATAAGGTATATATTATATATTGTATAACAAAGTCGGATGTATCCTGAATCCACTCTGTTCTCTTTTCCTTATTTTTAGAGAAAGGATTCTGCTGTGAGTTTTGCGGACAAATGTTCATGACCAAACACTCTCTCAAGTATCATCACACTACTCTGCACAGGCTGAATGGCGACCAAGCTTTCGTATGCCGTAAGTACCTGGAGAATTATTTCAAAAACCAGAAAATTCGGGACAAACTTGCGAAAACCCAGTCCTACGAATTAGGTGGAAGTCGTAAACCTCTCTTGTTGGAATTTAATTCTGTACCGTTCCGACCTCATTCACATACCAGAAAAGTTTTTGAGTTTCGATACAAATTGAGGGAACTCGATGACCATTTGTTAGTTTTGCAAGATTTTATGTGAAATGTATTTCCACTATGAATAAGTGCTTTAAAATTTCGGAGTGGTTATTAAATTTGCAAGTGCGAAACGATTATGTTCGCTATTGTGAAATGTCCAGTTGATTTTTTGATTTTATCAAATGAGTTTTTTTTTAATTTGGACGATTTCAATTGAAGCTATCCAAAAGAAATCCAATATTTGACTCTCAAACTTGAAAGAGTGTGTCACCTATTATAGTCCCCAGTACATTCCTATGGTTATTAATACATACAAGACATAGAACTACTGAACATAGAACCATATACAATAAATGAATTTACGTCATCCACTATGTTGTCCTAGCTTCTTCTGTTGTTGTTTTTTTTTTTTGTGCTTTGTATTTTTTACCTACTTTCCTTATATCTTGTATTTTTTTTCTCTTATTTTCACAAACCATGTTCTATGTACAATAAATAAATAAAGAATTATTTATCGGAATTCAAGCGCACTTTTCAAACGAAACGAGCTCATATTTTATTCTCCGTCATCAAGCACCACGCTTCTGCCTGAGCTTCTCCTCCCAGTAGGGAATGTTCCGGCCCTCGTTCTGATCCCTGGCATAGCGCATGATCTCCTCTATGTCCTCAGCGGTTATTTGCGTCACCAGGAAGTCCTTCCAGTGCGTGTGGGCGGGGTCGGGCTGCATGTTGAACAGATACTCGTAGCGGTCGCGCAGGATCAGCTCCGTTTTCGCCACTTCGTTCTTGGCCATGCTTGGATCATTCTGGAAGGATTATTATTATCATTATTATAGAAAGCTTTATTAGGTAGAACAAAAAATATATACAGTATAATACAATGAAATATAAAGAAAAACAAAAAGATTAAGCAAATATACAAGAAAAAAAAGAGAATGAAGTTGAAGTTATGTCCTACCTAAAGGGCGGGGTTATTGCCTGTGGCAATTTCTTCCACCCAACCCCAAAGGATTAATACAATCACTGATACTACAACTGACCTAGTAGTCACCGTGGCCGAGTGGGTAGTGCACTGGGCCTACACGCTTGGTGCCCTAAGTGAAGGAGGCTCTTAGAGATACTGCGCTACCTAAATTGTGAAAGAAATCACACTTTAACTTTTACAATAACCAACCTCAGTGGCTTGATCGATAAGGCAGTGGTGCACTCGTAACTGAAAGTCGATGGTTCGAGTTTCGACAAGTTTAGAAAATATTTAGTAAAGCTGGTTTAAGTCATTGTGATATCACATTGTGCATAACACAAATATCCATGATAACTTTTTCTTTTAGTGAATTATTATAAATACTTTATTTGTGCTGCCGTCGTGCGGCGTAGGACTGAAGGTTTGCGTTTCGCCAGCAATTCATAAGAAGAGTTTTTTTTTTGCTTTTCTTGCAATGACAGTTCAAGAAGACGCTACTAGGCGTTTCTTGTTCATATTTATAATTAATTGTGTTCGAATTTGGGTCTAAAACCCGGAACTTTGTCGCCGTTATGATTTTTCTTCCATATATGGAGTCATTTGGCCCAGCCGTTTCGGAGATGGGTTGATAATGAGTCAATTACTGTAAATAGATTTTACATGTGTAAATATACGAGTATTAAGAATTTTCTTCTAAATTTGAAGGGTTACTCTTTTTCCCTACCTTAAACTTATCCCAGATGTGGTACTTTTCGACGTACTGGCCTTGTATGGCATGATGCTCTTCACAGTAGCGCAGTCGAGTCTGCACAGAACATCCCACGTAGTCACAATCATGGAGTTGCCCGTCCGAACGAAACTGGGTGGCTAACCAGTCCAGATGGTCTTTCAGGTAGTGGAACATGAAGTTAGCCATCGCTAGCTCTTTCTAATAATCCCTCTGTATTCCTTCACTGGTTGATCTTACTAATAAATTTGACGTGCGTTTTATGTGTCTGTTCTGTTAATAAATGTGTTAATAATTGTGTAATTTGAGTGATTGTTGGTGTATGTAATGAAATTTGTCGTGTGTGTTGTGTTGTATGTGTACTGTGTTGTGTTGTGTGTGTACTGTGTTGTGTGTTTGTGGTAAACTTGGTGTGAATTGTGAGAGTATGGCTCGGTGAAGATTTTCTTCCTTCAATGTGAGCCAGTTATAAATATAAAATTCAATACTACATAGCTCAGAACCACTTGCGTTTGAGACGATTTCTTTTTGTTGCCCTTAATAGAGTCAGCGTCGATGGCGCGTTACATACACTGGTTCTCGTAGGATCACTGAAGTTAAGTAACGTCCAGCGAAGTGAAAACTTCGTGATGCTGGTGTTCCTGCCCAACCCAGGCTGGGTGAAGTTAATGCGGGTAGCCGGTTTAAGAAATTCCTGCGAATGGAGGGTAACATCCCCGTCGTGATATGGCCATGTAGTTGAAAGTGATTTTAAAGCCAAATTTTAAAAAAGCGTTAAATAGTAGTCAACACATTCGCTTGCAGAACCTGTGTTGTTCTCTGAACCTCCGTATCGCGCGTTCGATTCTTGCCTGGAGAAATTTCTGTATTGAGATTCGCCAGATTTTCTCTCGGGTTGACTGATTTTTTTGTCGTTTTCTCATCTATTTGTTACATTACTTTTGTAATCTTGGCATGTTTTTATACAGTATGTTTCGGAAAGGTGGCCACCCCCTCGAACTTTTGAACGTATTTATTACTTACTCAAAAGAATAAGTGATAAAACTAACAGTAAATGATACAAAATGAGAACACCTTCTGCTACGTCCTCCTCACATTCTATTTCTCTGCACTCCTATCTGAATTTTATCCTCTTATCTTATCTTTCTTTATCATTGCTAGGTGTCATCCCAAAATTGATTTCTCTTTAAATTTTACTTGTTGAACGGCAATAAAAACTGGCGGTCGTGGTGTTATTTTCTCAATTCATAAATCAAAAAATCATATTCCGACTGTAAGTTTCTATTGCCGTTCAATAGTTAAAATTTAAAGAGAAATCAAGTTTGGCATGACACCTAGCAAAGATAGGGAAAGATAACATAAGAGGTACAAACTCAAATAGGAGTGAAGAGAAATACAATGTGAGGTGGTAAAAGTGTTCTCCTTTTGATATCATTTATAATTACTTTATTACCTACTCTTTTCTTTAGTAGGTGTTCTTCCTTTTGTAACCATGAAGTGGTGTTTTTGGGAGATTAATACATACATTAATACATACTCTCTCGTGATTGATTCACATTGTATACACGTGGCAATTTTGAGATATTATACTAAATTACTCGTATATCCAAAAACACATCACCGATTTTCTTCAAATTTGTTTTATATGCTATAATACAAGCATTATTGATCGGAATTCAAACAAAACAAGCTCTAACTTTATTCTTCGTCATCCTCCTTCTGCCTCAGCTTCTCCTCCCAGTAGGGAATGTTCCGGCCCTCGTTCTGATCCCTGGCATAGCGCATGATCTCCTCTATGTCCTCTGCAGTTATTTGCGTCACCAGGAAGTCCTTCCAGTGCGTGTGGGCGGGGTCGGGCTGCATGTTGAACAGATACTCGTAGCGGTCGCGCAGGATCAGCTCCGTTTTCGCCACTTCGTTCTCCATTGAATAATTCTGGAAGGATTAATACAATCACTTTATTGATTGTATTAATACAATTAATATAAAGGGTTGGGTGGAAGAGATTGCCATAGGCAATAACCCCGCCCTTTAGTTAGGACATATGTATATATTTTGTTTTTTGTTTTTTTTTCCTTGTTTATATTATTAATATTGTCTATTTTTATATTTACCATTATTTGTCTGTATAATATGTTCTACCTACTAATAAAGAGTTTCTAAAAAAAAAAAAAAAAAAATCACTGATACTATAACCGACCTAGTTGTCACCTTGGCCGAGTGGGTAGCGCGCTGGGCTTGCACGCTTCATGATCTGGGTTTGAATCCCGGCTGGGTAGAAAATCTGTACTTTGGATATGTACTACACTCATACCTCGTCAAGAAAAATTAGTTGCTAATTATTTGAGTAACGACCAATGGTGGCATTGCCAGAGTATAAAGAAAATAATTAAATAAGTGAAGGAGACTCTTAGAGATGCTGCGCTACCCACAAGCATTGTAAAAGAAATCATGCTTTAACTTTTAACAATAACCAACCTCAGGAGCTTGATCGATAAGGCGGTCGTGCACTCGTAAAGTTCCTAGCTTCCAAGTTCAGCAAATATTTAGTAAAGCTGGTTTAAGTAATTGTGATATCACATCGTGAATAACAAAAATACACTATTAACACTATACTCACTCGTGATTGGTTCACATTGTATACACGTGGCAATTTTGAGATTTTATACTAAATCACTTGTATATCCAAAAACACATAACCGATTTTCTTCAAATTTGTTTTATATGCTATAATACCATTTTTCCTACACTCTAGATTCTACAAAAAAAAAAATATTTTGGCAAATCGTAGACCTTATTTTTGTCCTTTTTGTTCAATATTTTTCATACAGAATTTCATCAAAATCAGCAAAAATACCGTTCACGAGACATAAGCGTTTAAGTAAAAAGGTAGTGGTCAGGCGCATAATCTCTATCACCAAGAACTGCTAGTGCGATGTTGATGAATTTAAAATAGGACCTTCTATAATGCGTCTCTTATGTGTACAAATTTTTGTCAAAATCCGTTTAGTAGTTTCTGAGATTTGCACGTTCCAAGGACACAACAGACCAATGTATTTAACAGACCGACAGACAGACACAAAACCAAAGTTGCTCAGGAGGTTACGAAACGTCGTTGAAATCGGTGTTTAAAAATGTTGAAATCAGAATCAGAAGAACATAACTTTTTTTTAAAATATACAAAAGCAAACACAATACTTCCTATATCTAATATTAGAAATAGATTTTACATGTTAAAATACATGAATATTAAGATTTTTCTTCTCCATTTGAATATGACGCACGCCAGTTCGCTCCCAAGCTGAAATTTACATGTTTGGGAGCGAACTGGTATAGAAAAAGGTAAAATGGAGCGAACTGGCGATCTCCCTTTGAATAAGGCCCAAACTTTTTCCCTACCTCAAACTTATCCCAGATGTGGTACTTCTCAACGTACTGGCCTTGTAAGGCATGATGCTCCTCACAGTAGCGCATCCGAGTCAGCCTAGTACACCCCACGTAGTCACATTCATGGAGTCGCCCGTCCGAACGAAACTGGGTGACTAACCAGTCCAGATGGTCTTGGAGGTAGAGTAATATGTAGTTAGCCATCGCTAGCTCTTTCTAATAGTCCCTCTGGTATTCCTTCACTGGTTGATCTTACTAAGAAATTCGATGTGCGTTTTTATGTGTCTGATGTGTTAAATGTGTAATTTTGAGTGTTTGTTCGTGTGTGTAATGAAATTTGTTGTGTGTGTTGTTTTGTGTTGTGTGTGCTGTGTTTGAGTCTTTGTGTCTGTGGGGAACTTGGTGTGAATTGTGAGAGCATGGCTCGGTAAAGATTTTCTTCCTTCAATGTGAGCCAGCTATAAATATAAAATTCAAATACTAGCTCACAACTACTTGCATTTGAGACGATTTCTTTTTGTTTAATTAAATAATAGACAACACATTCGCTTGCAGAACCTGTGTATTTCTTTGAACCTCCGAATCGTGCTTTCGCTTCTCGCCTTGAGAAATTTCGGTGTATTGAGTGAGACTCGCCAGATTTTCTCTCGGGTTGACTGAATTTTGTCCTATTCACTACTATTTATTACATTATTTTTGTACTCTTGGTATGTTTTTTTATAGTATTAACAGGTAATATTATTTCTTTTCAATATGACATTAGAAGTCTCTCCATCTAACTAACTAAATGAGGAAAAAACACGCGTCATAATGCTCACTATTATTCGCCATCCATCTCTTCCATCGAAGTCGAATGATGAAACCTTCACTCAAGTAGTCAAGTCGGAATTTCTACCAATCACAGCGCACTATTACCCGACTTGAGAGACAGTCGTCTGGCTTATGTTTGTTTTAATCCATTTTATAATTTGACCCTTTGTATGCCATGAAATGGTAAATTTTTACTCCCGTTCACAGATATATGCAAGAAACCTTACCACAGGAAATCCGTCCTGATTGCTCATCTCCAGTGGCACAAAGGCGTGAAAAAGTTCGCCTGTGAATATTGCTCTGCCAGATTCAGCCAGAGGATATCCTGTCGGGTCCATATGCTAGGGCATAGAGGTGAGGGCGGAGGGTTCTGTCAGGCCTGTCGTGGGCTTTTTATTCCTGTCAAAGAGAGAATGGATACTTTTTTTATAAAATATATTTATTGAGTTCAATGAGTTTAATACTTGTGGAAATGAGATGGGGTGAAGTTATTAGACTTTTGCATTTGGTATCTCTGAAAAACCAATACAACTTTTGAACATGTTCATTGTATATTGTTTTTTTTTTTTTTTTTTTTTTTTTTTTTTAATGAATTAATTTTATTGCAAAATAGGATTTACAATCCTATTTTGCTTGGTAAAATAACCTATTATTAAGACCTATGCTTATTAATTTCCAAAGGAGTGAGCAAAAAAGAAGGTCTTAAAGTAATTGCAAAAAATATAGTTATTGCTGACCAATAAATAATATTTTTTTCATCATCATCATAGGGTGGCGTCATTGTGAACGATGGTAGCCAGACAGTGAAGGAATGACTCAGCACATCTACCACTGTCTTTACAAGGAGACTAATCATTGACAAGGGCCCTCAGAACCAAGCCAATGTTAGTATATTCCGTGTTTATAGTCCCCCAGCCAGACCTTTTATATAGCTTACCAAAAGTTGCCTTTAAATTGCAGGTGAATTCAAATACGAGTGTGCAGTGTGCCCCAAAAAGTATCCCACTCAAGCAAAGCTAAACTTTCATGTGAAATCTCACGAGGAAGGATCCTTGACATGTGTTCATTGTAACAAGAAATTCACCACCAAGCAATACCTGCGCCAGCATCTGAATATACATCAGGTAATCCATGTATGTCTGTTTTTTTTTTTTTTTTTTTTTTTAAAGCTTAATTAGGAGGACAAAGTACAATGGTAACAGTATAAAATTAAGAAGAAAAAAAAACAAACAAATGACAAAATAAATAAGTAAAAAAGAAAATAACAATAATGTCCTACCTAAAGGGCGGGGTTTTTGCCTGTGGCAATCTCTTCCACCCAACCCTTTTAATTTGTTATGTTTTGTTCATATTATAAAAAAAGCACCCTATTAACGAGCACTGTCAGCTAGAAGTATACGTTACTACTTCCAGCTGAAAATGTTCTATTTGTCCATCTGGAAAGATTCACCAAACACCTGGAACTCCTGCTGTAATACAACTTGAAAGTAACCCTGCTTTGAACTGGATCCACCTGTATTCCAGGTAGATATTAACCTGGATTTTTCCACTGAATTCCAGTGGACGATTGAAATAAAAAAGTTGCTATGATCTAAAATAGTTCACCTTTCTATAACAGTCATCTAATTGGGTTATAAAGCCACTCCCTCAATCCCCTGTGTTTTCAAAAGAATCCCTCAGAAGTATTACGCCACTACTAAACTCGCTACTACTAAACAGCAACTCTCGCATTTGCATTTCAGAAGATCAGTGGCCGCGTGACATGCGAGGACTGTGGGGCGGATTTCAAATCTCACAAGGCCCGGCTCTCGCACAAGCAGAGGTCTCACCCCATCGCGCTACACGACTGCTCCTACTGCTCGCACGCCTTCACTTCCAGTGCGCTGCTCAGCAAACATGTGGCCCGTCTGCACTCGGCCTCACGACCGTGAGTATTATTAACAACAGTGTGACCTGGCTGTGAGAGAAACCTGAATAGAAAAAATACCAGGTCAAGTACCTCTAGGAAAAATGATTTCTTTATAAGGAAAACCTGGATATAAGAGGTTCGACTGTATTTTGTTTTAAATAAAAAGTCCATAAAAGCCATCTCTGTGAGTTAAGGGTACGATCAAGGTACAAAAAATAGTCAAGTACATTACTAGTCGTTCTTTTTTTTTCAATCGATATTGATACCTTTTTTGGTAGCTATTACTATACTTTCTGATACTGCTTACTTAATTGTACTGCTTGCTCTCATTCAGGAGCTACCCGTGTGTCCAGTGCCCCAAAGTGTTCCTTTCGAAAGCCATCCTCACGCAGCATGCCCAGTCCAACCACAACCCAGACTCCAGCGTCAAGGTGAAGGCCTACCAGTGCACGCTCTGCAGCAAGAAGTATTCCTTCCAGAGCAAGCTCAGTGCGCACATGAAGACGCATGCCCAGGTGAGAGCTTGAAGGTCGATTCACACACATCCGTGACGTGACAGTGCCGTGACCGGTCCGTGATTCTACCGGCCGTGAACCCAAAGTGATTTCTATTCACACTGGTCAGTGCTCCAACCGTGCAGTAACAGTGGAAACACTGGTAAAAATTGTGAAAACACCGGTAATTACGGAGAAACACTGGTAAAATCAAAAATCACGGCCGTGAAAATTGAAAAATATCGTCCGTAAGTAATTCCGGATCACGTTACGAGCACTGTCACTGTCACTTGCCGGGTGAGTGGGAATAGGGCCCTTCAAATTCCTACAAGAATCTTATTTCCTTCGCCGGAAGAATCACGGACCGGTCACGGCACTATCACGTCACGGATGTGTGTGAATCGACTTTTAACATTGTTTAATAAAAATATTAAATCTCATAAAAAAGTTAAAGTTATCATATTTGTGTTGATCACTTTCGTGATATCACAACTACTCACACTCGCTTTACTAAATCTACGCTGAAACCGGGACTTGAACCACCGACCTCCAGGTTACATGTCTGCCGCCTTCTCGATCAAGCTACTGAGGTAATAATTCTAATAAGGACAAAGCATAAAGCTATTAAGTCCAGAACATATCGACGAACAGAGGCTTGAAATAGATAGAGAAGCTAAAGTCCTAACGATGGTTGAGAATGCCGTAAGCATTAGCACTGCTCTTGATCAAGTTTTGTTTTAATTTCAATTTATTTGTAAATATTCTATGTACTTCATTGTAAATAAAACTTGGTCGATCATGTTTCATAATAATAATGTTTGGTCCCACATCAAATCACTCAGATAAATACTGTGGACCAGGACAAGCTGGGAATAGTTGTGTGTAACAATTCTCTAGAAGTTGAAAGATAAATAATATAGTGAAACTTTTATATACTGACCTGGTTAATGACCAATAGAACAATTCGGCATATGTCACATTACTACAACAACATATTGACATCAGTAGCTGTTTCTATTCGACGGTGAAATATTGCTACCTTTCTGCATCGTGTATATTGTGTTCTATGTATATTGTGCAGTGTGTACTCTACGCTCTACGAAATTGGTGTCTGAACTAACTTGTAAAATTGAAAGTGACCCCTAATCCGTGAAATTACCATTATTATGTAGTCACACTCTCAAATAAATTGAAAATCCATTAATTGGTCGAGATCGAATCTACTTGTTTGTCTACCAACCTAGCACTACCAATTTTATGTCAAGGAGAGTTTTATTTGCTTCCAGCATCACGAAGGTTCGAATTATATCATTTTTTATTCACTTTCTTTCAGACGCCATCTATAGCTTGTCCCATCTGTGGAAAGCTTTTCTACCGGAAGGATGTTATGAAGAAGCACCAGGCTACCCATCTAGCTCGCAGTGTGTCCCAAGCTACTTCATGAGAGAGACAGGAAACAGCGAGTAGATCGACAGTCTAGCTGGCGAACTACAGCTAAGTGTAGACCAGCAGTCTGGCTGGTGGACTAAAAATGGAATAGACCAGCAGTCTGGCTGATGAACTGAAAATGGAATAGACCAGCAGTCTGGCTGGTGAACTAAAGATGAAATAGACCAGTCGTCTGGTTGATTAACTGAAAATTAAGTAGACCAGCAGTCTGGCTGGTGAACTGAAAATGGAGTAGACTAGCAATCTGACCGGACAACTATTGTGAAAGAGTAGTCACTAGTGGAAAGAGCCAATCCAAACAGATTATTCAGCTCAGAGCATTCGGATCCTTTCTTTTATGTTGTCATCTTCAGAAGGTAAGTTTTTTTTTATTATTTTGGTTGATTACACTTAAATATGGTTACAATTAAAATTTAAATTAGTCAATTTTTTTGTAGAGCATGGCATTTATGATCAGATAAGATTATTTTGTATCAAGTAGAAAAAGCATGTCTTCGATCAAACACCTCAGCCGAGGTGTGAAGAACGCCTATACAAAGAAAGAGACAGCCCGGCAGAGTGTAAGGTTACGGAAAACATAGTTCCCATGCATTTCATGTACTTTCAGCCAGCGAAAAGTGCAACATGAATTTCAAAAATCGCAATTTTTATTGCAGAAATGGGTCTACGTTGAAAAATAAGTTGATTTGAATCTTTGTTTGACTTCCTAGGCCACCGGGAACCCTAATTTTGAGATCCCCCAACAATCGTGAAAGACATGAAAAAATTCATAATTTTTTTTTCCGTTTTTTTTTTTTCATACGGATCCTTTGAGACCCGACTTCGTGTCTTTAACTTGGCACTGAAGATTAAGTGACGTGTCTAAAGTGATCAAGATATAATGGAGATGAGCCCGGACCAAAAAAAAATTCTAAATTATAAGCGGGCGGCCCATTTGGGCGGCCTCGGGTTTTGGGAGCCCAAATCGGGAATTGAAGAATAGTACTAATCTTAAGTGGTATCAAATGAAAGATCTTGATAAGCAGATACCAAATTTATTGATTTTATTCCTTCATCCGGTCCACTGGGTGGCACCTGGTGGCCTTTTCATTTTCTTTGACGGGTAGGTACCTTCGAATCCTTAGCTTAGTGGTCAGATCTTGGCCAGTATGTATTTTTCGAGATGACCTCGCTCTCTCTCCGCAAAATTTTAATGTTTAAGTTTCCAAGTATTAATTTAGTTAATTTTCCGTCCGTTTCATTAGAAGATAACTTTGTCTATTGGTAGCATGCTCGACCTGCCACCCAGTCAGCATGGGTTCGAATCCTGGCGGGGACGAAATTTTTTAGCTCTATATTTTCAATTTGGGCTTAACGTTGTTTTGTTTTTCCGATCTTTATACCCCCCAAAAACAACACTTCGTGGTTAAAAAAAGAAGAACGCCTCACTCAAAAGAATGATTATAATTAGCTAAAAATAAATGATATCAAATTGAGAACACCCCTCTCTTTCTATATCTCTGCACTCCTCTCTGAATTTATTCCTCTTATGTGTATCTTTCTTTATCCTTTCTAGGGGTCATCCCAAACTTGATTTCTCTTTAAATTTACTTGTTGCACGGCAATAAAAAATGTTAAAAATGGCGGTCGGAGTATGATTTTTCTGAACTTATTTGATTTCTATCGAGAAAATTACACCACGACCGCCATTTTTTATTGCCGTGCAACAAGTAAATTTAAAGAGAAATCAAGTTTGGGATGACCCCTAGAAAGGATAAAGAACCAGCCTCCGTGGCGTAATGGTTGTGACTACTGCCCGTAGTCCAGAGTTCCCGAGTTCAACTCCCGGTTGGGGCAGACTTTTCGACAGAAAATTCTGTTCCATCCAAACACGTGAGGCTGGCATTTCCGGCCCTACCCAGGCTGGGTGAGGTTAATGTGGGTAGCTGGTACGATTCCCAGCGAATGGAGGGTAAAACCCCCGTCCTGACTATCTATCTCAGTCAGGACGTTAAAACCAAATAGAATCAACTGGTCACAATAGATCTAATTAGGTCGCAGTGTTAATTGTAAGGGTTTCACTGAAAACCCTGCAACCAGGTCAGATAATAATAAAAGGATAAAGAAAGATACACATAAGAGGAACAAATTCAGAGAGGAGTTCAGAGATATAGAAAGAGAGGGGGTAAGGTGTTCTCAATTTGATATCATTTATTTTTAGCTAATTATAATAATTCTTTTGAGTGAGGCGTTCTTCTTTTTTTAACCACGAAGTGGTGTTTTTGGGGGTATTAAAATAACAAAAAGATAATAAAAAAGGCAATTCTATCCCTTTCATACTGTTCAATAATTGTTCATATACCTATTTGACTGAAGATTTTGCATGAAACGGGTTTAAGAGACTTTTTCACTACTGGTAAAGTTTGGAATAAAGGGATCAAGTACAGAGAAAATCTTCTTTATAATTAAAAGAAAAATTATCATAAGCCCCAGCCAGGGTAAAGGCCTCGCCTAATCTCTTCCATACTCGTCTGTCCTATTTTCCTAATAAAATCCTGTCATCTTATAGCCCAGTACCTCTTTTCAAAAAGCACTCTCAGGGCGTCTGCTCAGTGCACACTCAGCACACAAAAAGCACACTCACACAAAAAGCACACTATTAATTTTAATAGACGTTTTTGTAATAACTCTATTCGGTGCTAAGTCTCGGATTGCGTACTGTCTTAGATGGGGAAAACCGACTCTAAGCAAGAATTTAAGTTATCGATTTTGTCTATTAATTTCGCTCTCACTTTTAAAATCCCCAAATCTTCCTTTCAACCGTCAAATTTCATTCCAATACACTCTGAAAGCATAATTCAAACAAAATATGACGGTTGAAAGGGAGATTTGTGGATTTTGAGAGTGCTTTCTATAACGAGACTCAGATCCATTTTTTTCTTCAATTCATTAATTTTTACAAACATCCTGCATTTGTGTTGCCACAGTTATTTGAGTTCTCAATACGATCTTTTAATTTAATACCTAAGAGACGCCTTTTCACCTTTTCAGGCTGAAAATGAGCCAATTCTTTTTTACTCAGGCTGTTTGAGGTTTGTGTGAATAGCTGGGTAGTTTGCTCAGCAAATTTTACCACCCGTCGCAAAATAACCTAGTAGTTAAAAGTGACGTTAAACCTTTGTATTTAAATAACAAGAAAATATGGGTGTTACCCAGATTTATTAAAATAATTTTATGAGTTCATCTAGTTTATAGTTATATCTGTTCATCTATTTAATACTTTATATAACCATGAATACTATCAACACTCAAGGTTATTATCATCAATAATTTAACCTCAAAACTATAGTTTTCTATATTCATTACATAAACAATAAATTAAGCAGCTGTTTTAAAAACACTGAAAGATGCTTTTGTGAGTATTTTAAAAGTATCATTTATAAAAATCAATTGATAAGAATAATTTCTATCTGATGATTAGTAATTTAAAATTAATAATAATAATAGTACCGCCTAATTTATACTGCCCGATTAGGACTATTAAGTCCCATTATTCCAGCAGTAAGCCCATATTATTTTGTGTTAAAAATCCCAAATAATAGGATAACTTGTCATGTCCCGGCTAGGTTTCGAACACGCGACCTCTTTAATGTCTGGTTTTACAGAGCGCCGCCTTTACCCGTTTTATCACTGAGCTAACGGGACAGACAATAGATTTTTAAATTTAATTTTTTTTTAAATTAATTTAAAAATTTACGTGATGTTTGCTGGCGATTTTCGGACCAACCCAGGCTGGATGAGTTAAAAGGGGTAGCTGGATTGTGAGTTTCCAGCGAATGGAGGATAAAACCCCCGTCTTGAATAACCTAGAAGTTAAAGTGAGGTTATAACGTGAGTTTCCTGCATCAAACCCTCGTGAAGCTGGTTATTCCCGACCGATCTCAGGATGGGTGAGGGTGATGTGGGTGTCTACTTTGTAAGCTTTTTAGTGACTGGAAGGTAAATCCTCCCTTTGAATGTTCAAGCTAAAGAGGATTTACCCTCTAATATTAAACTATGAAAAAGGAGTTTAGTAACTCACGACGAAAGACAGATACCTTGAATAGTCCAACAAGAACCATTAAAGAGTGGAGTAAAGAAAATTTAAGCATTGAGAGGATATGGATTTAATGTAAAGTGTTCATTGTGAAAAAAAATATTATCGTATTGTAAAGAGTTTTGTTAAACTCTTTACAATTATTTTTATAAAACCGGTTTTTAAATCATGAATATGTAGGTATCCATGTGTCTTAAGAAAGAGAAATTTAGGGTAAATACTAACAAGATGATTGATGGTACCTCATTGGTTAAGTTGTCATACAACACACTAGCCTCGGGACATAAGTTCTCTAACAAATAACCATTCATCAATAAAATTTAATGTCCTAAATTACGTACTAGGTATTATCTCTCATATCTCGAGAATCAACGGAGATATGAAGCCATGCATTAGTGCTACTGCGGTGACCACGGCACTACGTCCGTGTTATTTTATATAAAAAAATAACTTTTATAAAAAAAAAAATAACTGGGGTCAAATTATAAAAATTGGAAGAAAAACAGAGTCAATTCACGATACATTTTACTTTTTTGGTTTGACATCGCTTTCAACCGCATGGTCATATATTACGACGGGGGTTTTACCTTCCATTTGCTGGGAACTCAAATCAGCTACTCAAATCAACCTCACCCAGCCTGATTTGGCCCGGGAATGGCACCATGACGAGGGTTCGAATTTGAATGGTCACCCATCCCTGTTGTAACCTCGCTGGACGTTGTTTTTTTTTAAACAAGATTTGTGCTTTATTTGTACATCATTTCATTACAATGTTTAGAATGACTTCAGTGACAGAATGAGAACTGGTGTACTCAACGTGCTATCAACGTGACGCTGGCTATATTTGATTTTGTATCTACAAGGGTCAAATCATAAAATATAATTTTATTATAACAACTATCGTATATGGGCAGACTATGAATTTAAACCAATCACATTTCAATCACAACCTTATTTTTATTGTAATCTCGTTTTATAATTTAATTTTTTAACTACGCAAAAAAAATTATACCATTTTTTTATGGGATAGTAACCTATATTCGCCTTAAAAAAATTCAAGTGAGCTAGGACCAACTTCGTCAGAAAACCTAAATTATTTTTTATCGCGCAGTAAAGTTTGGCAACATCGTATTTTTCCTTACAAGCAGTCAATGAAATTCATTTTTTTTTATCATTCTAATTTCTCATTAAAAGTACATGTTTTTCAAGACTGTAATTTCTTATTCCGACTTGCCACGAACACGGTCGACCCAGCATTGTTTAGGTGTTTCTATGGTTACTCATTGTTCATGTTCTGTTGCGTAGCATCAGTTCCTGCTTACTTACCATTCTTCTCTGAACTCTCGACCCAGAATCGCGTTGTGCTTTTCGACATCGAAAAAAACCCAAGTACCCTTGTTTTGTGATCTTCCCTAGAGGACCTCCCCTCTTGTGTGTTAGATATATCTGAGAGGGGTTCCGGCGCAAGGCGAGGTTCATGAGCTCCCCAACGGCCAGTTTTGACGTCACCCCCTCGCTGGATATGGACGCCTGCTTTACCGCCTTCGACAAAGACGGGTACGTTGCCCCTTCTCTTTCCTTCTTTCTGCTATCTCTTTCTCCACCCCCCCCCCCCCCCTCTCCCTCTCTCCCCTCTTCCTTTGTAGTTGAGTAATCAATTAAATACTCGCTTTTGAGATGCTGTAAATTTTTCTGGGAACGTTTATAAGAAAAACACCACAATAAAAATTGGGTAAATGTCTAGAAAAGACGGCAAGCTCAATTCTATAATTTTCGCCGAAGATGAGATATATTTCACCTTTTATTGTGAATTTGAATGTATTGTAAAATCATATAAAATCAATTTTCATTCACTCATAATCAACAGAACTCCGAAACAGCTGAACTAAATGACTAACAATTTGGCAGAGTCTCCTAAGGATTTTTATAAATTCAAAATAGGACCCCAGCCACGGGCAAAAACCATAACAGCGACAAAGTGCCGGGTTTTAGCTAGTTCAAAATATCTCTGTTCATCACAAAAGTGATGTCACAATTACAGGTCTTGAACTACCAACCTCCAAATCAAGAGTCCGCTGCCTTCTCCATCGAACTAACGAGGTCGGCTGTAATACTGGGGTCAGGTGGAAGAGGAAGCTACAGGCTTTAACCTTGCCCTTTGTGATATTGTAAAGATGTATGCTGTTTGTGTTTCCAAATAAGACGGGGAAAAGCCCTAACGGCGATACAGTGCCAGGTTTTAGCTAGTGTGTTTCTAGATTCAGCTGCGCAAAATTTATGAGATCTCATTTATAAGGTGAAATATTTTTGTTTTTGATACCTATTCCTGGTAAAAAAAAAAGTGCACTTAAACAGCTGGCCGTCTTATCTAGACATTTAACAAAAATGTATAAAGCATTTGTTAAGGATAAATTTTGCTGCTAAACTTAAACTGTCTGTTTCTAACAGCTATATTTATGAACTGAGAAAATTGTCTGAGCAATGTCTCAAGCAAGGTATTGGCCAATAATACTAAAAGAAATCATGCTTGAGACATTGCTAGGACGTTTTCTGTTCATAAGTACAGCTGTAAGACCTAGCAGTAGCACTAGTAGCC
This sequence comes from Bactericera cockerelli, assembly GCA_024516035.1. Lineage (NCBI taxonomy): Eukaryota > Metazoa > Arthropoda > Insecta > Hemiptera > Triozidae > Bactericera > Bactericera cockerelli. Next base: position 41,262,716 of record CM044955.1, read on the forward strand.
CATTCCAGAAATTTAATATTCTCCACTGTCAAAATTCCTGAATCTCCGTTTCAAATTGAAACTTTCAACCGTTACACAATGCAACAATCACAATTAGACCTTTGATTCTTGAGGAAAAGTGAAAATGAAGGGATAAGTCTGATTTCAATTAATTCTGTATCTTTTGTTTGCATAATAGTTGGATTATGCCTCTTTGAGAGAACAAAATATAGCAACTTAATCAAACGTTGATGTATTCCAACTCATGTAAACGATTTCAAAATTTATAGCTTTCGCCTCTTTGTGTTATTAGAGATGAAAATATCCAACATATTCGGTAGGTAAATTGAGATGTATTTTTCTTTTGGATAGTTTTCTTTTTCCAGGTTCAATATTTCCAAAAATTTCCACTTTATTCCAAATATTTCCAGTTTAGCTTTCCCACTATTCGTAAAAGAAAAATGCGTTTCGGTACTTTTAAGATAAACAATGGACTTAACCTATAAAAGAACTGGAAGCAAGAATTTTCTTCTTCCAAAAGAAAAATGACTTGCTTCAGTTTGTTGTTCATTTTATTTCAGTTGCATCCACTTTGGTTAGAAAGAAAAATAGGGCTTTAGTGTTGCTAGTGTCTGTCTAAACTTTTTTTGCTCCTATTATTAGTATTCTATATCTCTCTATTTCTATTTTGATTTGTATCTGAACGGACCAAAAATAAAATCTTGTGTATAAATCAGAATTAATTACCTACCTTGCTAAGGAATACGATGTCAATTTATAAGCACCACTGTTTCCCAGTCCTAGGTTTATGGGGTTGAGTCCCAGTCGAATCAAATTTTTCAGACAAATGTTTTCCGAAAAGTTACAACGAAATTTTTTAATGGTTGTTCGATTATTGATTGTCATATTTAGTGTTTTGTGCATATGAAAAAAAAAACAACCTTTTAAATGAGCTCTCTTACGTACGCCGTCCAGTGTGCGTCGTCTGTCACAAGTAAGAACTGTGATATGTTGTGTGGACTATCCCAAGGACGGCGCGAAAAATAATTTTCAGCTCGATCGGACCACAAGGGTACCCTTGAGGGCCAATTTACGGAATTTTTTCAGGACTGTACTTAGATGTTAGGGAGTACACTTATACCTCGTGAGGTAAAATGAGTAGCTGCTTTGATGTGAGCAGCGACCAGTGGCAATAATATGGACTAAAGAACATATTGTATAATATTTCATGGTAAAAAGTCCTATGATTCTGTGCTGCCCACTAAAATTGTGACATAACAACACAAAGAAAAACATTATTTGTCAATAAGAGTAAGAATTTAATAGACATATTTTTGTGATCTTAGGAGACGGTACATCTCACTCGCCGAGTGGGTGGCTCACTGATTGATCAGGGTTAAAAAAATGAACTCTGTAATAATTAGTGTTTCCGGTGGTCCATTCATACCTCGCGAGAAAGTATGAATAGTTACTTGAATGAGTAACCACGAACAAGTTGCGAAGAGCAAAGAGAAAAATAGTGCAAAAGGATTTGAAAATTGATTCGAGGTTTTTAGTAATATAACGACTCTATACAGTATGTTTCAGAAAAGGTGGCCACCCCCTCGTAACTTTTGAACGCGACGGAATTTTTCAATTCTGTAAAGTCCTAGGTATAGGAAGTGCCCTATGGCCCATCCTGTGGTCATATTTATTTTTGGCCCCGGTCGGCCCTTCCGGCTTTTAGGCCATATTTTTTCATTTTTCTCGCGAATTTTAAATGGAATGCTATATTTTTTATTCCTGTTAATTAAAGTCTAAGTTAGGCTGAGTATAATGAGCTTTTCAAATTTTCAAAAACCTTATCAGGGGCGGAGCTAGTAGGGTGCAAGTTTCAAAACTGTTACACCCTGTATTTCAGAGTTAGTTAGATTTTTTAGTACTTTTTTTATGTTTCATAGGTTCAAAATATTGTTTTACACCATATGAAATCAAAAAAATATTCTTGTTTACTTCTAATCAGGGTCATAGTAAGGTTTTTGTAAAAGTACTTTTTTTCTCACGTCAATTTTTCCGTAAATTAATGGTGTTCTCGAAATTGGCATTTTTAGAGGTGAAAGTCTGCAGTGACATATGTTTTTTATGCTTGAAATCAAAAGAAAACTTAACGGAGAAGCGATTAAGATCATAAAAAAAGCCATTTAACCTGCTAGTTTTTTCACGACAGTGTCCGGTAAAGTGGGTGAATTTCGTATTGGATTTTTTTTGTTGAGGAAACACAATTGGCATAGAAAATAAATAATATCTAATAAGGGAATAATACTTCAATTAACATAACTAAATGCGAAATTAAATGAAGATTATTTCTTCTAAATCAGTGCCAGATAATTTTTTTTTCTCTCTCTCTCTCTTTTTCTCTCTCTCTCTTCTCCTCTTTAAAATAATTGAATTGGTTTAATTTTCACCCTCAAGAGTTTGGTACTTGACCTGGTATTTTTATTTAGAGACCTGGTATTCATTACTAGCAACACCAGTATCATTTTTTTTTTTTAATTTGGTTTTAATATCGCGTTTCAACTGCATGGTAATATTATAACGGGGATGTTACCCTCCATTCGCAAGAAACTCACCAACCTCCTAAACACATTTATCTCACCCAGCCTGGGTTAGGCCGGAATACCAGCATCACGAAGTCTTCTCCTCGCTAGACGTTGCTTAACTTCGGTGATCCTACAAGAATCGTTGCATTCAAAGCGCCATCGGACTGACTCCAGAATTATTGACAATGTGTTTTCTACAGATTTTACCAACTTACCAACTAAAATTATCTCAAGAGGGGACCCCTAGGCCGATTTTAGAAGCAGCAATATCCGATAATTATTTTTGATACAACTTGAACTTTGAAAAGTGAAAAAAAGAGAGAGAGAAAAAAAAAAAAATATACGGCACTGATTTAGAATAAATAATTTTCATTTAATTTCGCATTTAGTTATGTTTATTGAAGTATTATTCCCTTATTAGATATTATTTATTTTCTATGCCAATTGTGTTTCCTCAACAAAAAAAAATCCAATACGAAATTCACCCACTTTACCGGACACTGTCGTGAAAAAACTAGCAGGTTAAATGGCTTTTTTTATGATCTTAATCGCTTCTCCGTTACGTTTTCTTTCGATTTCAAGCATAAAAAACATATGTCACTGCAGACTTTCACCTCTAAAAATGCCAATTTCGAGAACACCATTAATTTACGGAAAAATTGACGTGAGAAAAAAAGTACTTTTACAAAAACCTTACTATGACCCTGATTAGAAGTAAACAAGAATATTTTTTTGATTTCATATGGTGTAAAACAATATTTTGAACCTATGAAACATAAAAAAAGTACTAAAAAATCTAACTAACTCTGAAATACAGGGTGTAACAGTTTTGAAACTTGCACCCTACTAGCTCCGCCCCTGATAAGGTTTTTGAAAATTTGAAAAGCTCATTATACTCAGCCTAACTTAGACTTTAATTAACAGGAATAAAAAATATACCATTCTATTTAAAATTCGCGAGAAAAATGAAAAAATATGGCCTAAAAGCCGGAAGGGCCGACCGGGGCCAAAAATAAATATGACCACAGGATGGGCCATAGGGCACTTCCTATACCTAGGACTTTACAGAATTGAAAAATTCCTTCGCGTTCAAAAGTTACGAGGGGGTGGCCACCTTTTCTGAAACATACTGTATATGTTGCACTTCAACAGTAAAAATAACAGACAGACAGACAGGCAGACACGTCCAGAAATATGAAAAAAAATTGAAATTGGAGCAAAAAAATATTTATTTATTTTTACAAAAACGAACACAATACTTCCGATTTTCTAATATTAGACATTATCAGAAGTAAATAGTCACTACAAAGCTCATAGAATCATTATAAAATTGATACTTTAACCTTTCCATCTTTATGGTTGACGACGCCTTGAACATTTACATAATTTCACAAACACTCTGTCTTTGTCTACTGTTTCTCTCTCTTTCTCTTCCGCTCTCAATTCTTCCTCTCCTCTTTCCCACTGGGGCTTTTCCATCTCCCTTCTTCATATCTCCTCTCACTTTCCTCCCTCCCCCTCCATCCTCATTATCATGTCCTATGTGCAGAAAATCCAGGATTGCATGCTTCTCAGCATTTAGACATTGATGCAGACTCGTGGTGGCATTGGGTTTGTATTTTACTGTGTGATTTAGAAGATAGCACCAGAGTACCCAACACATGTATGTAATCTCTCTCTTTCTTCTTCTTTACTCTGTCTTATCCCGCTCAAGCAGGGTCGACGTTGTTCAATCTCATGGTTGAGGTTGATTGGTTTTGGCACATTTTTTTACGGCTGGATGCCCTTCCTAACGCCAACAATTCTATTTGATTTATCGTCTTGGATTAGGACGGAGGTTTTACCCTCCATTCGCTGGGAATCGTACCAGCTATCCACATTAACCTCACCCAGCCTGGGTAGGGCCGGAAATGCCAGCCTCACATGTACGGAGGGAACAGAATTTTCTGTGTGAAAAATCTGCTCCGACCGGGGATCGAACTCGGGATCTATGGACTACGGGCAGTAGTCACAACCGTTACGCCACGGAGGCTGGCATGTAATCTCTCTCTCTTTGCTGTAAAATATTTTATTTATTTAAAAAAAAAATACATTGTTGTCATGTAGCTAGTTACTGGCGTTATGCCATGTGGAGCAGAGGTATGGAATTCACCAGCAGGATGTTCATAGAGATCACACCCATCACCTATTGTTCCGCTGATTACCACAGCTTTGTTCAGAGGCTTAGATAAACGTATTTACATTGTTGGCTAAAATCAGTGAGCCATTCCGATGATATTTTCTCAATTGCCCTACCATAACAATCCTGTCCTCACTTTGCTTCCACATCTAGTACCTAAAGTAGAGTAGAGTTCAAAAACAGAGGTGCTACCAGAGCTAGAAATAGATTTAAGCTGAAGGTTTGTCCTATATCATTTTTGGACCGTTCAGGGGTGCATGTTTTCATATAATCTTTTTTGTAATTTGGTGGTAATTTATCCCCACCTCCACAACTTCTTATTTTTGGACTCTGCGGCTCTTCATTATTTCTAGATCTGAGACGAAGATCTCCTCAAAAATTCGTGGACGCACATCACTCGCCAATCTGATTGCTAATTTAGACTCATTATCCTAAGCTAAAAGGACAATCCGTTTTTGTTATTAAATAGGTACCAAAAAGCACACATATGCATGCATTATTTTTTGCATCCTTGGGATTTTTATTTTAGAAATATTGAAAAGATTCTATTTATTGTAGATACTAACATTAATAATTCCGTAACCGTAAAATAGGCAAAGATGCCAATGGTAATAAGAGGATTGCATTGACGCCCAGCCATGTATGTGTAGGTAGGTTTCTTTCATGCCTAAAGATTCAATTTAGGCTGTAACGTCCTGATAGAGATATATTAGGACGGGCATTTTTCCTTTCAATCTCAGGAAATTGTAGCAGCTACTCTCATTAACTTCACCAGCCTGGGTTTGGCCCTCAAGTGTTCTTTACTTACTCGTAGAAGTCAACGATTTTTTTTTATTAATCTGCACAATCTGGAAATCAAACTCAAACTAATAATAACAATAAAAGCACTCAGGTGTGACAGGAGTTCTCACAAGTCTGAATATTGACATTTGTACGAAATTAATGGATAGAGAAATGAATGTGCTAAAAGCTACAAATGTTCTCTTTTTCTTACCTCTACTTATAACAATATCTTATGTAAGTTTCAATATTAATCCATTCACTTTTTTTCAAGCAATGGTAATATTGGGAAGTTTTATTTTGATGATGCCACCCACTATTGAGTGAGTGAGTTTTGTTGAATCAATTGTACATGCATTTATCTCTGTACATTTTTTTATTACATACATACGTATCTACCATACCACTAAGACTAAGTACCTATGTTTTGTTAAGACAGGGTTGTGAACGTCAAAAAGTGATGGTTTCTAGCGGATCATAATGACAAACGAGTATCTTCGTTCGTCCTACCCCAGAAAACAAAACAGTCCATGTTTCCAAAATTACCTACAAAAATTGTAAATCTATTAGAAAACAGGTATCTGGCAACTACCGGGGAGGTACTCCTCACTGTCCTGTGTGACCTGTGTCAGACTTTTTCATGGTTCGTAAACGTTTGACGATAAAGTTATGAAGTAGTTTCTTCTAATTCTGTGGTAGGTCTTCGTGTCTTCTACAGGTGCTCTGCTATCCGGTAGTTGACAGATACAATGGTGATTAAACAACAGAAAGGGAAATAGTGTAATAATTGGTTTTACACCACTACCCTTTGTGGCAATGAAACTGTTGCCCTCTCTTGCGCTGACATTTTAAATAAAGTGTTACTTGCACTTTAGGAGAACTCTGACCGTTTGGTGGTAATTCCTGAAATACTTCCCTGTAGGAAGATTTTTAAGGAATGATAAGATGACTTGCCAAAAGAAGTATCCAAGCAGGGTTCCAAAATTATCGTGTCTCTACGTACATAATATACATATTATGTATAATTGTATATACTCAGGTGTTCCGAGTTGGAACATTATCGGCACTGATCTTATCTTTTGGATTCAAATGTTGGAGAAAACAATTTAGGCTTGATTGATTTAATATTCAATCAGTATTAATAATGAATCAATAATTCTCAGATAAGCTGTACAGTGTGTTTACATTGTTTCTACAGATACAGTTTCTTTAGTGTCTCTTTCTTTGTTCTGTGAAAAAAGTTTTCATTTTATAAATACACCTTGTATAATAATTAAATGTGGTTCATTAAATGTAAGAAATATGAACAAACTGCCGATTAAAGGAAAATGAGAGTTCATACTGCTTCCAAAGTACCTAATAATGCTTCTGTTTATTTTCATTGATTGAATATAATTTAACATTAACAAATCAAAGAAGTGCAAATACATTCAATGAAATGAAATTTTCTCAGTTCAGTGATAAAATACTTAGGTTCTGTACTGTAACAAGGAAATAGCATCTGGGCCAAGGGCTTTTATGTCTTCAATATCAATCTTTTTAATCAAAGAGGATATGGTGAGTGATTTGCTTGGACTTCAAGAGACATGAATTGCAGCTACCATGATGGGTCTCAAATTTGTTAAGGCTGCACAGAGTTTTCACGGAGAGAGGGGGGGATTCTTTGTTGGGAAATCTGGAACCGGAAAATTACATACAATTATTGCAAAACGAGCATGGATATTTTTTCTCCGTTAAAAATACTTTGTAGTGCCAGCCTCTCTTACACCTTTCTTGCCAGCAGTTGAAGCAGTGATAGATGTATATCTGAACCTACGTTAATAGGTACCTAAATTAATATGTTTTAGAAAACTTATATTTATTTCTTCAAAAGTTTCCTTCAAACAATTCCTTCTTTTGATTTGTCTCCATTCCAGTGATGGATATCTGAACCTAACCGAGTTCAACGCTATCTGCAAGGCGCTGTTTCGCAATGATAAGGGCACCATATACCCACTCAAAGATGGGGAGCTAGAAGAAATATTCGAGGTGTTTGATTTGAATAAGGTAAGTAATAACAGATTTTAGACCTCAGTACTACTCATCTGACAGACATACGATTTGTAACTAGAAGTTCGAGGGTTCTACAAGTAGGCTAATATTCAGTAAGACGACATTGTTTAATTGTGATTTAATCAGTGTAACTAACGCAAATATAACTTTCTATTAAATATTCAATATTCATTCTTATTATTTCTTTAATACTAATATTGTAATTTCAAGAACAAATGTCACCTTAAACAATTAAATCTTCTAAAAGATGATGTTTAACATAATTTGATTTTTACTGTATTAGGTAACTTTCCAAGATATTATTTTATGAAAAAAGTACTAAGGCAAAGTTAGAGTTTCGCAGGCGCTTTTATAGACTCAGGTGTAGAAGAAATTTTATGATCCAGACATTTTCAAGTGTAAAAAAGTTGCAAAAAGATACCTTATGTAAATTGTTTTTTTCATGTTAATTTTGTCTCTTTCTTACAGGATGGCTTGATCGATAGAAATGAATTTGCATACTGCTGGGAAAAGTGGATCAAAGTTGTAAGTATTTAGCTTTTGCGATACTTTGATAGGAGTTATTTTAATTGTAGCTCTCTTTTTACGACACAAGTTTCTGTTCGTCCCGGAAACATTAGACTGAAGAAATCCTTTACCCCCACAGTCCAAAGATTATTTTTCATGTTTTACCGTAGTTCATGTTTTAAGATTAATTTTAAATTTAATCATATTTTACTAACAATGCCGTAACTGGTAAAATGGCAATAAAAATAAAGTAAATAAAAAAAATCCAATTATTTTATCTTCAAATTATTCACAGAAACGATTTGTTTTCCAGATCGTTCGTCCATTAAGTGCGTTTCTTGTGATCGATGTTCAGAATGATTTCATATCGGGAACCCTCAACCTGAGCCAATGTTCCGCCCAGCAGAACGGAATACAAGTAAGTAAAAATAATTGAATTTAATCAACTCACTCGTATTTATGACAGCAATCTCTTACCAGGATATTGGGCGTGTGATAGTTCGTTATTTATTTTTCATTATCTTGATCCATCCTCGTGTGCTTCTAATGGCATCCCATTATTATATACTAGAGAGTTTTATAGCTTACTAATGTTCCATAGCGTCAGACCAGATCTGACTGGGAGACTTTTAACAAGGAATAGACCAGTAGTCTAGCCAAGGAACTATAAAGTAGACCATTGCCCAACTAACTTAGCTAACTAGCAGTTATTCAAGGGTTCAGTTTCAAGGAAAAACCCAATGTCTTCTCTCTAGCACTGGTTAGTCTAATGAAACAAATAAGACAAATCCGTTCACTACCGGCGAGAGATAATCACATTTTGATTAGTTTCATTATTATTAGGCATCTAAATTATACACTTAGGGGCACAAGCCTTTATTACTACGTGGACAGATCGAAAGCTCTGAAGAAGTCCTACCATACAGTACTTCCAGACCTTTCAGCATAGTATACGATGTTTACGTCTACCAGCATGTAATATGATCGTGTTAACCCACCACCATATTTTATCATTCCTAGTGTATGCATTGTTCTCTTAGTTTCAGTGTTCCACCTTTCTATGTATCTTTCTCGTCTATTGGTATTCTATGCTTAGTTTGTTTCTTAATATCAGCATATCACGGGGCTGGCGTACTTTATTGTCTCTCTTAGTCGTTCTTTTATCCAATTCCTAAGTCTCCTTTGGCATATCTGTAACTTCTCTCCTTCCATTGCGTGTTTCTAGGCTTTGCAACATTAGAATCCGACTGTTTGCACTGTCGTGACTGTGTTCTAGGATTGCCAATGTGAGGCAACACGCACTGCTAGACCAGTGTGATAAACACGTCTCGGTATTCTGTATAGTGTAAATGTTTCATTCCAACTCTGTCGCCTTGTGCGGCAACCAGGGTGGAAATAGTAATTAAAATCATCATAACGAGATTTTGTCAACTCGTTCCCAAGTTAAAACATAACGCTGGTTTGGGAATTACATAGAGCTTTATTTGGAGAGGTAGACCCTATAGTAACATCGTTATTGTGTACGTTTATGAAAGCTGAACTACTCGTGTGAAAGTATTTTTCTTCCCTATACAAAACTCTCCAAGTATTAGCGCAAACTACCGTTGAGAAAATTATTTAGAACTAAAACTGTCTAAAACTGTTCCCATTCTAATCAATATGTAGCTAGAATGTTGACTGGAGAGAAGTATTTCATGTCAGAAAGCTGTTAGACCACCAGTCAAAAATAGAAAAGAAAATTTCATTATTTCCAAATGCCAAAAGGTATATGCAATTTTCTCGTAAAACTTTGTTTACTTGAAAATTAAGGAAATCTCATTATGTATCTAAACTATCCATGAGTCTATATTTTATTAAATGAAATGATTCTAAACTCAAATGCCAAAAGACGTCAATATCTGTGTTAAATATGCTGCAATGACAAGAGTTGTGCATTTTTGTGTTAACTATGCTGCAGTACTGAACCCGAAGAAGGAAAAGTATTTGAACATGCAAATGCATACAATGTCTCCTTTTGTTGTGGAAGGTGATGTAGATTTTTAATAGTAACCTCTTGTTTTTTATTATGTTAATTTCTCTTTCAACTACTAAGTCCTCATAACCACTGTGGTTCCACCCGTTGTTAACTTGACAAGCTCTTATTAACTTAGCCAGCCTGAGTGGAGCAGAACATGAGTTGACATTTAGAAAAAATAAATTTGAAGTTTTATTTGACAGTTTTGAAGTTTACACAGGTGAGCTGACAGTTCACCGTGTTATATTTGTAGAACAACTTTGTTTACATCTCAGGTAAAATGCGAGAATGTGTATACATATTATCCACGGGTAGCTCTAATTCTCTAATACCTGGAGCATGGAATTTAACTTGATGGGCAGATGGCGTCGGAGAAAACGCTCGCAGGGTGAAATGACTCGTTCAGGAATTCTTCAGCAAGACACAAGCCGACAAGCTTGTCCCCCGTGCTTTGTTTGCCGACCTCAAGCCCACTGTGATTGATGGAGTGAGGACAGGGACCTACAGACAACTCATCTCTGGCAAGGAAGACGCGGCCAATAACTATGCTCGTGGTCACATCATCAACAAAGACTTTGTAGAACTCGTCTTTGACATAATGAAATTTAAAAGATCCTTTTATTCCAAATTTTAAGAAATATTCTCTTTCGTGAAATTTAAGCTGCTTTCAGTGTTAATACCCCATCAGGCATTACAAGGATTCCTCATTCTCCATTCTGGCACTGTCGCTGGCTTCACCTCTCTCCCGAAGACTACGGCAGTAAAAGTACACTCCAGTACGGGGCCGGTGCCTCAGGTGTCCACATCCGATCGTCTCCTTCATCACCGTCTCACTCAGATTCGACGCTCTCAACGTAGACCTGACGGAGTTCCAGCTGGTGGATTGATATCCTTTAGCAACACATCCTTGACATCCTGGTCACGCAGGAAAAGTACCAAGCTGGTGCTTTTCCCGCGTGACCTTCCCACACATCGTGTTCGCGGAGAAAGCGTGCAACGATCAGCTATCTGTGGTGTATGCCTGCTTCGAAACCGCTAACCAGCTGGTGAAGTATGACACCCGGCATGGCAAGTGTATGGCCTGCTGCTTGCTGTACCCAAGGATATGTTGCTAAAGGATGTCAATCCTGTCATCGCAACCATCAAGACGAAGAGAACTCTGCAGTTCATAAACTGTAGTCCTACTGGCTTCAAGGTGAGAAGCAACTACTAGCCCCCCACTGTTGTACGGGGTGGTGACCTAGCCAAAGTCCTGCGCGTCGTCTGTATGTTGTCCAACACGACAGCAATTGCAGGGGGTTGAGAACGTCTGGACCACATGTTTGATCTGATGTACGCTTAGGAACTCAATTAATGGTCCATCAGAAGATTGTTTAAAAAATCATCAAACAGGAAGTTGGAAGATGGGAATCTGCCGTCCGCCAGACAAGATACGAGGCAGTGGTGCTAACTCGTCTCAGAATTGGTTACACAAAACTAACCCACTCCTTTATCTAAACCAGTGGTTCCCAACTGGTGGGTCGCGACCCACTGGTGGGTCGCGACCCACTGGTGGGTCGCGAGAAGGTTTCAAGTGGGTCGCCAGAAGGTTTCATGGGTCTTCGCAAGGTCTTAGTTCTTAGGTAGAAAAAATTTAAAAGTTTTCTGATTCGTAAAAATGTTAAATAAAAATTTAATTGAAGAAAATTATTGAAGAAAAAAAAAATTGTGTACAAAATGTACACTTAGACTTTCGAGGGGTTAATTATTATAATATGAATCAGCAGTGGACAGCATCAGACACGTGCCATACACCTTGCTATGACAAGAAAGTGGAAGGGGAAGGGTTTTTTTCTCTACCGGTATTTTCCTGAATTTACCATCAATGACACAGACGCAGTAAAACGGCTCGTTCGAAATCCATTTTCAATATCGTGTAAAGATACCTATACAAAGAAATCTCCAAGAAGAACTTATTGAACTTCAAAATGATTGTTCTCTGAAGGACTGCTATGAATTTACCAACCTAGAAGAATTTTGCTGTATCAAAGCTTGTGGAAATTCAAGAATTCGAAATCTTGCCCTCCGAATATTAGTACCATTTTTGAGAACCTATATGTGTGAACAAGGTTTCTCCTCTTTATTCACCCTGAAATCTAAGCAAAGGAACCGACTGGACGCCACCAGTGATATGCGTGTATCATTGAGTAAAAATATACAACCTCAAATCAATGAGCTTGTGAAGGCCAGTCGGCCAAATGTGTCCCATTGAAAGACTCCACCAGCCTACTTTTTTAAAAATTATTTTACGTTATTTACGTTATTTACTTTTTTAATTATCTTTCTTGAGAAAAATCCGCCAAGGGCAGGAATCAAACCCGCAACCTCGGGGTTCAAAGTCAGGAGTGCTACCTCTGAGCCACCAGCCGACTTTTTTTTCCTAATTTTGTTAATTAATTGAATGTTTAACAATTAATAAATTTTTATTGTTTGCCTCTTAATAAAATGATTAATTATTTGTTGTTTTTTTTCTAAAAACTAATACCTTTTAGAATTTTAGATTAACACTTAGACGACCGGGTGTACCACCGGTGGTACACGCGTGTTTGTACAGAATGGACCGGGTGTACCACCGGTGGTACACAAATGCACTACGTCTAAACATCGCCGGTCCCACGGGAGAATTCACTAAAAACCATGCCGGTCGTCTAAGTGTTAAGAAAGATTGAAAAAAGCAACTACGAAAGAGGAAGGGATGAATACACATTTGGTGGGTCGCGGGTCTCAGAAATTTAAAAAAGTGGGTCGCAGTGGAAGTTGAGTTGGGAACCACTGATCTAAACCAAGACCCCTCGTCCTGTTTGTACCTGCGACCATCCCCTGTCTGTTCGTCACATCATAAATGAATGTCAGATCCATGATGCAAGTCGCCTATTCTTTGACCTTAAATCATCCTGGACGAACTCTACCAGTGAGGTGGACTCATTGATGGCATTTCTGAAAAGAAAAACCTCCTTCACCTAGTGTAGAACTTGAGGAACCAATATATAATATTAGTTAATTGGATGAAAGAAAAAAATCGGAGCAAAAAATATTTTTTCTTCAAAAACGAACACAATACTCCCGATTTCTAATATTAGAAATTTATCGAAAGTAAAAAGAAGATTATTTTTGATAAATATAATGGTGAGTTTTATTACACTGTATTAAATATGTATATTTTTTTCCTATCATGCTTTATTTTCACGCAAAGAAAATCAAATAGCTGAAGCACATATGTTGCAGGAACTAACCTGGCCCGCTAAGCAAATATTAACATAAAGGTCAAGTAATAAAAAAAATTACCCCACATTACCACACAAACTTATTTCCCCCATTCCACTGTTCATACGATCCTAGGGAATTCTAGCTTACTTACCTCTCTCTCGCTCTACTAATTCGCCACTGAACTAGTACTTTCTTGTCTAGATATGGGTACCACAGACATTAATGTTGATATCCATGCACTTGTGTCAGCAGCGGAATGTCCACAAAAATCTCACTAATAAGCCTCATGTAACCGCTATAGTAGTTTTAACAGTTTACTATTTTACCCTTACAATCCTCCTCTTCCAGGAATTCCTAGAAACATCTAGAAGTTCCTAAAATCAGGAAGTTCCTGCAACATATACAAGTAAATGTGTCTATGTTCGCCATTAAATGCAAAGTGTTAAACATTGCCCCCCCCCCCCCCCCCCCCCACCTAGTCCTCTATCTAGACTGCAATAAAATACACCTCCGTCCTTGGTCTCAAGTTTTACACCAGCCCTCCCGGCACTCAGCTACCTGCAGTGAGTGGTGATATCGTCTGGTCCCACCAGCTTGCATGCTCTCACTCAAGCTCCCAACTAGATTAACTTCTGACACGTAGGGAGTTAATTAGAGAAACTTTCCCAAACTTATTTCGAAAGACGTAGCGATGTTTTCGGCTTCGATTGAACTTTGAACTTTTTCTATTTGAAATGGCAACCTTTATAATAGACTTGAATTTTTACATGAGGATTTTCAATGTATAGGTACTTATACGAGGCTTTTCAAGAAAACTCGCATACCAACACCATTAGCGTTTTAAAATTTAAAACTTTCTCGTTCTTGAAAATCAAAGTTTAGTGAAAGGCAGTTTTTTTTAGGTTCGAAATAGTTATTTATGGAGAAAATTAATGTATGTATGTACTGTATATTTGCACTTTATCGTGATTTAAAACAGTTTAACCTACTTTGAAAAACAAATAGAGGGAAATAGACAATTGTTCATGAGGTAATTTTCGTATCCCTTATCACCTACTTCCTATGATTTTTCAACAAAAAGCAAAATGGTGTTAGTCCAGGATGTATGTGATGATTTAGTCTAATGTTGCAAATTAATACTGATTTCTTTCCAAATTTATGAGAATGCATTGTCGGTGGTCAGTTGCAGGTTTCAGTTGGGGACAATTTTTCGCTACCTTGTGGTGTTTGGCGTCTAGAATAGAAGAAAATCCGACATTATACATTATTTTCCCCAGTTTTACTTCCATTTTTCCTATCTTTCACTATGGTTTTGTTTATCAACTATAGACTATACCAAAAAAGCTGTCTCATAGACATTATGTAACTATAACTCAAAAACTTTTGATTTGTTTCCCAGGTGATCAAGCCGATCAACCATCTTCTGGAGACGGTGAATTTTAGCGCGGTGTTCTACTCCCTGGATTGGCACCCGAGTGATCACGTCTCCTTCATAGATAACATCAAGCTGCGCAGGATTCATCACACGAGTCCGGTAAGGATCTTATTCTGTCTATTGGGATTTACTCCTAGTGTTCTATGATTGGTCTAGGTCTAGTCTTATGGCCGGTGACAAAACCATCAATGAATGACAAAACCGAGCTTTCCTAAAAACTCGATTTTGCTCAATCTCGGAGTCACTCAATACCAGCACACTTGCGCTGATTTGACGAATCCTTTTGGAACTAGTGTTTCTAATCCGAGATTCGTAACCAAACCGAAGTTTCGTAAAATTGATAAAGCCGGCCATTAGGAGTGAGTAAAAAAATGGTAATTTAACAGTAAATTTATTTAAGTCTATTTTTGTATAGGGCGTTCTACACATCTCGACGAGGTGTTTGAGTGGAGTTGGTAATTTATGAATGTCGTAAATAAAATGTTCCTTGTGTGTATCAGATGACGGCGGAGTGGAGGGCCACCGACCTACGACACGGTAGTGTTTGACTCCCTGACCCCATGGAAGCAAAGACTATGCCTCGTCACTGCGTGAGGACTGTCGTGGGGGGCCGAGCTGCCAAGGATCTCAAGGTAATATAATATAATATCGCCTTATTTATAGCTGCCGATCAGGACTATTAAAGTCCCATTATTCCAGCAGTAAGCCCAAGGACTCATTATTATGTGGTAAAAAATCCCAATTGGGAGGATAACCAATGCATGTCCCACCGGTGTTTCGAACCCACGACCCTGGAGTCTTTGGATTCACAGAGTGCCGCCTTTACCACTGACTACTGGGACAGAAGGTAGGTAGTTTCTACTTATACAAAGCTTAAAATGTATTAAAAAAAAAAAAAAAAAAAACATTTTCCAAGCATTTTATAACTCAACAATGCAATGATGTCAAAATAAGCAATAAAAAAAAAAATGACACCAACGTTACGTGCTGTTCCACTATAAAAACAGTACTGTTCGAGTTAACTTAGGAATGTAAAAAGTTTATCATATTGGTTTTAAGCACTTTCGTGATATCACAACTACTCAAACTCGCTCACGCCGAAACCGACTTGAACTATCGACCTACAGGTTACAAGTCCGTCGCCTTATCGATCAAGCTACTGAGGTCAGTGTAGATACATATCCCTCAAGTGGCAGTAAGAGTTTACCTTTGTTTTCACTCTTTAAAGATTTCTGTAGGTAAAATAATAACATTTTAGTGGAAGGTAATCGCCAGGCGAGGTTAATGCTCAAAGTATTTTCCACCATCTAACCCTCAGAGCCTTATAATTATGTAGTCACAAACTCAAATTAATAAGGAAAATCATGCACTGGGTGGGATTCGAACCTACGGATACCTACGCTAGACTAGCACGTTAACCACTTGACTACCAGTCTTCTTCTTCTTCTTTTACTCTGTCTCAAGCAGGGTCGACGTTGTTCAACCTCATAGTTGAGGTTAATTGGTTTTGGCACATTTTTTTTTTTTTTTACGGCTGGATGCCCTTCCTAACGCCAACGATTCTATTTGATTTGACGTCCTGGATTTGGACGGGAGTTTTACCCTCCATCCGCTGGGAATCGTACCAGCTATCCACATTAACCTCACCCAGCCTGGATAGGGCCGGAAATGCCATCACTGCCAGTGACTAGGTATAATGTAAGAGAGATACAGTTTTATTATAAAACGTTGCTGCCCACATATCTGAAGGTTGCTTTAAAACACAGCATATTAATCAATACATTAGAGTACATTTTTTTTTTTTTTTTTTTTTTTCTTTTTTTTATACATATTTTCTTATTCTTTCTAAATGAATAAGAAAATTGTTACTTCTCGCCAGGTGGTGGAGCATGGCATTAAGGTGTACAAGGGCACAGACCCGGAGGTGGACTCCTACTCTGTGTTCTGGGACAACAAGAAGCTGAAGGAGACGAGTCTGGTCAAACAGCTGGAGGCCAAGAAAGCCACCGATATCTACGTGTGCGGGCTCGCCTACGATGTGTGTGTTGGTAAGGAGAGCACTGTTCAATCACATGTTTAAGTTATCATATTTGTGTTAATCACTTTCGTGATATCACAACTACTCAAACTCGCTTTACTAAATCTACGCTGAAACCGGGACTTGAACCACCGACCTCCAGGTTACAAGTCTGCCGCCTTATCGATCAAGCTACTGAGGTCGGTTGAATCACATGTATTTTCGTTTCAAGAAAGTAAAGTAAAATGGGAGTAATGGTCATTGGTCCCTTGCTGTTGCCGACATGTCTCTGAGACTAACCATCATGAAGGCATGGGACAATATTTAAGTCGTTCTTAACACTTTGAGCCCCAGAGCTGGGATCGGCGAGTGAGCACGAGGGACCAAGGCAAAAAATGCGTTTTGCACCCTTTGCACCAAAGTTTTTTTATTGTAAAATATTTTGTTTTTTGTCGCGAAAATTCGATAAATTTACGTTTTTCAGCTGTACCTTTTATACTTTATGATTTAACTTCCAAGTAAGGAAAGTCGTGAATACCCTATAGAGTATAGAGTACTCATGTCCACAGTCAAATTTCGGGTGAGGGTCATATATGGTACTCATGTCCTTTATGAAATGTCAGCTGAGAGTCATATATGGTATTCATGAGCTCAAAGTGTTAACTATTTGCCGGGTAGCTATGCAGCTTCGAGGTTGGTTGGTTGACCTGTTTATTGTGGCACAGTAACACAAATTAAAGAAAGTGTTGTTGTTATTTTGTAGCATTCTGATCTATTTTATAAGCCTGCAAGACTTTGTACTGATTTTTTTTTTTTACTTTCAATTACCTGTAAGTTTAGTATTGTATTCAGTGTTTTCGAAATTGAGTTGATAATTTGTCGGAACAAATTTAGCTCTCTTGATTCCAAAAACAAAAAAGTTATTGTTATCAAATGGTACATCCATTTTTTTTCCTTAAACAACGTGAGTTCCAATAGTTTGCTTCCTCGTCAGGTGCCTCTGCTATCGACGCTCTCTCCATCGGGTACCGCACAGTGCTCATCGATGATTGCTGTAGGGGCGTGGACCTGGATGATATAGAGAAGACGAGAAACACCGTTCTGGACAACCACGGGGTGTGTGTGAAGTCTGATGAGGTGAGTCTTGTTAACACCCCACCCTAAAGTACATGGTTGCTATTTTTATTTTATTTATTACCCGCAACCTCCGAGTCAGTAACCAATTCTCTTAACAACTGAGCCACGGAGGTCGTGCCTTTGTAACACCTAACTTTCAGAGTTAGAATCGTATCGCAAACTTTGTCACAAACTGAAATACAGGGTGATCGAAACCACCGAGCCACTATCTTTTTCTCGAGAACGGTTTGGGTTAAGATCTTGAAACAAAAAAATGGTCCCCAATATGAAGTCTGAAGTTTTATGGAAAAATATTTTGAGCCTCCACCCACCGCCCCTAAGGGCGTTTTCAGGGGGTACATGTCCGTTTCTCCCGAATTTTAAATGGAATGCATATTTTTTTTTATTTTATATTAATCAGCATCAAGTGAACACGTCTCTTAGATAGCTTCAAAGCCCTCGCCTGGTTTAAAAGTTGAATGTACATTTTGCTGATGCTTTTCTCTGAGAATCTATCTCAATGCGCGGACATTACTGTCCCCCACCAGATGACACTTGGGGTTTGGTTGTAAAGGTGTTCTTTCACTACTGCTGGTACTGTTTCTTTCTGTTCGTTTGGTCTCTTCAGTTTTCTTTTTGGATGGTTTTGCATGTTTTGACTCATTTTTCTGTGCCAGCTCATCTCTTAGTTGAAGGATGATTTTCTCTCGTTCTGTGATTCTAATGTATAAATAAGGCGATATTGCTAAATTATTTTGTCTTATTTATGAATTACTAGCGGGCTGTCGCCCGCTTTGCGGGCCGGGGCATGGCCGTGAAAGCAAAAAATCCTTTTTCGCCAATGGCAGGTGTTGTAGTGGGAGTTTCGAAAAATCCCGTCTTATTGCACATCTAGACTATAAGACAAAGCTACCTACCAAATTTCAGCTTCCTAGGACTTACGGTTTGGGCTGTAGAGCGATGATCAGTCAGTGGTCAGTGAGTGTCTTTGACATTTATATATTAAGATTTTTATGGAATAAATAAAATGTTTTTTTTTTTTGTTCTATTGCAGGTGAAAGCAATGGTGGAAGGCAGAGATAGAAGACCGGAGCTTGGCATGAAGTTGGCATTGGAGCTGAAAGCTAAGGCTAACGCCGATGCGATTGTGCTGGAAAGTTAACATTCTCCGCGTCCCAACAATAGCTTGTGTTTCATTTAGAGCGGAATGCTGCATTGTACATCCCCTTGAAAGAAAAAAAAAATCGAAAAAATTCCATCACGCAAAATTGAAAATATCTATACAATATCAGTACTCACACAAGCATCGACTTTATAGAGGCTTAATTATTTACATTTTTTATCAGTGTTATATATTTTCATGGAGGTTAACTTAGGTACTTATTTATATCTTTATTATTCCGTGTTCAATGTGAGAAATATTGTTTTTTTTAGTAAGCTGTTGGCAAAGTGGTACTTTCTCTCTAGCGCTGACTATGACTAAAGCACTTCTTCTTATTTTCATTATTTACATTGCTTACTTTAACCGTCCGAAATTGAAAGTTCATTATAAATAAATGAGAGTTTAAATCAAAAACAGGTTTAAGGGACGGTTAGAACTAAAGTGATGCTGTGAGTTTATATATTTTTAATTCTGGTTTAGAGTTTTGCTTTACAAATTAACCAAGAACAAGACTGAAGTCTCATTCTTTGTAAGAGGTTTATATGTAGGACAATACATATAAACAGAGAGTAGGTCGTTAGAGCCCTCGCCTACTTTAGCTTAGCTAGCTGATGAGTAGGGTTCAGCATGATTCTCCTCCCATTGGTTAGTCTCAAAGGCCAGTTTGTTCGAAACCGGTAAATTTTGGAGTCTGTGCTTCGCTTGACCCAATGAGAACCACCCCTCCCCCCCACTGTGTTCCCCCGACCCTTCTCCCCGAATCGCCAAAGGCGTGCGCATTCGCAGTCAAGTGCGCATGCGCTCAATCAGGTTTCATCAAGCTGACGAGTTTTTAAAATTTAGTACGCCATTTTCTCTCCACCAGTGAAGTTCTCCCTGTGTTTCGAAAAATTTTGTGGCAAATTAAATAATTAATTTAGCAATCGAATTAAAATCCCTTTTCCCCAAGTTAAATAAGTGCTTATTTCTTAGGATTTCTAATTCATTTAGATCTGAATCTTTTGGAAAAAATCTTCGGAAGGAACGGAGTCTAGGTAAGACTTTCGTCGTGTTAGACATCTCTAGCTGTTTCCCTATTTGTGTTGCGTTGCCTGTCCAACATGTGCATGTCTCTGATCAATTATCCAATCCCATCGGGTTGGTTTTGTCCCTCTATTCTAAGATATTGGGACCCATCATGTTCTCTTGACTCGTCTTTCGACAGTCTTGATAAATCAGGGCTGACCCCCCTTGCCTGTTCATCCTGGAATCCTCCCCTCCGGGAACTTCCATGTCCAGGCTGTCGTCGCGCCTTCTCTGGGCCGTCGGCTAAGCGATCTGAGCCGTCGCCGTAATTTTCAACCGTCCTCAGGCTAAGCCGTCGACGGAGTTTTCCAACCCTTTGGCAGAACTTTTTGAGCCGTCGGCAGAATTTTTGAGCCGTCGGCAGAATTTTTTGAGCCGTCGGCAGGCCTTATACCAGCGTTCTTTTACAATACTTTTAACATTTTCCGTCTGTGGTTCTCTGTTCAACAGATGTCAAGAAATACAGATCTGGTCTCCTTGGGAAGTCTGTATGATGCCGCTCCCAATGTACCAGCTGCTGAAGGGGTAAAGAAGATTGTCTCGGAGTATTTCCCGTCGGGCTGGCGAGAATGGATGTTACGTGATGTTATCGTGTCTCCGTTGGATTTGGATTCATCATCTCTTAATAAAATTAGATTCGCGATTCCCACAGTGCGCCTAGTGGAGGCATTTTTCCCAGGAAGCAAGCATATTTCGGAGAAGAAATTCAAAGAAATTCGTGACAAGCTCCTTGCCTGGCCTTTTGGAAGAGCTCTCATTAGTTCTCCATCACAGATCTCGCTTCATTTGAGAGACTCAGAGGAACGATGGCGGCAGTTTACACGGGGAACAGACCCCTTCCGCGAGCTCTGCACTTCCAGAACAGAGACCAACAAGGTTTTGGGAGCCTTAAATGGGGAAACAGATTCATTCCGATCACCATCAGTATCTAGCAAGTTGAGTGTTCCCGAGTCCCCAGCATTCGAGCCTCTAACCCCCCTCGACCTAAGGTGGTTCAAGAGACTTCAATCCCCATTGAGTCAGCTTCGAATGAACGCTTGTCGATATTGGAGAAATCTATGGCTTCCATTCAGTATGAGATGAAAAACTTGGTGGCAGCCTTCCACTCTGTGGCTCAACCTCACCCACAATCATTTGAACCTCAACAAGCGTCTGATCTGTCCGTCTCTGAATGTTCCGAAGACGAATGCTATTCCCCAACGGTTGACCGCTTTCATTCACCTCCTCAAGAACCTCAACAACATATCCCCTCAATCGTAGACACCGACCCGTGGGGCCAATCAGTGCTAGCTGATTCGAAAGATCCCTTGGATACTACATTTTGGGATCCAGTGACAAAGGAAAAGGAGCCAGACATTCCGGATCCAAGCCCTCTACTTTTAGCCCAGGGCATCCAGTGTCAACGACTAGGTGAAGCCTCGTGGGACAGGATTCGCTATGTGGAGGCGGAAAAGAAATTGAAACGTAGCGGAATGTTCCAACCGCTATTGATGAATTCAATTTTTGAGAAGAAAAATGTTCCGGTAGACTATTCCCTTCGTCAGCAAGAAAGAATCCTGGGAACTGTGTGTTATGGCCTACTAGCCCAACGCAAAGCTTTTAAAGACTCTCGCCAATCTTGCAAATCTCAAAGTCTTTGAAACTTGTCCTGAAGCAAAGAAGACCATAAAAGACTGTTTCTTTTCCGAGAACTCCGAATTTCATTCCCTGTCGGAATCGTTGCTTCAATTTGTCTGTGGCAAAAGAGCTGAAGTTATCGCAGAAAGGAGAAAGGCCGTAATTCCGCCGGATGATCAGAGAACTCTACGATCCATTCCTCCCTCATCGTCCCATTTATTCAACGAAGATGATCTTCGCACTAAGTGGACGCCAACCCCCATCCCTACTGTCCAGAGAGCTCGACCGACCTTCCCAAGGAAACGGCAAATGGCGCCTACTACATCTCTTCCGAGTAAGCGTCCCATGATGTCTTCTATTCAAGAGTCCTTTCGGTCCAATAGAGGCTCCAATTCCCGTTCCACAGTTCGGACTAAGGGAGACGGACCCAAACGCGCCGCTCCCAAACAGCCCACCAATCGGACTGGAATCTTCACCAAGTCCAAGAATCGTCATTGACGGGATCTTTGGAGAGACAATAGGGGGACAACTAAAAGCCTTCTCGAGGGAGTGGCAACAGCTAGACGCACCGCATCAACTTTACAGCATCATTCAAGGATACATCATTCCATTTACAAGTGCCCCCCGTTACGGAGTCTCATTCCACCTTTCCCTCCATCTCTGACAACTCCCCCGTCCCAAAAAATGGACGAGGTTATTCAGTCCTTGCTTTTGCAGAAGATGATATCAGTAACGTCAGACCTGACAGGATTTGTCTCTCCTATGTTCCTAATAACAAAGGAGGGGGGGTCATTTCGACCTGTCTTCAACCTAAAGAAGTTAAACGAGTTTCTGTGTACCAAGAAATTCAGACTATTAAATCATCAAAAGATTCCGGCGTTTCTACAAGCCGGAGACTTCATGGCGAGTTTGGACCTGTCCCAAGCTTACTGCCATGTGCCAGTAAACCCAAGACACCAACGTTTTCTCTGCCTTGTATACAGAGGAGTCGTGTACAACTGGACGTGCCTTCCATTTGGGCTCTCAACGGCTCCACAAGTATTCTCCCAACTGTCAAATTGGGTGGCAGCCCAACTGAGGAATCGGGGGATTCGTTGCGTCGTTTATCTCGACGACTTCCTCCTAGCTCACCAGAATCGAGAATCCCTTCAGAACGAAGTCGATTACGCACTAAATCTTCTAGCTCGGCTAGGTTGGCAAGTAAACTTCGCCAAGTCTCAGTTGCTCCCAGTTCAATGCTTGACTTACCTCGGAATAAATTGGGATACAGCTCAACAACGTATCTCCCTCCCACTGAAAAAAGTAACAGATCTCTCGATTCGTCTTCAACAAATTTTGCGCAGACCTCGTTGGTGCCTGAAAACGGCGCAGGTAATTCTGGGAGTCCTCAATTTTGCGTGTTTCGCAATCCCCTTAGGACGGTTACACATGAGAAGAATTCAAATCGCTTCCAGGAGCTTACCTCATCATTATCCTCGTCGAGAATATCCAATCTGTGCCCAAGCAATCGCCGAGTTTCAATGGTGGATACAGAATCTGAGGACTTCAGTTCCTCTCCACCCACCAGTGGCTCGCCTTTTCATGTCAACAGACGCTTCAGACGAGGGCTGGGGGGCAGAAGTTGCGGGTCACCATGTTCGGAGCGTCTGGTCTCCCTCTCAGCGACTATGGCACATCAACCTCAAAGAGCTTTTTACGGTGAGAGCAGCCATTCAATGCAATCGGAACCGTCTGGCGAATCACTCCGTCGTCTTGCAGTCAGACAACAAGACTGTAGTGGCGTATATTCGGAACCAAGGAGGCCTGCGTTCTCGCCCGCTCCTGAGAGAGACAGAACGTTTGTTTCAACTGACTTCAGCCCTGGATATTCACCTCATCCCTTACTTCATTCCAGGGAGGCTAAATTCTGTGGCCGACAGCTTATCCCGGAACTCCAAGATCCCCGAATGGCATCTACGTCCTTCAGTAACAAATCAAGTATTCCGGCGCTGGGGTGTTCCGGAGATAGACCTGTTTGCCACCTTTCAATCGAGAGTGGTCCCTCGTTATGCAACTCTGGAATCATCGGATCATCAGGCAGAATTTGTAGACGCCTTTTCCAAAATATGGAATTACAGGCTGGCCTGGATATTTCCTCCTCCTCCCATGATTCCGCAAGTTCTTCAACATCTAAACCTATCCCAGGGGGGTCGGTTTCTACTGGTTGCCCCCCGTTGGGAAAAAGTATTTTGGAGAGCAGACTTGAAGTCGAGGGCCGTAGCTCCTCCATGGGTAGTTCGAGATCCCGCTTCACATCTAATAGACCTAACGACACAGTTACCTCCTCCACAAGTCGACAGCTTAGTATTGGAGATCTGGCTAATACGGGGTGGTTAGGACACATCAAGGGCTGGTCGGATAACGACAAAAGAATCCTGTCTTCTGCTTGGCGCCCCTCTACGCGAGCTACTTACCAGAAACCTTGGTCTAGGTGGATATTGTGGGCAGAGGCTAACCTAGTGGACCCTAATAACCCACGGCCGAACCAATTGGCTTTATTTTTATCTTACCTATTTCACTCGGAAAAGCTGGGACTCAAGTCGATATTGCTACACAAATCAGTGGTATCGACTTTATCAAATCCAGATAACTCTCTTTCACTGTCTTCACACCCAATTGTAACCAAAATGATAAAAGGAATTTCAGCCTCTCTTCCCCCAAAGATTACTCGAGCCATCTGGGATGTTTCGACTCTTATAAAATGGGTAGAAAACCATCCTCCTTCCATTTCCAGTTTCTTTGAAGTATCACGTCATTTAGCTCTTCTATTACTTCTGACTTCCGGGAGACGTGTTCATGACCTCACACTCCTACAAGTAGATGCGGAACATCTTCAACGTACGGACGATTTTATTGTTTTTTGGCCCAAATTTGGGTCAAAATCGGACTCATCTTCTTTCGTGCAGTCCGGATGGCAATTCAATACTTCCTCGTGCCCTTTGACTGCAACATGGAATTTAAGCTATTGGCTTGATCTATTTCTTGATCTTCGGAAGTTGAGATGCGGATCTCTAAACATAGAATCTCTGTTTATTACTTCAAGGGGCAAGGTACGTCCCGCGTCTCGGGCTATAATTGCAGGTTGGATTACAACAGTTTTGTCCGCTGCTGGCATCCCTTTTTCTGCAGGGAGTTTCAGATCAGCCGTCAGTTCTTCCCTAGCGAGAGCAGACCTCCCTCTAGATGTCATACTCAGCAGAGGCAACTGGAGAGCATCAGATACTTTCCTCCGCCATTACTATAAACCGGCGACCACCCCTGTAGTCCCCTGTACGTCAGTTATTTCCTCTTTCCAGGCAATTGTTTAAAATTGCTGATACAATTCATTCCCTTTGTGTCTGAATTTGGAATTGTTTTGAGACATAATAAAAGTTATCTTACATTCATTATTTTGATTATGAAAAATATGTCGGACTTGCGTCTCTTATTTCTACCTTAATCACAATACGCCGTTTCTTCAAGCTGTCAGATAACAAACATATCTCATTGGGTCAAGCGAAGCACAGACTCCAAAATATTATAGTTTTTCCCCCGTAGGGAATAAAAACTGTTATTTTGGATCTTGCTGAGCTTGACCCACACTTTTACAGCTTGACAGCTTTTGTACTAAATTTTAAAAACTCGTCAGCTTGATGAAACCTGATTGAGCGCATGCGCACTTGACTGCGAATGCGCACGCCTTTGGCGATTCGGGGAGAAGGGTCGGGGGAACACAGTGGGGGGGAGGGGGTGGTTCTCATTGGGTCAAGCTCAGCAAGATCCAAAATAACAGTTTTTATTCCCTACGGGGGAAAAACTATAATATTAAAGTTTCAGTTGAAACCTACATCACAATAAAATTCTGCCTCTTACACAATCCTGCGACAGCCAGCATTAGCCCTGTTACCAAACAAATCTCATGTTATGAATCTCGAGTTTTTCGATATTTACATAATTTGTTTTACCTATTCTAGTAAGTTTTTTATTTTAAATAAAAGTTTGGAAAAGAAATACAGGGTGACCATAAAGTCTCACCCCACCTTTTGTATCTCAAGAACCACTCAAGATATCTACAAGCGGTAAAATACGAGTTGCATTATTTTTTTGGAGGTTTGACTTGAGCTCAAACTTTTTCAACTGCGGCTGGCCTTTAGCTTCACGAGTTAAGGTAAGAAAATATGTACATTAGCCGGGACGGTCGACCGTGTATCTCCAGTAGGTCTGAAATTAATTCCAATGAAATTCCAGTTTTCATCAGGTACCTAACTACCTTTAAGTGATACCATTTAAGATTGGTGAGCTTGTTGCTGCTCAGCCTAAACTTTTCCCTAAATCAATGCCACGAAAAATAACGCAACCCATATTTTACAGCTTGTCAATAAATGGAGTGGTTCTTGAGATACAAGATTTGCAGTGAGAGTTTAAGCTCACTCTGTATATCATTTTATGTAGGTAGATAAGTTACTCTATTTCTGGGTAATCAAGTCCTATTGATATGTGGACTATAATACTAAGGTCTATTGGCATTATATTATTTTGTACTTCAAATCACACCTCAAACATGATGGTCTAGCTTAAATCAAGATGCTTTTGGCAGGTATGATATCTATGGTGGTAAAAATGTTAAACCCTTGGACTATAATGTACTTAACTTGTGTTGTTTCTAGTATTCCGACCAAATAAAAAAATGTTTGTTTTATGCACCAACTAAATACAGCAGTAACTCAGTTGTCATTTCGATAAGTCTTTTTATCCTAATCGGCCAGTATATCTGGTACCTAGCAATTAAGGGTCCTCTCACTGGTTTTACTTCCGATAGTAAATAATAATAATTCCATGTCCGTGAGATAGGTATTGATACTTAAATCACGGCGGTGAAAGGATTATAATTATGGACGCCGAGATCCAATGTCTAGCCTCCTTTCATGTCCATTGATTCTATTCGGTTTTAATGTCTTGATTTGAGATAGATAGTCAGGACGGGTGTTTTACCCTCCATTCGCTGGGAATCGTACCAGCTCATTAACCTCACCCAGCCTGGGTAGGGCCGTAATTGCCAGCCTCACATGTTCGGAGGGAACAGAGTTTTCTGTGCGAAAAGTCTACTCCAACCGAGAATTGTACTCAAGATCTCTGGACTTCGGACAGTAGTCACAAAAGTTATGGCACGGAGGCAGGCTTAATGTATAATATTAGATATCACAAAAAGTGTTGTGATTATTATTGTTAAAAAAAAAAATTTTTGCTCTAATTTCAAAAAACTTCATATTATAATATTAAGTATTAGAAGAAGTATTGTGAATATTTTTGTTTTAAAGAAAATGATTTTTTGCTCTAATTTCAAAATCTTCATATTTCTGGACATATGAAATTTTGTAAGTAAATGTGTATTAGAGCTTTACATTGCAGTACATTTGTAAACTTTTTGAATAATGATTGAGCTATTTTATTATATGGATTTTTGTAGTTTGGTTTAAATGGGCAGCTGATTAATTCAGTAGTTGTTGTTGTAACCTGCACGGCATCAGCTGGTGGGGGGCTGGGGGGAGTGATAATCTCCAGCCTCTTTGTCCTCAGAGGCTTGTCCTGAACCATTGTATTAGGGGGGTTTATTATCAGAAGTTGATAATCAATTGAATTATTTAAAAATAATAAAAACTCATGTCTACCTGTGAGCATTTTGAAGAAGTCAATTTTAGTAGTTTTTTTTTTTCTTCAAACAAATGATGGGAGAATCACACTCCAGGTTAGAAGGAAATATAAAACTACACAGAACTATCAAGGGAAAAAATGCATATAACAAACTGCATGTTAATTATCGTCAAATAAACATTTATTGAATCTCAAATACAATTAAACCTATTTAATAAAATATAATCCAAAAAAGGTAATATTTAGTAGATATATTTAAAAAAAAAAAAATGGAAGATTGTTGTAAAAGGGTATCTGTGGTCTATGCCAATATGATATGGAATTGTAACTTACAAGTGTAGGGAATAGGGTGGGCCGAAAAAAGCGAATTTTTGAATCGAGAATTTTAATAGCAAAAAAAAGTTGAAGCATGGTCAGACGTTTCCAAAAATATAACTTTTGTCGAAATCGGATGTTATCTTCCACTGCCGCAAAGCGGTTGAAGTTTGGTGAAAAAGTCGAAAAAATGGCATTTTGGACCCCACTTTAAGAAAATTATAAAAATAGCAGATGAACATCTAGGAAGCTCAAATTTGTTTCAAATTATTCGATATGTGTTCTAATTTTATTTTTAGACTAAAAATAATGAGCTTTTTGAACTCTGTTCTGTATACAGGGTGATCCAAAATAATGAAATTCCACATTTTCATGTGATTTATATGGGGTATATTATGTTTATATTTATTGAATTATTTGAATTAATCCTTCGATATTGGCCAACAAAATCATCAAATATTAAATATGTGATAGTGCTGGCCAGTTTGGATGATATTTTCACACTTCAGATATACAGGGTGGCCAAAATTTTCATAAATTATGATGTCTTTTTTTATGTACTTAGTTTATGGTTTTTTTTTACATTAAAACCATGTAAATATTATGCTAAGCCGTTTTTAGGGACATAAAATATAAATAAGGATTATAGAAAGGATTATAAGACAGTCTCTTATTCAAGATATTCCGTATGGAGCCCAGGTGATTGATGGAAAGTGTTGGGCGGAAGGAAATTTTCACCCAACACAGTGCACCTTGGGAAATATCTCGTAGTAACATTGGAGTGGCAGCATAAACAATATAAGATCAACAAATTATCTCTATACATAATATAATGATATAGTTGATCGATAAGGCGGTGCACTTGTAACCTCTAACCTGGAAGTCGGTGGTTCAAGTCCTGGATTCAGCGTAGATTTAGTAACTCGATTTTGAGTAGTTGTGATATCGTGAAAGAGATTAACACAAGTATAATAATTTTCTTTTGATGATATAGTTGTTTGCTCATCAGTAGAAGTTCAGTAAATTAGCTTACATTTCTTTAGAAAATAAATAGAATCTCCTCTGATGATTTTCCACTGGGCACAGTACTAAAAATAGATGTAACATACTCTCGCTATTCAGCGAGAGAAAAGCCATTGTTTAAGGTACATTTTTGCCTTTGAGGTACCAGTTGTTGTTGTTAATTTGTTACCAATACCAAAGTGATTTGCATTTTTCTAATCTGAAGGACTTACCTTCTTTATTTTTTTCTGAAACCACAAATAGAATGAAAGACCAGCATAATATACATATGATATATTTTATGAACCCATTTGGTTATTTTTGCTGAATCATTAGTTTTTTTCCCAATGGAAATAGGTGTAATGTATATGTATAACTTCAGAAATCCATTTGCCATTATAAGCCATTAAAACTCTTAAAATGCAGAGAGACTCCACAGAACTAGGCCGGAAAGATATCAAAAGACGCGATATATTCGTTGTTGGGAGGCTTCGGGAGAGCTTCGTCGCGTGGTGTAGCCACGTAATACACATGGTAGCTAGGAACTTATACAGTTATTTTGATAACAATAATGCAGGAAATAGAATGGTCAAACTATAAGGTGAAATTGCAACAACGATAAGGGAATACGTTCCCTATATAACATATTTCCCAAGGTGCACTGTGATGGGTGAAAATTTCCTTCCACCCAACACTTTCCATCAATCACCTGGGCTCCATACGGAATATCTTGGATAAGAGACTGTCTTATAATACTTTCTATAATCCTTATTTATATTTTATGTCCCTAAAACGGCTTAGCATTATATTTACATGGTTGTAATGTAAAAAAACCAAGATCTAAAAGTACATAAAAAAGTCATCATAATTTATGAAAATTTTGGCCACCCTGTATCTGTGAAGTGTGCAAATATCATACAAACTGGCCAGCACTATCACATATTTAATATTTGATGATTTTGTTTGCCAATATCGAAGGATTAATTCAAATAATTCAATAAATATAAACATAGTATACCCCATATAAATCACATGAAAATGTGGAATGTCATTATTTTGGATCACCCTGTATACAGAACAGAGTTCAAAAAGTTCATTATTTTTAGTCTAAAAATAAAATTAGAACACATATTAAATAATTTGAAACAAATTTGAGTTTTCTAGATATTGATCTGCTATTTTTATAATTTTCTTAAAGTGGGGTCCAAAATGCCATTTTTCGACTTTTCCGCCAAACTTCAACCGCTTTGCGGCAGTGGAAGATAACATCCGATTTCGACAAAAGTTATATTTTTTTAAACGTCTAACCATGCTTCAACTTTTTTTTGCTATTAAAATTCTCGATTCAAAAATTCGCTTTTTTCGGCCCACCCTAGTAGGGAAGCCATCTTGAAATATATGGAAAATTGTGTACCAAAATAGTATTTTGTTCACTAATAAGTTACAAATCCATATTCATGAGTGAATAATTGTTGAACTGTTTACCATAAAATTCTGTGTCATTATGAGATGGAGTATTTTTTATTTACAAATGGATTTGTAAATAAATGGTGAATTTTCTACCAATGAATCTAGATTGGTAAATTAGGTACATAGGTTGATAATTTGCATTGCTTATTTAATTTTAAGACAAAATTATTGGATTAAACTTCCTATCAAGTAATATGATACTACAAAAAAAAATAATAATTAAGGTTTTAACTTATCATAATAATTGAACTTGAAAATGGTTGATTTCACAAATCTCTATATATAAAACAGAAAAAAGGACTACCTACCTACCTACCTACCTACCTACCTATGTTTGTTTGTTTGTCCGGAGTTGTTTAGCCAAAACGGTAAGAGATAGCGAAAAATGTCTCAGAATTGACCCCCCCAAAACCATTATCGCTTTGTCCAGAAAAATTATAAAAAGTTCAAAAAGGCATTGCTGTCCACCAGTACGGCCATGCCTTAGTAAATTTGAAATTTAGTCCCGTTGCAAAGCATGGGCAAACGGCTAGTAGTTGATAAAACAAATTCAAAAATTTCTGCCATGTTTTTCATAATGAGAACTTCCAAAATTATGAGTGTGCAACTTGTGAGCTCATGTTCCTACAAATTTGGATATTTCATATTGGGACAGCAATTTATAAATCCATAAATCACTAATAAACTTGTAATATTATTACCTATCTTAATGGAACAAGGCACTGGTTGTAATATTATATCCTTTTAGTTATAAAGTGTTGATTTAAGCCTTACAAATGACATAATAATTATAATCTCAAAAAATGATATCCAAATCATCAAACACTCAGTGCACTGGCTTGCATGGTGACCTGGGTTAGCAGTGCACACATTTTTTGCTCTAAATTTGGATGTCTGGGGTCCACACCTTGTGAGAAAGAAAGAGTAGCTATTTTTTGTATGAAGAGCAGGATTGTGATATAACACAAAGAAAACATACAGTACATGTAAGAGACAAATCAAATAAGTAATAAAATCTTAAGTAATAATACAACAACAATTAAAAACCAAAATGGAGCTCAGATATTCTTGGCACAAGATACAAATTGAACTTTCTACATATATCATAGCACCCAAAGAAAAAAGTAGGTCCATAGCTTTAATAGATTTTCATATTTTTTTAAAGGCAAGAACCATGTAAGGCACTATTGGCTGCTTCTTAATTTACATTATCAGCACTTTATCACAACGTGATAAAGTGCTGAAAGGTATTTTTTGTAGTCACAAAGAGAAAAATACCTCAAGAGGAAAAATCAGTAGTTACTGCATGAGTAGTGAATGACCAGTGGCAGCATTCTTAGAGAAAATAGGATAATGTAAAAAAAAAAAAAGTAAATAATTAGGCTCTTAGTAATGCTGCACATAGTCATCACAAAAAATTCTACTTTTCCAGCTTTATGCTATATTTTGACCCAATGTACCAATACTATCGGAGGAGCATAACTTCTGGTTATCATTTTTCCTTTCTTTTCAACATAGATTTCCTCTACCAACTTTCATGATTTATGCATTTCAGAGTAGTTCCTTAAGTGCTTAGCTTTTGAACTCTTTCAGCCAAATCACCTACAAAATCTAAATCACTAGATATTGAAGGTTCACCATTTTGAGGTTTAGCTTTCTTTTTATCACCCTTTTTCTCTTTAGTTTCTGCATTTCCTTGATGATTACCATTCTTCTTGGACTCTTTCTTGATGGAATCTGGCTGCTTATGTTTAGGTTGGTTTTGTTTTGGAGGTTGTGGTTGAGATTCAGGTTTATTTTGCTTTTCTTTGGGGGTGTGGTTTGTTTTTGGAGGTTGAGGAGCAGTCTGTTTTTGTGGCTGTGGGTTATTTTGTTTTTGAGTGTGAGGCTGTTGGTTCTGTTTCTCAGGTTGATTTTTATTATTTGCATTCTTCTTAGGTACGGACTTCTTGATTGCATCAAACTTTCTAAAATCTGATACTAGAGCATCCAGTTTCTTGGTGTCTGCATCTTTCAAAATTTTTTGCTGCTCTGTGATGTCTTTCATGTTCATTATGAGAACTACTTTCAAGAGATTTTCTTCTAATTCACCAAAGTTACAATTCTTGGCAATTTTCTTCAATTCAATGAGATATTTATCAAAATTTTCACTTGGTCTTTGTCTTCTAATGAAGAAATTGAACCGTTCTTGTAAAACATTGGAAGCGGGTAAGTAATGATCATGCAATCTCTGCAAGACATCATTCAATGAATCCTCCTCAGACTCATCAGCTTCAATCTGATCACAAAGATCTTCTCCACA
Organism: Bactericera cockerelli; assembly: GCA_024516035.1. Lineage (NCBI taxonomy): Eukaryota > Metazoa > Arthropoda > Insecta > Hemiptera > Triozidae > Bactericera > Bactericera cockerelli. The sequence goes on from CM044955.1 coordinate 41,295,223, forward strand.
GAAACTTTTGAATATTGCTATTTTTTGACCTTCTTCTTTTGAATCTAAACCATTTGCTTTCATAAAAGTAAGAAACTTGTTTTTATAATCCACAAAACGTTCTTCAACTTTATTGTCATTGATAACAAATGGAGCAGGGGGTGGTACTATGAAAGTAGACATTTTCTTAATCTGAAAATTAAGAGATTTTTTTTTAAAAAATACACTGACAATTTTGGAGTTTTTTTTTCCACATATCAAAATAATGATTTCAATGTATTATATTTATAGAACAGGTACCTTATACCTATTATTATACATAAATAGATAGTGGTGACAGCACCCCCATTGTTTTTTCCACTGGCCATGCCTGACCATGACTTATTTTTATTACTTTATAAATGTGGTTTACAAGATAATTGACAATCAAGGTTCTGAAGGGACAAAAAAATGTACATAAAACTACCAAGTGAATGTACTTTTAAGTAGGTACCTTTCACATTTAGAGCAGCTGAATCAGTTTTTTTTTTTTTTTTTCAATCAGATTTTTTTACAATTGAAGAAAATTTTAACTAACAGAATGATCTGGTCATCTTCCTTCCTTGATGATGGTATGGTGGAAGGATAAACCTGAATTTTTGATAACAAGGAGTCAAAAAGAAAGCAAAAAATTGCCAAGAAAATATTTTGGAGAAGGTACTGAAACCACTGAATGATTCCTTGTTCATTGGACAGCATTGAGTTTGTTGTAAGACTCAGCACCAGCTCACAAGGACCAACAGACTGATGGCCTGTGGTGAAGTCAAAAGGTGGTCATTTTGAATGATTGGTCATGCATGTTGTTCAATAAAGTATGTTAAATTTATATTATTACAAACTATTAAAATACTTCATCTTGTGTTCTTATTTTTAAAACTATTGATAAAATATACAGAGCGGCCTGAGGCCGCTGCGCTGGTAAGGAGAACTATATTTTTAGGAGTCAGGTTACTACTACTTATTGTTGAAGATAAGATACTTACATATGTTCAATTTTTTGATGTCTCTACAGATACTTTAATGGGCTTTAATACAATCGTATGTTTAATTCAGTATTTCAGTTCGTAAGGGACAATTCTGGTTATTCTGGTGTGTCTGGCTTTTGTATTTGTATACCGATTATTTACTTTCTTTTGTTTGTTAAAGTTTGTTATGTGCATCCGCCATGGAGGAATAAGATATGGCATGGAGAACTCGCGATGCCTCAAACCTGTTACATAAAAACAAACTGATATACTGATAACAGCTTACCAATATGGCTACCAATTGGGATCTGGCACTAGGAAGAATTCGGTATGATTTTGTAAGGAAATCCCATAATTTTATTCTATCGGGGGATTTTTTTCCCGTTTCGAACTTACTTCGGCAGTACCAATTTTATTGTGATTTATTCTAACACTAGCGGGTTACACCCGCTTCGCCAGCCCATCACACACACACACTCACAAAATGTCATATTCGTAAAACGTGAATATTTTTTGTGTCACCCATTCATTTCTTGTCATTACTCGGCTTAGCTCAAGAACGGCACAGTAGAATTTCGTGATTGTTATGTCAAATGAAAGCTCTAACACTTGCCTAAAACTTACTCGCTTTGAACTAATAGGTCGATACGACAAATTTCGATAAAAAATGTCATTTAGGTCGAAAAACGATAGTATTAATTTTGTCACCCATCCATTTTTTGTCCTTATTCAGTGTAGCTTAACCCTAGCCTAGAAGAATTTCCTGTTCCAGACAGACCTATGTGCAAAATTTCAAGTTTCTCGACAAACAGTGTGAATTTTTACAAAGAATATACAGACGGCTTCATTTTATTCTACATATACATAGATATAGATTTGTGTTTCTCTTGAAAAAAGAAACTCAAAAATCTGCTGTGACCACGACTCAAAATCTGTAGTCCCTACAAGATCCACAATTTCGAGGCTCCTTGAACTGTCCGAGGTTCTGAAGATCTAAAATCTGGCAACACATGATATTTAAGACAAAAAATATTCATAACAAAACTGATAACAGTGATAACTGTTATCATAATTATACAAGGTGTTAATATTAATACAAGGTGCAAGGAATAGGAAACTTCATATTCATATGTAAGGAAATTTTGCAACTATGAGTCTTCTGAATGCAATTCTTAAGAAGAAATCATCCCTGAAATCAAGTGAAACACGTCTCACAACATTATCTGGTCAAATATTCATGGAAAAAGTATCAGCTTCAGGAGAAAAGATGCAAGTTGCTCTGAATGAATCATCACCAGGCTTTGTTATTGATGAAGTACCAGACATGCAGGTAAGTTTTTACTTTCCTTATCCTATAAGGAAAGTATTGTATTTGTCAAAAATTTGACCTACCCAGTTTTTCACATTTCTGGACAAATCATAGCCTCAGGATACCAAAAAAGTGGTTTTAAGCCATGTGTCTGTCTGTGTGTGAACAGAATATCTCAAAAACGGTAAGAACTAGAGGCTTGAAATTTGGTATGGAAATTAATTTTATACACCAGACAAACCACAAAACTTTTGGTTGAAATCAGCCACACTCTGTGGCTGCAGGGCCACAAATATTAGCCACAAGCACCGCTTCTTTTAATTGATTAAAGATACAAAAAAAGTTGAGGACAACATTTTCTTAGATTTAAAAAATAATGGGGGACATTTCTCATCATTTTTTTTTTTTTTTTTTTTTTTGATATCTTGAACTTTTTGGACCTCAGCCCCAATTTACTGGTATTTTGGGGGGGAGTTTTAGTATGATTTTTTTTGTGGTGAAGCACAAGCATTTTAACTATGAGCCCCCTTTACTTTTCCAAATTATATTACATTATTCTTTGTAACGTGTTAATGCTGTCACTGTTTGTTACTCATACAAGTAACTACTCATTTTTCCTCATGAGGCATTCAAGCACAGGAACATTCAAGCACAGAGCAGATATAATCCTATCCTACTGGGAATCAAACCCAGGTCATTGTGTGTGCAAGCCTAATTCACTCAGCCATTGTGACTATCAGAAAGAAAGTATTGATTCCACTGATGCAACTCACTCCTAAGTGTTAAAAAGTATCAGAATTTGTAAACCTTGCCCATCCTAATTCACTATACATAATATGTACTATGATATGGATATGTTGGATCACTATAAAATATCATTGAATAGTTTGGACTCTTTTAAATTGGTATGTACCTACCCAGACAAAATATGCAAAACCATGGGTACTGCTGAGTTTGACTCCTATTTTTTTTATTTATAGAAAGCTAAGCAAATCATACTTATTTCTACTATTTTAAACAAAACAAATAGACGGAGAGCTAGTGTCAGAAAATCTATGTGGAGAGGTACAAAATGTATGATCATTAAATGTTATGGGGAATAGCAAGAAAGTAGGTACTATTGTATCTAAAGAAGAATAATCATTGAGTACCAATATTAGCACTTACAGGGTGTTTCTGAATGAAATGTCAGTTCAAAAAGGTGATTAGGGGCTACTTAAAGTCCAAATAAACTAGTGGTCAAACCTTATTAATTACCATTTCTGAGAAAATTGCAATTTACTTATTTTTTATTAAAATAATTACAATAACTAGAATAATTATTAGATTACTGATTAGAAAACTACTTTCATACCACCATATTGTAATTAATTTGTTAATTACATTTTATTACATTTTCAGGTGGCTTTTGTGCTTCCATGGTTGTGTCTAGGATCTCAAGATGTTGTTTGTGACCAAGAACTCCTTGCACACAAGAAAATCAGCATCATACTTAGTTTAGGTAAGTAAATAACTACCTATTGTTTCCTTCCACCTTCTGGCTGTGAAGACAATTTGAAAAGATTTTCTAATTTTTCTATATGTATGCAGTGAACTTTTCCTGTGACAACAGCCAAGGAATTAGAAATTTTGTCATTTTATAACCAAAGTTCCATATGCCCAACAGTATTTGGGTTGTATAATTATAGGCTATATTGCTTATTTTCTTTATCTGTATTTCCAAATTGTTGAAATAGTGGAGTTAGAGCAAACCAACTCTTTACTACATTGAAGATTTGTGTCACCAGATTCTAGTTACATAACAACTTGTGCCTTCTCTTCTAAAGAAAAAGATTTTTGCTTTGAAATAGATTTAATTTTAATTAGACTATTCTTATTAAGAAACTAAAATGCACATGTGATTTGAACACATGTCAAAACCATACTAAAGCCCCCACTCCTAAGGTATTCTATTACAGTTCAGTAGATGCTAGTCAAACTCTAAATAGAAATCATCCAATGATATATTGGACCATTTTCAACAAAAAATATTCCCATACATATAGGTTGATCTTTTCCAAGATAACCGCCATTTGTAGTACTGACATAAAATCAGAAGTACCCTTAGTTTCAGTGCAATAACTTTTATTATTACTTATCATGTAAAGATAAAGTGTGAATTGTTGTAATCTATGCAAAATTTCACAATCATCATTGTCAAAGGCTAACAAAATACCACTTATCTGTTTTTAAAATGCTAACTGATCCACACTATGGTGGTTCCAGAGTGTTTCCATCCCACTTTGCACTTGATTTGCTCCAAATTGAGCTGTGATGGTAATCTGGCACTCTTATTAAAAACATGTCTTTTGTGTTTCCTATTACATGATCATTGATCTGCAAAACTACAGAAAAATACAGGATAGTTCAGAAAACGTGAGGAGCAGATTCACTATAAAGTCTTATCAACAACATACGGAAACCCTTTAATTTTAAATGTTCATTTGTGTTCAACAATGCTTTTAACTACAAGATGATATCACGATGGGCATTTTATTAAACATTTTCATGGCAAAGATCCTGTTTACTCAAAATATGCTCACCCTGCCTGAGTCGGGTCGGAAATAGGTAGCAGAAAGTCCAATGTTATGATGACCATAGATGAACTCGAAACCTGAACGGTCGCTAATCCCATTATTGTGACAATGAACATTTTGCTGGCTATTCTCGTATCCACAGGCTGTGTATCCCTGTCGTAATAAGACCATGTAGTTAAAAGTAATGTTGAACCCAGATAAACGTCAAAAATAAAAGAGATTCAGTACGTTGATGGACTTTATAGCAAATCTCAGACCCTATTCAGGCTTGGTAAAGAGTAGGGTTGAGAATAGCTAGCAGAACTTCCATTGTCACGATGATAAGATGAGTGACCGTTTTGGTTTCAAATCCATCCGATGATCATCATGGTATTTAACGATCTGCTGACTATTACCGACCCTACTCATGCTGGATGAGGATAATTTAAGCGACTAGGTTCCTTTTCAGTCGATCACACTACTCGTAAAATGCTTAAAATGCACTACTGTAAAATGCTTCGAGTCAACCTCCCTTGACCCCCCGCCCGGAATCGAACACACTACGCGAAAAAGTTATCAGAAATTGTGGACTGCTGTCCAGACTTTAGGCTTTCTGGTGCGACGAATCGAGCTATTTTGGCGGATAATCGTGGTTTCCCGACTAGAGTCTACTTACTCTTCAGCTTATCCAGTATATTCTTCCAAGAGGCATAGTCTTTTCCTCGCTGTGAACTGTCGTCCAGACTCGAGACTTTCTCGTGTGATGATTTGAGATATTTTCGCTCCGGCCATGCCGCTGATGACTTTTTCGAGTAGTGTGATCGATGTCGGTCGGGATTCCAGGGGGGGTCGACTTGAGTCAGATTTGGCTATCTGTTACCAGTTTCGTCTGTAGAAGCATTTTACGGTGGAACCTTCGACTCTTACCCGAAACGTCCTTCCCCTTAAAATTAGAATTTCCAGGAACATTGCGAAGTTCCTAGGAACAACTAGAAGGAACAAGAAGAAGTTCCTATAATAAAAGAAATAAATAAAAATTCAAATCAAGAACATCTATAAGTTCCTGAACTCGGGAAGTTCTGCAACATGGTTAGTTCAATAGGGCCCGTAGCAGTTGCTACATTTCTAGCATTTATAATCCGGCCCTGAGTTTTTTAATAAGGGAGAAAAGAACCATCGTTTATTTTTCTTACTTTCCATCTTTCTGTTTCTTTTAATTGAAGTAGTATAAAGTCGCGTAATGTTAATACCAGTTAACTTTTTTCTTATAACACTTACGTACTATTATTCTCGTAGGTGTTTCTCCTCCTATTCGATTTCCTGGTATTGACTACAAATTCCTGCCTGTTTATGATGAGCCAGGATACAATCTGAGACAGCATTTTTCTGAATGCTTTGCCGACATTGACCATTGCCATGACAGCAGTAAGATCATCTTTGTTCATTGTAATGCTGGTGTATCTCGTAGTGCTACTATGGTGATAGCATACGTCATGAAACATCTAGCACTAGATTTGGATCAAGCATTTGATATGGTGAAGAAGGCTAGGCCATGTATTAAACCAAACCAAGGATTCATGCAACAGCTGAGAAATTGGGAACAAATGTTGTTGGAAGCACAATGAGATAGAATACTGGTCCTGATGAATCGTCATTCCACCTTCTGACCCAATTCTGAATGTAAGTGTTTTTTATTAATCTTTTTTGTAAGTTGTGGTTGTGTAAACTCTAGAATTCAATACATCTCTCAGATACTTTCGTCTACAATTTTATCTCTTTCGCGGATTTTAGTTTTTTTCTGTGAGTCATTTTTAGTCTCGGTTTTCTATTAAAAATATTTAGGAATTTTTTAAATAGAAAAAAAGTTGTGACAGATTTAATAAAAAAGAAAGTACATGATTTATATGGGGGAAAAAACAGCTAGTTGGCGAATAATTCTGCCGGTAAGTTTATTACCGTGGGGAGACTTATATTCAAACCAGAAGATTTCTGTCCCTCTGAAAATACCACGCCATAGAAGCCGGACACAATACTTGGCTCTTACCATGTGTCCGTGACTAGGCTGTGGAATTCTCTTCATAGAGACATTAGGGAGAGATTTTTGCTCTTTCAAGACATCCCCTTGTGATTATTGTTAAGGGTTGGTTTCTCTGGATGGAGCTCTTCCATCCAACTACCAAGTTGTTTTTAATTCACTCTCTTTTATAATAATTTAACCTGATATTTGTTTAATTAATATCCCGGTTAATTTTAAGAGCCTTATGATCACCACTGAATGAATTGATTAAAACCGTTTTGAAGAATGAATTGCAATAAGAATGGAAAAGCATCCCTGCGTTGCCTAAAGTCGTCCTAAATCTTAAAGTAAAATTTAATGACCACATTAGTTGATCAGTGATAATCTCCACCTGTAAACTTTAAATAAAAGGGAAATTTTAGTGCAAAAAAAAAATCGTTAATTGTTCAAAAGTTTAAATAACAATACATACATATCTATTAATTTTATCTTTCATATAGAAATGGGACGCGTGCGCTGAGGAAACTTTACTACATTACCCCAACTCTTGAATTATTGATTTTCTCTTCTCCATGATCAGCTGTTTCGCTCTCTGATAACTTTTCCTTGTATCCTGTTTTTTTTACCTTTATTTTACTATGCTCAAGAAGTGTTCTAGTGACTTTTATGTGTAGTGAATAAAATATCGAATATTTAATTTTGTTTTACTTTGAGAGGTTCTGATGAATTATAAGTAGTTCAGTGCAAAAGAGAAGTACTAGTTTGTTTTGTTTTTTCCGAACCAAAAATTTGTTATACATTTTTTTAAAATTCAATTCTGTCTGAGTTTGCCACAAAATGGCTCTCTCCTCCTATTTGGTACCGATCGCAGTTCTTCTATTTCTGAAATTCTCGCCCGTCCAGTCTCAGCAATACGCGGGTGAATATTGCGGCAACAACTTCGCCATTTACGAGAACAAAATTATTCGGACCGAAGATTCGAAAAAGTTGGGAGCAAAATATTTGACGTCCAAAGATGTAACTAGTCGTCTCGAATGCTTGAAATTATGCTGCCTCACCAATAAGTGTGATGTGTTTATTTTTGAGGAGAAGGTAAGCGTGCCCCCTCCAAGCTGAATTCACCCGAACATGGAATAATAGTTTTTCTTCTTGCGGCTAGCAGTGCCTCAGGATAAACATACAGGGTGGGGCAAAAGTCTGGAAACCCCTGAATAACTTTCGAATGGCTTCTTCGGTAAAATTAAAATTTTGTAAGGTAAACCAGGCTAATAAGACCTTCTGTTAGAGTGGGGTCGATTTTTGTTACCGGCCCCCATGTCGGGGCCAGGGGGGCCAACTTCATTTTTTTAAATACGAACCCCCACCTTGTGATACATTTTTGAAAAGGTGTTTAAATAAGAAATACATTGGTGCAAATTTTATTTTTTTAATATTAACTGTTCGCAAATGGCGTCCAACTTTGTATATGCAGTAAAGTCTGGAAACCCCTGAATATCTTTTGAAAGGGCTTTCTCAGTAAATTTAAAATCGTACACGGTAAGTCGGGGTAATTAGACCTTTCCAAAAATGTATCGCAAGGTGGGGTTTCGTATTTAAAGAAATGAAGTTGGCCTCCCTGGCCCCGACATGGGGGCCGGTAAAAAAAAAATTGGTCCCATTCTAATAAAAGGTCTAATTACCAAGGATTACCTTATAGAATTTTAAATTTACTGAGAAAGCCCTTTCGAAAGATATTCAGGGGTTTCCAGACTTTACTGTATACACAAAGTTGGACGCCATTTACAAACAGTTAATATTAAAAAAATAAAATTTACACCAATGTATTTCTTATTTAAACACCTTTTCAAAAATGTATCGCAAGGTGGGGGTTCGTATTTAAAAAAATGAAGTTGGCCCCCCTGGCCCCGACATGGGGGCCAGTAACAAAAATCGACCCCACCCTGTATACATCTCACGAGGCACTGGGGTCCGGTCCTTATTCTTCTGTTTTGTAAAATTGAATGCGTAATTTTACCAACCCATCTCATCCGTTTGATCGTTGAGGCGACGGACTTGTCATCCAAAAGTCGGTTATTATTTTTACATTAAGACTGGCTTGAGTGACATTACTGTTGTAACTACCTATCACTAGTCACACTTACAACTACTCAAACTCACTTTACTAAATCCATACTGAAACCGGGACTTGAACAACAGACCTCCAGGTTATAAGTCCGCCGCCTCACTTTACTATTCTAGTTTGGTCTAAAAGTAAAGGATCATCTCAAATATAGATATTTTAAATTATATAAAATTGATTACCTTCCCGGTCTCTATTAAATTATATAAAAGTCATGTCCCGGTAGCTGTCAAGGAGTCGGTCTGGAAATCCAGAGGTCGTAGGTTCGAAACCCAGCCGGGCAGCGGGAACATGAGAAGTTACCCTTACATTTGGTATTTTGACCACATAACAATACGTCTTGGGCTAACTGTTGTATAAATGTATTATTATTACTTTGCAATGTTTTACTCGAGACATATTGTGCACAGATTCCGGGCACTTGCTACCTGTTCGCGTGTGGTCCACCCGATGATTTCCGCTGCCAGTTCACCTCGCACGGGAACTACACCAGTGCCGTGCTCAGTCTGGCCAGCGCGCCGCACGCAGGACAGCTGGAGGAAGAGATCAGGTTGAATCAGCACGAATCAGAACTCACCAGACTCAGGTATTCTTGGAGAAGCCACACATAGTGAGTTCTTTTCTCTCAATTTCTCTCAATCGTCGAAACTGTATATGTCGAAACTGTATATGTGTAAGAAATAAATTTCTAGGTCAAATTTACCTCTCTATACGAGAAAACAATCCTCTATAATAATAATGCTTTTTCTTTGTGTTATTATGTCACAGTGTTAGTGAGCTACCCAGAATTTCTAGGTCAAATTTACCTCTCTATACGAGAAAATAATCCTCTATAATAATAATGCTTTTTCTTTGTGTTATTATGTCACAATTTTAGTAAGTAGCGCAGAATCATAGGACTTTACCACTTTAATTTACAATATCTTGTATTATTTTTGTGCCTATGATTCTGCCACTGGTCGCTGATTGACATCAAAGCAGCTACTGAGGATCAGGGGAACATGATGAGAGGTTTTGAGTGAGCGAAGTATTTATTCACGTTGAGCGCGTCCGAAAAATGACAAAGCCTGAAACTGGATGGGGGGGGGTTACGCTGAATACAAACCATTGCTGGCTCAAATGTCAAATTGATAAGTGATTTGTTTGATCTATAGTCAATACAACTAATATTTCTTTTGTTTTAAAATTTCTTCTAAACCGTGCATTTGTAGTCAAGTGGTTAAGATGCTAGTCTGGTAATCCGACTCTGAGGGTTAGGTTAGGTGGTAGAAAATGATTTAATCATTAACCTTCCCTGGTGGTTACCTTCCACTAAAGAGTATTATTATTATTTTATAATAATACTCTTTAGTGAGTAGCTGCTGTGAAGCAGCGACCAGTGGCAGAATCTTAGGCAAAAAAATAATACAAGATATTGTAAATTAAAGTGGTAGAGTCCTATGATTCTGCGCTACCCACTAAAATTGTGACATAATAACACAAAGGAAAAGCATTATTATTATTATTATTTTAAAATTTCTTTTGTTTTATAATATCCTACACTATTGTTTCAGACAACCCATGGACATCTCTAGTAAGGAAATCGAGATCATCCCCACCCCTCCCCCCACCTCTACCACCACTATCACCCCTCCTCCCCCTCCTTCTACTGTAACTTCTGCACAGCCTGAACCAGCCGCCAGCACTCTGCGTAAGTTCCAAAGCTCATTCGCAAAAGAAAGTACTTAAAATTATCTACATTAAAGACCTACAAAGCTAAAGACCTACAAAGCTACAAGTCCAGAATAGATAAAGACCTACAAAGCTACAAGTCCAGAATAGATCCAGCAATAGAAGACCTTTGCCCGCTATGCAGGAACTTAACATATGATGTGCCTCACCTCTTTGAATGTCCAGCAAATCTAACAAGCCTGGACCCCACCTCCTTATGGACAGACCCAAGAGCAGCAGCGACTTTCCTTGACATAGAAACTGACTGAATGAAGTTGAATAGCGTTAACAACAACAACATCTACATTAAAAATACATAGTATGCATAATGTCTTTATTTATTGAAGTGAATAAAATGAACCGGCAAACTGCTAACATACCTACTCCGTTTGTGACCTAGAGTGTTAATATTTTTACCAACTATTTATTGAAAACCTTTCGTGATATGACCATGCAGTTGAAAGCGACGTTAAACCCAAAATTAAAGAAAAAAACAATAAAAGATATATTAATAACCTTGAGCTTTTTTAATAATACTTATAGTTTCACTGGAAATACAAGCAGCTAGTTTCTAAAAAGAAGCATTTCATCAACATAATTGCAAAATACGAATCTATTGCCACTGTGGGAACCACATACAGGGTCCGCCAAAAAAAAAGGAGCCACTCGAAATATCTAGAGAACGGATTAAAATTTTAAAAAATGCTAAAACACGTGTACCATTATATCGGGGGGGAAACCTTTTCTACTAGACTTTGGTTTTTTATCATTACCAGGGGCGGTCCCAGGGGGGTCAACTTTGGAATAAATAGAACCACCCTATTTGTAATACATTTCTGAAAAGTAGTTGACATTAAAAGTATTTTAAGACAAGTTTGAGTTTTTTAATCAAAACAGAACTGGAGATATCGTACATTTCATTTCTCAAGTTTCAGTATATTTTTACAAGAAATTGTTAGTTTTTTTGTTCAAAAATGTTAAATATATGTTTTTGCATCTGAAATAATCAAATTTTGATACCATTAGCTTTACCAGGGGAGATGTCAAGGGGTCAAATTTTTTTAAATAATGTAAAAACCATCCTTTTTAAAAAGTTCTAAAACTCACGTGCAGTCATAGTCACCGGCCCTGTTTTCAAGGGTACCTTGAATTTAGATTATTAAACAACACTCAGTGCATTTATTTAGCACAGATTATACTAAAAAATAATAATTTTTACACAATTTAAAAACAGATGACCCCTTGACACCTCCCCTGGTAAATCTAATGATATAAAAAATGCATGAAAATTTAATTCTTTCAAATAGAAAGACATGTCTTTAACAATCTTTACAAAAATACAATTAATCTCGTATAAAAAATTAGTGACACTTGTGAAATAAAATGTACGATATCTCCGACCCTGTTTTGATTAAAAATCTGAAACTTGTCTTAAAATACTTTTAATGTCAACTACTTTTCAGAAATCTATTACAAATAGGGTAGTTCCATTTAAGATTCCAAAGTTGACCCCCCTGGGGCCGCCCCTGGTAATAATAAAAAATCAAAACCCAGTAGAAAACGTTTCCCCCTTGATATAATAGTACATGTGTTTTAGAATTTTTTAAAATTTTAATCCGTTCTCTAGATATTTCGAGTGGCTCCTTTTTTTTGGCGGACCCTGTATATTATGTATGGAATTTATCTTTTTTTTTACGAGGATCAAATAAAATCATTTGGACTCACTTAACATGAAGACTCATTTCTTAGTAGAATAAAGACTTTTTTTTTCTGTCTTAATATATAATTTGTAGTATTCATTCGTTTACACTTTATTTTTTTATACCGAACGGGCAACCAATATTACTTATAACATGAAAAAAAAAACTTAAAAATATTGAACAAAGTTATTTTAATATTTACAAATTTTTTTGTAATACGGGCGTTGTTGATGCCTTAGTCATTCTCTTTATTTTCTTTATTTATTGAACCCGTTTTTTATTTATTGAACCCTTCTCCTTCTTCTTATGTTGTACCGGCATTGGTTACGCCAAGAAGTTTCGATAGTGTCTAACTGGGTCGGTAAGTAATATATATATATATTTTTTCCCTACAGGTTCCAAGTGCAGTCGCTTCCAGTTTGAATGTCACACGTCCAAGGAGTGCATCGCTATCTACAATGTGTGCGACGGCATACCCCAGTGCATGGACAGTAGTGACGAGGCCGCTGAACTCGCCTGTCCTACCACAGGTATTACTATAGAGCTTTTGTCTTAGCCTCTCCTACCACAGGTATTACTATAGAGCTTGCGTCTTAGCCTGTCCTACCACAGGTATTACCATAGAGCTTGCGTCTTAGCCTGTCATACCACAGGTATTACTATAGAGCTTTTGTCTTAGCCTCTCCTACCACAGGTATTACTATAGAGCTTGCGTCTTAGCCTGTCCTACCACAGGTATTACTATAGAGCTTTTGTCTTAGCCTCTCCTACCACAGGTATTACTATAGAGCTTGCGTCTTAGCCTGTCCTACCACAGGTATTACTATAGAGCTTGCGTCTTAGCCTGTCCTATTACAGGTATTACTATAGAGCTTTTGTCTTAGCCTGTCCTACCTCAGGTATTACTATAAAGCTTTTGTCTTAGCCTGTCCTACCACAGGTATTACTATAAAGCTTTTGTCTTAGCCTGTCCTACCACAGGTATTACTATAGAGCTTTTGTCTTAGCCTGTCCTACCACAGGTATTACTATAAAGCTTTTGTCTTAGCCTGTCTTACCACAGGTATAACTATAGAGCTTTAGTCTTAGCCTGTCCTATTACAGGTATTACTATAGAGCTTTTGTCTTAGCCTGTCCTACCTCATGTATTACTATAGAGCTTTCGTCTTAGCCTGTCCTACCACAGGTATTACTATAAAGCTTTTGTCTTAGCCTGTCCTACCACAGGTATAAATAGAAGAGTTTTCGTCTCGATAGAAATATTCTCACAAGTCAGTTCTTACACCCAACCATCAACACCAAATGGTAATTGTCCTTTAAGTAATGAACTATGTACTTGTGTTTTGAACGTTGATTTTATACAGTCGAACCTGAGACCGGATTTTTTTTTTACTTCCGAGAAATTTCTAATATTAGAAATCAGAAGTATTGTGTTGGTTTTTGTAATTTCATATTTCTGGACGTTTCATAACCTCTTGAGCAACTTTGGTTTTGTGTCAGTCTGTCGGACTGATATCGCCTTGTTTTTATTTCCCGACTTGTCTTAAAGAGTCCCATTGTTCAAGCAATAAGACCAAGACGTATTATATTGTCAAATCCAAATGGGAGGATAACTTTTCATGTCCCGGCTGGATTTCGAATCTGGATTACCAGACCAACGAGTGACGCACGACGCCTTGAATACTGAGCTATTCATGTAGTTGCGTGATGGCTAGATCTAAGAAACTGTAATGTGGAACGAGGATTCCTATTTCTAATTTAATTGCGAAGAAGGAAAGGGAAAAAGAAAGAAAGAAAGAAAAAAAAAAACATTAACGTCAGTCATGTTTGAACAGTAATTTTAAAAACAGTGCTTAACTTATGGAGTGAGGCTGAGTCGCCTCGTAATGAAGTAGTATTCCCTGATGACCTCCCCTAGTACCAAGGTCCACAGTCATCACAAGCCTCCCCCCTCCACAATGATGAGCTACCACCCGTGAGTCCCTGACCTCCGCCGCCAATGAATAACTTAACTAATCATATTCATAACTTAACTAATGTAATTCTAAAAGGGAATGCTGTGAGCATAATCGGGTCTATCCCCGACGATAACAAAATGGACGAGATATTCTATTTGTAAAAACTAAATAACGCATTTGATTTATCTATTTTAAATCATATTCCCTGTTGACACCTCCCCCAGCCCCGAGGTCCACAGCCTCCACGGCCCGTCAGCACGTGCCTCCCCTCCACAATGATGAGCTACTACCCGTGAGTCCCTGACCTCCGCCGCGTATAAATAACTTAACTAATCATATTCCCTGTTGACACCTCCCCCAGCCCCGAGATCCACAGTCTCCACGGCCCGTCAGCACGTGCCTCCCCTCCACAATGATGAGCTACTACCCGAGATGTCCCTGACCCCCGCCGCCCCCTCATTCGGCCGCATCATGCCGCCACCGCAGAAGATAATCAGTCTGGAGGAGCAGCAGATGATACAGCAGCAGCAGCAGCAGCGCTTGAGTGAGTGGAAGAGATTGCCATAGGCAATAACCCCGCCCTTTAGTTAGGACATATGTTTTCAAATATTTTCTATTCTTTTTCATTTTTATTGTATATATTGTTTTTTTAATTTTTTCACTGTTAAAATTATTATTTGTATGTACTTGTACATAATGTCCTTTTGTATCTAATAAAGAGTTGTATAATAATAATAATAAAATAATAGTGAGTGCACGAGTTTTTATGTTATCAGTAAAAAAGATCGCACGATTAGCTCAGCGATGAAGTACTTCCTTGCCATGTGGAAGGTCGGGACCTTCCAAATTCCAAAGCCGACATTAAAAATATTTTTTTTTTAATTTTTGAACCTTTGTTCCAGATCCAATGATGATGCACAGTCAGCAAAGCCTGCAATGGCCGGTCAACTCGCAGATGCAATACAGTAAGTTATAAAACTAAGAAGATTTCAGTTAAAAACCAAATGATATAAAAATTATAGAACATAGACCCATGAAGACAGTAGGTATATTTTTTATCTATGTGCTATTTTAATAAATTTTCTTCGAAATCTATTAGGTAACATCTACTGTTTATTTCTTTGTAAAAGGCGTTCTCCACACTTCGGCCGAGGTGTTTTGATATGAATTGCTCTGCCACATCACTGCGAGTTGTTTTCTGTTGCGATGCTTTGGTATACGAGTAGCTGGTTAGTGATTAATTAAAAGATAGTCACAATACTCTTAGGTCGAAGGTTAATTTTGATCCACTACTTTTTAGGCCACAAGTAGCACTCGAAACCCAACTTCCTGATGCAGAGTCCTCTGCACTTGCCGATGAGATTAATAGTTTTATTTATTAATTTAAAAAAATTAAGGATTTAGTTGGAAACTATAAATATAACCCAAATTTATGTGTGCTATACTGTAATGGGTTTTGCTTAATATTCTCTAGAAAGTCACAAACTAGATACCCACATCAACCTCATCTAGCCTCGGTTGGACCGGAAATACCCAGCATCTTGAAGATTTGAATTTGAATGGTTGCTCTTAGCAATAATAATAACACTCGTTAGTGAAAGGTAACCACCAGGCGAGGTTAATGCTCAAAGCATTTTACAACACCTAACCATCAGAGTCTTATTATTATGTGGTCACAAACTCAAATCAATGAGGAAAAATTCATGCACTATGTGGGATTCGAACCAACCGATCTCTACGCTACCTGGATTACCAGACGAGCGCGTTAACCACTTGACTACTAGTGCACGGTTTCGAGCTTAACGTGTGGGAACTGCTGTGTTCAATGCAGACTTTCTATCTTCTAATCCTAATTAAAAACCCGTATTTATTCAATTTACATTTCTATGTTCTAGACAAAGACATGGCCGGAGCCTTCATGGACCCTAGTTCCGGCATAATGTATCACCCGGGCAGTATGGATTATATGAGAGATGGGGATAGGCAGCAGCACCTGACATATCATGCTAATAGTAACGGTATGTTCTTTACAAAGAGAAGATACTCATTTACAAACTAGCATACCAACTATCATGCTAATAGTAACGGTATTTTCTTTACATACAAAGAGTAGATACTCATTTACAAACTAGCATACCAAGTATCATACGATTAAGTCTGACCAATCAATCCCATTCTCTTTAGGCATTGTTCCTATGGTTCATTTATAAAGAAGTTTTGCGGAGAATAACAGTCATGAGAAAATAATCCACATTAAAACCTGTTAAAATCAATTAGTCAGAGTAAAACCGAATGAAAACAACATCAGCTTTTGGAGAAAGGTTTTACAATTATTCGGATAACAGAAAAAAATGAAAACTTCGACAAAAGTAGTTACCTACAATTAGCAATTAGTAAACCAAACTCAGACTTGTTTTGAAAGTGGTCTGTGCCAGTAAAATCATTAGAAAGAATGCGTACCTAACAATTATGATTAAAAAGCTAACAATATCAGTTTTGAAATTTGAAAAGAAAATATACGCTATTTTTCGAGACTTGTCAATATTTATTTTTTCACCTTTACAGGTATGATTGGGAGTAACAACAGAATAATGGCTCACAAAGCCAATATACCCATGCAGAGTCCAGACTATCCTAGCATGGATACTAGGTAAATATTTATCCAAATTTAATTAAAACATGGATCAAAATTAGTTTGGTAAATTTTAAATTATTTATTTATTTATTTACACTTTATTTTTTATACAATACATACAACAATAAATTATTAACAAAGATAAAAAATTAACAATAGGTATTTACAAAATAAGATATAGAAAAAAAATAATAAATTTAAATGTACAATGTATTGTAATCCGGGGCGAAGTTAATGCCTTAGGCATTCTCTGCCACTTAACCCCGGATAGATAAACTTTAGAATATTGAAAGAGTGTCAATCTACTTTGAATTGAATATCAAAATAATCAAATAATAAAAAGTTCATAAATCATATTTATTTGTCCACCCTCGTGTATCTAAAGTAATAGCTATGAGCGCAGGAGTAGCTAAATGGGAAGATCAGAGCTCACCGTATTGGGTATGCGGAAGGTATTGGGTTCGACCCCCAGAACCGACAAGAATTTGAATTAGTAATTCTATTGCAGTAAGAACACCTTCCTGTGTGGTTGTGTTGACCTAGTATCTCAATAGGAAGTATTGTGTCACTTGACTCACTTTTCGACCATCAGAAGGAAGGCATACTTCAGGATGGGCAAAGTACAACTAAGACCACAAGCATCTAAAGTAGCTTTTATTTCATGGCTACAAAATAAAAGCATTAGCCAGTGTCTATGACACGTTGAATGCAGCAGTTCTCGTTCCATACTTAGATGGTTGACCATTCAAACCCTCGTGATGGCATTCCCGGCCCTTCTCAGGCTGGATAAGATTAATTTGAGTTGCTGGTTTGTAAGTATCCAGCGAATCGCGGGTAAAACCCCCGTCGTGATATGACTATCCAGTTGAAAGCGATGTTAACTCCCCCTCCCCCCTTGAAATAAATAAAAAATCCTTATACGGATAGAATAAATTAAACACTCTTTGTGTTTCAGTATTGTTAATGGCAACAACAATATTCAGTACAAGATGAACAACCTGTCGCCTTACAGTTTTGTGCCCGCCTACCAACACATGGCCCCGATGCAACATGTGGGTAGGTCAATACATATTATTCGGTGCTTTACTTAATTGATTGAATTGTCAAGTTTTCGCAACTGTTGTATAATGTTTTTTCTTCTCTTTTTCGCCACAGTAAAAAAAAATCTCTATAGTTAAATGATTTTTTCTGAATGTCTTTTCTATGTATATTGTATATGTTAGGCCCAACTGCCGAAATCGCTCACTAAGCGAAAAAACGCACACATCGCGGCAGGCAGAATATAAGATTTTCATAGTTTATCTAACCTAAATCTTACGCCGCTCATCAGGGTTTCAGCATTTCTCAAAAAGGCCAGTCCACGATCTTGTATTCCTACTCTACCACATCGCGAAGTGAGCCTCTTTTGTATTACCTTAGTGTTTCAGAGGCCGATTTCGGGATTTCGAACATTGCAAACTACCAGATTGCCCTCAAAGCATTTTATCCTTCCTCAATGGCCGGAATTTGGGCTTTGAGCATTTCGAAGATACCCAGAGCGATTTGCAGTTGATCCTATAGTTTATATGTATAATAATTTTGAAAACTTGAAAACTTCTCTTGCGATTACGCCAACTTCCTAGGAGAGAGACTATAGCATGCACATGCTGTGTATTATGATAATGGTAAATAAAAAATCTGAAACTGGAGAAAATGGTTTAACTCTAAAAGGACACTTGAAACACTAATTTTGCCTACTTAACACTAATTTTGCCTGCTTAAACTCTCTATACTCTATTATAGGACTAGAACAGCATTGTTTGTGAAATTAATTTTTCCATACCTAAATAAATATGTTGGTTCCATGCAGGCCTGAACAACATGGACGTAGCAGTACCCCATCAGATGAACTACAACAGACCGCCCGAGTATTACTATGACGACACCACACATCAGCAGGGCCAACTGCCCCCTCAACCTCATAGCAACGTGGTGAGTGAAGAAATTACAGCTGAAAAACACAAATTTAGGAAAAGAAAAAAATGCACCTGCCGTGGGTTCGAATCCATCGGTCTCCAGTACAGTTTCTTTTGAAATTCCGGCCCCACTCAGGCTGGGTGAGATTACTGTGATTAGCAGATAGATACTCTTTGCGAGCGAGTGAAAGTTAAAATGTACGGAATAGTGTCTTCTTTTTCCAACGCGGCGCGGGTGAGAATCGCACGGAAGAATATTAGAAAGTAAATACTATGTACCATTGTACCATTTATTATTCATTGAACATTTTACTTAACAATGAATAATTGTATCCTCTATGATAATATGTAATGTACTTCTTCTTTTCAACTTTGCTATGTGTGTAAAACAGAACGTAGATTGAGAACAGCTTTCATTTATTTCAGATGGAACATGATATTCCTTCGCCTGATGTACCGAAGGTTTCGTCCTCCGTTAAGAAAGAAGACGCTCCCCTCCCTATTGCCTCCGTTGCTTCTCCTGTTGTCGCCGTGACAACCACCTCTACTGCCCATCCCCCGCACCGGAGGAAAGGTAAGTTACCGTAGCCCGGATAATAAGTAAAAAAAAAGTTATCTTATTTGTGTTAATCACTTTCGTGATATCACAACTACTCAAACTCGCATTACAAAATCTACGCTGAAACCGGGACTTGAACCACCGACCTCCAGGTTACAAGTCCGCTGCCTTATCGATCAAGCTACTGAGGTCGGTCCGGATAATAAGTACCACTCATCTCAATTTCATGCCAAGATTCTGGCTGGTCTCTTGTTGTTGTTGTAACCAGCTTGGGTACTGCTGGAAAAGAGTGATGGTCTCCAGCCAACTGAAGTGGAAAAGTTGCCTCGTTCTGAACCACGTAAGTATTTCCTTTTTTTTATGAAACCTTTTTTTCACGATTCTTAATTCCCTCTACAAGTAAGGCTGAGTCCGCCATTTAATACAGGGCGTTCATAACCTACATACACTACGGGATGGGTAGGCTACAACACAGACCACAAGCGTCTTACAGTAGCTCTTGTTCCATGACTACGAAATAAAAACGGCTGTGAAACACTCATCTTAAAAAAAAAAAAAAAAAAATATTCTTGTCTTTTCATGACTTCTTTCCAATTCTCCGGGTTCAGCCTCTACACCTACATCTTTCTTGAGGTTTTCCTTCCACTTTGTCTTTCTCTCGTCCTGAAACTTCCAAAATCCTGCAAAATCATTTTTTTTTTTTTTTTTTTTTTTTTTTTTTCCGGTGAAATTAATGTTCAGAGGAATGTTGTACTCAGAAAAAGCTAAATTGGTTTGATTTATGATAGCTGGTTATAGTTTATTGCAAACGAATTTATTAAAAAAATCAGAGTGAATTACATGAAAACTTCTTCCAACTCTTCATGAACTGGGACGGCTCCTAACCTTTTATGTATTATATATTTATTTCTTTTAATAATGGTTGGGTGGAAGAGCTCACTCCAGTGAGAATCCTGCCATAAAAAAAGAAAGCCTATAAATAAAAAAAAATTATTATTTATCGTTTTCCATAAAATTGATTGAATTAAAGGTTTATTTATTGAGGCATGTTCTACTAATTTTTTTTCTCTTATTTTCACAAATCATGTTCTATGTACATATTCTGTATCCCTTGAACAATTAAAAAAAAAAATAATAATAATAAATAAATAAATATACTTTGTTTACTTGCAGAGAAGCACGGCAGGAAGCAGATGTCGGCTGAGATCCTCATCAAGGAGAGTGTGTCCGAGCAGTACGAAGCTTTCTACCCTAGCTCCGCCATCATAGTGTTCACTTGCGGTGAGTTCCAGGAGGTAGATAGATGAAAATAATACTAGGTAACCACCAGGCGAGATTTAGTGGAAAGTCACCACCAGGCGAGATTTAGTGGAAAGTCACCACCAGGCGAGATTTAGTGGAAGGTAACCACCAGGCGAGATTTAGTGGAAAGTCACCACCAGGCGAGATTTAGTGGAAAGTCACCACCAGGCGAGATTTAGTGGAAAGTCACCACCAGGCGAGATTTAGTGGAAAGTCACCACCAGGCGAGATTTAGTGGAAAGTCACCACCAGGCGAGATTTAGTGGAAAGTCACCACCAGGCGAGATTTAGTGGAAAGTCACCACCAGGCGAGATTTAGTGGAAAGTCACCACCAGGCGAGATTTAGTGGAAGGTAACCACCAGGCGAGATTTAGTGGAAAGTCACCACCAGGCGAGATTTAGTGGAAAGTCACCACCAGGCGAGATTTAGTGGAAAGTCACCACCAGGCGAGATTTAGTGGAAAGTCACCACCAGGCGAGATTTAGTGGAAAGTCACCACCAGGCGAGATTTAGTGGAAGGTAACCACCAGGCGAGATTTAGTGGAAGGTAACCACCAGGCGAGATATAGTGGAAGGTAACCACCAGGCGAGATTTAGTGGAAAGTCACCACCAGGCGAGATTTAGTGGAAAGTCACCACCAGGCGATATTTAGTGGAAAATCACCACCAGGCGAGACTAATGCTTAAAGCATTTTCTACCACCTACTACTCAGAGTCTTATTATTATGTGGTCATGACTCAAATTAATGTGGAAAAATTAAGTGGCAGAGAATGCCTAATGCATTAACTTCGCCCCGGATTACAAAACAATTGTAAATAAAAATTAATATTGATCTTTATTATTTTTTTTGTACATACTTCTAAGTTTTTTTTTTTTAATTATTGTTTTTAATTCTTTGTTGATGATTGTTTTGTAAAAATAAATAAAGTAATCAATATTAATAAAGTGTAAATAAATAAATAAAATGCATTGGGTGGGACTCGAACCAACGGATTTCTACGCTACCTGGATTACCAGACGAGCACCTCAACCACCTGACTACCTGTGCACGTAGATTTCTATGAACAATGGATGATATTAATAGAGCTTTATGAACATAGTTCTGCTACCGTAGGACTGCCCGCATTAAATCACTTGGAAATAGAGTGTGGGCTAAGACGAGCTGAGAATAGTTAATGTTAACAATTATTCTCTAAAATGTTAAAGGAGACATAATTCACTGAAACTATTATCTCGAGAACACCTGAACAATTCGGCGTAGCTCACGCCACTACAACAACCTAGTTCTGGAGGCTCCAGTCAATGATTAGCTTTCCAGTATGGCTAGTGATGGTGATTCCACTGTTCACGTCACCCCATGATGACAAGTTGTTGCTGCTGCTAACCACCTCAGTAGCTTCACCTTTAAGGCGGCGGACTTGGTAGGTCCGAAGTTAGGTAAAAATTCAGAAATGTGAGTTCGAGTAATTGTTACATTAGTACCTACATTACGAGAGTGATTAAGAAAAAAATATAACTATTGAAGAAAAAACTTTTACCTTGACACCAACTGAGTAACCTGGGATGCAAAAGTTGTTAAACCACCCATGTAGGAATTTTAAAAAAGTCCATTATTTTGTCGAAAGATATCTTTCTACGTAGAAACATGTATGTAAATTAACTACAGTATATGTATTCGTCAATCAATTCTCAATGTCTTATTATATCAATGATCTCGAATTTACTTTTACATGTGTGTTTCAGGACTGTTCCTCACTGTAACGCTCGCCATTCTCCTATGCTGTCGATTGAAAATGATCAGGCGGCGTCTCAGGAAGGGAGGAAAGTCGGCCTATGCTCACGACGCGGACTTCTTGGTCAACGGCATGTACCTGTAGTGACCTACAGAGCGGCCGTTGTTTGGTACTCTTCCCCTATCATGGACCTCCGCGAGATGAAACTCGGGAGGACCTGTATTTGGTTTACCTGTTCTATGAAGCATGGAGTAATGTTGCTGTGGGATGGGGTGTATTGATTAGGTGGTTTACACTTTCCACTAAAGAGATACAGTATACTGTTGGCATAATGGGACTACCTGTCTTGCGCTGACAGTCTAAATAAAGCACTACTTATACTTATACTATCAAATGCAATTTCAAAAATTCTACGTTTGAAAACTTTGCGGATGTGTAATTTTTAACAGAAGAAAATTAAATTACATCTTTAGGATAGTAATAATTTGAATTTTTTTAGGGTTTTATTTTTTTATTTACATTAATGCAATTTTCATATCACTATTTCACATGGTGCAGTGATATGAAGGTCCACTGACTTGAAGGCGCGGGTTAAAATGATACCTATAAAGGTAAAAAAATATAACTAATTATTGGAAGAAGAAAAGTACGAAATTTACAATTTCAAAGGTATTTTCGATATTTGTACTTTTTGAGCTTTGAATCTTAGAAATAGTGATTGAAAATGTTATGAATTATTATATTAAAAATGTTATATCTACCTGTAAACCTACCTTTGTGTGAAAAATAGAAAGAGATTTTAATTGTACTGATGACATTGTTACGTAGTTATTTTCTATCTTTATCTATAAAAGAAAGCTGTCTGTATGTGTGTGGGTGAGCCTCAGCCTAAGGGTGGGTCATGGGCTCATGGGTGGCGGATAATGGACGGGCATCTCAGACTCAGCAAGATGGTCAGTTGCGAATAAGAGCTCCTCAAATAAGCAGTTCCGGACCGAGGCGGGCCACACGTTGCTGTATCTGTATCCAGATTTATTATTATTATTTAACTCTTTATTGGTCAACTACATACATTCAACAAAATAGGACATGCTAAAAAAAAATAGAATATGTAGTGAACCAAGCGGCGAGGTTAAAGCCTGTGGCTTTCTCTTCCACCGAACCCCATTTCCGGTACACTAAGTAGCGTGTGTCTGACAGTGTGATTGGATGCAACCCAATACAACTCAAAACAACACAGTGAAAAGTAAACGCACCCCTTCTTTTAATTGAGGACGAGGCGCGTTGAGGTAGCATCGGATCATGTATGTTCCGATCATGTCCTGAAGTCCTATAAATCATGTATGTTTTGAGAAACTTGAAAATTTGCACATAGGTCCGTTTGGATTAGGGAATTCTTCCAGGCTAGGTTATATCTCCCTAAGGTTAAGCTACAATGAGTAAGGATAAAAAATGGATGGGTGACCCAAAATATAGTAACGTTTTTCAAACTAATTGACATTTATTCTCGAAATTATTCGGGAGGACCTATCAACTCAAAGCGAGAAAGTTTTAGGTAAGCATTTGAGCTTTCATTTGACTTATCAATTGCGAAATTCTGGTTAAGCCGTTCTTGAGCTACGCCGAGTAAGGCTTAGAAATGGGTGGCACAAAAATATTCACGATGTTCGACTTAAATAACATTTTGTTTGTGTGTGTGGTTGTGTAATGTGTATGTGGTGTTTGATGGGCAGGCGAAGCGGCGGGTGTAACGTTGATAATAAAGTTTGACTTTTGAATGAAGTAAAACATCAAATATTCAGACGAAAGTTCAAAAGTAAGGAAATAGTTAATTATATATAATTTTTTACTGGTATGATTTTTACATTACCCTAAATTAAAGTAAAGTGAGAGGAGAGACAACAGAAGAAAACATGTGGGGTTCGAAACAAACAGTCTATATACTCGTATTTTTTTGTAGGAATATCGGCCCTGCTCATCCGGAGAGTATTGCATGAGTATAGCTGTGACCAATACCTATGTATGGAAGCTATTTATTACAGTTTGCTGAACAAAAATCTCAAATCGGGGGAACATAACTCTTAAATTTGAAATCGGAGGAACACGCTTTTATATTTTAAAAGCCCCAATTTTGAAATCGGAGTTACATGAGTTTATCCTTTTTCTAAATTCATAAAACTACCTGGAAATCAGAGGGACTTGGTATCGCCTGTGAAGGGCACTAGGCTTGCACACACGGTGACCTGGGTTCTAATCCCAGCGGAAACGGAAGTTTCTGCTAGTTCTTGGTGCAGTGGCTGAGTTATGGGCAGATGATATACCTACAAGAATAAACTCGTACATAAAAAAGTCCTATTATTCTGCGCTACCCACTGAAATTGTGATACAACTCAAATAATACACATTTATAATTTTATTTATCTTACTTCACCTGGCTTCACTATATAAAATCGTTACTGTAAAAAAAGAATCAGTACCGTAAATCCTATTTATCTATGAAGGTCTCTGCTAGTATGTTTGTTGCATTCATTTCATGAGAAGGTAGGAACCTACCGTGGAAGAATATCGATTTTCTTTTTTTAACGCACGCTTCACTCGCGTTTGTTCCCGCTGTTTGTTCTTCTGTGACAAACTTTTCTCAGTAATATGCTGTTCGAAGAATGAATAAGAACTAATAAATATCTTTTTTTAAACCTAACTTGTCGTTTAAACTCCATTGGAGAAGTGAGTTCGCGCTTTTGAAACTTTGAGCAAGTTTAATAAAAGTATTACTAATATTAATAACTAACTTTTTTTTTTAATTTACTAGTCACACACGAAAAATGGCTAAAATGTCTCATAGTTTCAAACGAACATTCTCCAATGTTTCGGAACAGCTCTTTCCAGGAGTGTCTCTCTACTCAAACAGTGACTTCAAGAAGATTGGTGAGATATAAGTTAGTTCTATAATACAATCTCAAACATACTGTACATACAATCTCAATGTCTATCTGACCATTAAGGATTATTTGTTACGAATTCCACAGCCCAAATGGTAACAGATATCAAAACTGTGATGAAAATTAACCTCTCTACCTGTGATTTGAAACAACAGTAGAAAATGGCATAGCCGTACCCACCAGTACATTCTTAGTCTAACTTAAACCGAAAACAGATTGCGACAAAATCTGAGAATCGACTGCCCATGTAATTGATCTTGCTACAAGAAATTTGTAAGAAGCACAAAAATGCATGGTCGTATCAATAAGTACGGCCATGCCTGCGTTAATTTTAAATGTAGTACCGTTGTTGTTGTTGTTGTAGTCAGCTTAGCTACTGATAGAGGGAGGAATGGTTTTCATTGTACATTACATCTCAGGAAAGAGATAGAAATTATTTTGTGTATGTGTTTATTATTATTGTTTGTTTTCATTGATGCGTTGCCATGACAACTGAAACGTGGGCTTTACTTTTATTATAATTCACCACCTGCCTCTCTCACGGTATTGGTTTTGGAAAATTCCGTACTTCTGGCTTGATGAATTTCTAGCGCAAAACACTAAATTTAGGAGCTCTTTCATTGAGGCTGCAGAATCCTGGAGGTCGATAGCTCGAGCCTTTATACGGTGAAATTTGTATTCGCTTTGGAGTCACTCTCGTGATCAACACAAATGATAATCTAAACTTTTAAATCACAAAGAAACCCTAGAAAACATTTTTCTATTCCACCCTTATGAATTGGAAAGCCGAAATGAAGTATTCTTTTTTCCTCAGGCAACGAAGTGTTCTCGTCTCTACCACTACAGATGGCTCTGTATTTCAACGTGATATTCTGTCCCGTCTGGTTATGTACCACATTCCTCCTGCTCTACCTCAAGGTAAGGACTTTAAATCAGGTACCTCTCTACCAAATCAAGTTCGATAACTGCTGAATAATTTATTTTACTTCCGAAAATATCTGATATTTTTCTTTCCTCAAGAGTTAGCTCCCAATCCAGTATTGCTATATCACGACGCGACGGAAGTTTTAACGTCTATTTGTAAACAGAGTGTCCTACGGAAACTGCTGTATCTAATGTGCAATCTCTGCCGGCTTTTTTTTCTTGAAACTTTCTTTGAATAAATGTGCAAATGTAGGGGAGATCAAAGAGCTCTCACTACACAAGAAGAGAATAGTAAAATTAATTTGAAACTATGTCCCTTCCAATAGTTTCTGTATCAATATTATTATTTCGCGTTTCAGTACGACCAACTGTCTATGCTGTACCGCCTCATCAATGTCACAGTGCTGGTTCTCGTCTCATTCATAGAGTTCCTAAGACTTTACCTGGGATATGTCGGCAACCTGGGAGAAAAGGTGACCAGGAAGATGCTCAGAGTACATTGATGAATTGGTTGGACATAATCAAGCACAAACTTTCATCTTCAACCTTTCTTTTTTCAGTTAATGATATTGATGATGCTTTTAAATGCTTTTGCCGACCTCCGTGGTTAAGAGAATTCGTTACTGACCCGGAAGTTACGGGTTTGAATCCCGGCCGGAGCGGAAAATTCTGACCGAGTTTTTCCGTTTTCGGAACGGCATGGGTGTAAAGGTAAAGTTCCCTGAAGTAATGCGAAAGCGTTTCCGGGGCACAATTACCTCTAAAAAAAGACCAAAGGTCCTAAATCAGATAAAATTTCATTTACTCTAATAAAATAACACGTGTTGGGCTTACTGCTGGAATAATAGGACTTATATTAGTCTTAATAAGACAGTATTCGAACCCTCGCTCTGCTGGCTACTCCCGGCCCCACTCCGACTGATTGAGTTCAATATGAGTAGCTTGTTTGTAAGTTCGAAGAGAATGGAGGGTAGAACCCCCGTACTGATATGACCATGCAGTTGAAAGCGACGTTAACCCGAATTCAAAAAATAAGTTATCATATTTGTGTAAATCACTTTCTTGATATCACAACTACTCAAACTCGCTTTACTAAAACCACACTGAATCCGGAATTTGAACCACCGACCTCCGGGTTACAAGTACACCGCCTTATCGATCAAGCTACTGAGATCGGTAATTAAGTTATCATTTTTGTGTTTATCACTTTCGTGATATCACAACTACTCAAACTCGCTATACTAAAACGACGCTGAAACCGGGACTTGAACCACCGACCTCCGGGTTACAAGTCCACCACCTTATCGATCATGCTACTGAGATCGGTAATTCAAAAATATAGTAGTGATTTGAAGCACGTAGGTACTTGACAGTCCTGAGTGATGCTGATCAATCCTGTTCTCATTATAAGCCGCAACATAGTCAATGCTCAGGAGACTCACGTATCCCTCCCACACAGTGCTAGATTAGACCCTTAGATTCCTTGAAACAGTTTCTAATATAAAAATATATATCCTACTAGCGAAATAATTCTTTAATCATTAAAATTGTAAACAAATTGTCAATATCGAAAATCCCGGGATTCGAAAATCCAAATCCCGATATGAAAATTCAGTCCCGGGATTGGATTCCCTATACTTGACCTATTGGATTGTGTTCCAGATTCCCGAGCTGGCCGGCTTCTGGATGATCTCGTGTCTGATCCAGCTCCCCCTGCAGCTCATGCTTCTTCTCAACGGCGTCACCCAGCCTCGCCCGGTGGAGACCATCTTCCAGTACATCATGTGCTCCCTGCTCGCCGTTCAGATCTACACCGGGTTCGGTGCCATCAGGAACTCGGCCCGGCACCATGCTACTACGTTCCGGATTCGACAAGCCCACATGGGATAGTTATACATTCATAATATGAGACTAGGGGCGGAATTAATAGAC
>CM044955.1:41328555-41361450 GCA_024516035.1 Bactericera cockerelli
TTTGTTCGATAATATTTTGTTCTTTATGTATATTTATATTCTGATTATTACTTTCTTGTCACATTTTATCACCCTAATTTTGAATCCTATAATGTCTAATTTTTGTTTAGTATTTTTGTTTTTGACTTTTTTCTGATATTTAAATGTTAGAATTATTACTTTGTATTTTGTCATATTTTAGCACCCATATTTTAAAATTTGAAAGGTTATTTTCTAATTTTGTATTGTACTTTATTTTTTAACTTTTGTTATTTGTTACATGTTTATATGGACTCTTTCCGTAAATACAAGTGCCTTTGAGCACCATTACCATTACCAATATTATGTTCGTTTTCGTATTTAAAAAAACTGCTCCGATTTTTAATATTTCTGGACAAGTTGTAACCTCCTGAGCAACTTTGGTTTTGTGTCTTTTACATATTTGCATTCCTTGCAACGCGCAAATCTCAAACTACAGAACGTATTTCAACGAAATTTTGTGCACTTATGAGAGACGTGTTGTAGATGTGGTACTCTTTAAGTTTAAATTCACCAACTTCGAACTACAGGATCTTGGAGATAAAGGCCGTGCGCCTGACCCTCAATTTTTTTTCATTTAAACTCTTACGTCTCGTGTACTTTACACCCTATCATAATGACATTTTGAATGTGTATGCTTATGGGTGTTTTACATAATACATTTTGTATTAAATAAATTATAGTTGAACTCTCATATTAAAAAAAAAAAAAAAAAAAAAAAAAAAAAAAAAATGAGAAAGACGTGCAAATAAAAGGTCTTTACATTTTGTATTGAATAAATTATAGTTGAACTCTCATATTAAAAAAAAAAAGAGAAAGACGTGCAAATAAAAGCTCTTTAACTGGCAGGAACAGAATTTTTTGTGGAAATTAGAATGAAGGAAAAACACTAAATTCGAAATAAATTTGGAGAGAATCGATTGTGAATTTTTAGAGATACATAGGTACAAGTTATTTTTTTAGAGATAGGTATAAACAGACTTCGTGGTGTAAAGGTTGTGACTACTGCTCGTAGTCCAGAGATCCCGAGTTCGATCCCCGGTTGGGGCAGACTTTTCGAAAAACAAAGTCATCAGAAAAAGTTATTTACAACAGAAGTCATAACACTTTTCAGCCACATTGAAATAAAGAAAATTTTGTAAAAAAGGAAAACAGTTTGCAGGGCGGCTAAAGATAAAGGACAACACTCAAATACCTCGAAAATCTTTCGGTTTTTCAACATACAAACATTTATAAAAAGTATTGATATTGATATCCCCCAAAAAGACTACCGTTGAAAAAAGGCCAAGTTCCAGAGCTTCTATCCAAAAACTTTTTCAAATTAATTTAATGATATCTTGTTTGCGGCCAAGTTAACTTGGTACTAAACCATTTCTTTTTAATTGAAACCAGTTGTTGAGCTCCTCATTTTTTGTTTTTACTGCCTACTATCCTCTAACTTGGCCAGCTTTATGATGTTGCTTCTCTAGAATATTTTGGAAAAATGTATAGGCATACATAAATGCACATTTAACCACCAAAAGGAGAAAAACTGGCCAAGTTAGAGGATAGTTAGCAAATAAAACATAAAAAGAGGAAGTCAGAATACGGATCAGAATAATGATTTAGTACCAACGTAACTTGGCCGCAAACAAGATACCACTAAATTCATTGGCAAAACTTTTTTGGTAGGAGCTCTGGAACTTGGTTCTTTTTTCAACGGTATTTTTTTTTTTTTTTAATGAGATAAGTGATTACTTAGGAGCAAGTCATTGCCATACCTTCGATCACAGACTGGAATACTTCCTAATGACGACGTTTGATGGGTCAGCTTCTGATTGAATGTTTGATAACAAGTCACCTGCTGACTGAGAGATACAAACTGCTCGAACTTTTCTTCAAACTGACTCATCTCATAGAGACTCTTCTCGCGTAAATATAGAGGATAGATATTCAAATCAACATCTCCTGCTGAATATGTTTTAGACGAAGCAAGGAGGTCTTCTAAGTTGTTAAGTGTAGCAAGATGAGAAACTGTATCTAGAAGATTTTGCTTGTCGGAAAAATATTTTTCCAATTCTGAGTAGACTTGATCAAAAGCTTCGTTTATTTTGATGTTAGTTTTGAGCTTATTAATCAATTCACAATTTGCGCTGGTTACAATCTCATGAACCTCGTTTTTTTCATAATTTTCTTCATTAACCCCGTTATTTTCATAATTTTGTTCATTAACCCCGTTATTTTCACATTTTTTTTCAACTTTGATTGCTTTTGTCTCTACAGTTTCAGGATCCCCTGTCCAAGAATCAGTTGTGTTTCTGAACCATCCAAGTAGTTTATCAGCTTGCGATTTAATATTGCCAAAAAATTGTTTGCTCACTTTGTTTGAAATTTCTAGAATAGAATTTTGTGTTGTTTGACGTTGTCCTTTGTGAAGTTGGGACGGTTTTTGTATGGAAAAGTAGATCTCGGTATGACTCAGTTGAGATGTGAATACAGAAGTTTTACGAGACACTGTAGACTTACGAGGACAATCTAAAGAGTGAACTGAAATACAAATGAAGTGCATTATACAGTGATCGGCATAAGTCCGGCAAAGGCTGAATATCTTCCGATTGGCTCAAACTCCTTGTAAAAAAACTACTTAGGGGCAACTTTTAAATTTTAGGGGCGGACTCTATGTCAGGGACTCCAGATAATTTTTTAAAATGAGACACCCCAATTTGAATTTTTTTTATTGATTTGCTATTAAAAATAATTATAATTGCACTATGTAAAACGCTAATACGTATATTTATGCAAAATTCATCAGAATCGGATGTAACGTTCGCGAGATATAAGCGTATAGTAAAAAGTTTGTGGTCAGGCGCATGGTCTCTATCACCAAGAACCGCTAGTGCGAAGTTGATGAATTTACAGAACCATCTACAGAATGTCTCCTATATGTGTACAAAATTTCGTCAAAATCCGTTTAGTAGTTCCTGAGATTTGCGAGTTACAAGGAATGTATTTTACAGACAGACCAACAGACAGACACAAAACCAAAGTTGCTCAGGAGGTTATGAATAGTTCAGAAATATGAAAAAATTGAAATCGGATCGAAATTTTTTTTTTTACAAAAAGGAACACAATTATCCTATTTCTAATATTAGAAATTTCTCGGAAGTAAAATCAAAAATAAGGTGTCCCATTAAAAAAAAAAGACCTGCTAGCCCCTACATGGGGTCCGGCCTGAAAATCAAAAGTTTCGCCTAAGTAGTTTTTTACAAACCATTTGACCATGCAAAGTTTCAATTCCGTACCTAAAGCCAGCCAGCCTCCGTGGCGTAACGGTTCAGACTACTGTCCGGTTGGGGCAGACTTTTCGAAGAAAATTCTGTTCCCTCTAAATACGTGAGGCTGGCATTTGCGACCCTACACAGGCTGGGTGATTTGATTGATTTTGATTTTTTTGATTTTGAACATTTCATTTATTTATATATAATTTTTTATACATACAGGGTGTCCCACCAAAGTTGGACACCTCAAATTACTCGGCCCCTAAAAGAGTTTTTGAAAAATAAAAAATCCTAGGGTACATGTCCTAATTATGCGGTTTCAGTCATGAATTTTTTTTTATACAGGGTGGTTCAAAAGTCAGAAATTGAGGTGTCAACTTTCGATTTTTAAATGGATCGACCTGAATTTTATTTGATAATTTTTTTTTTTTTTAAGTGGGGTTTAACTGCCTTTCAACTGCCATTGGTTCCTGAGTACTTTTTTAAACAAAAATTTTACATACAGGGTGGTTTTTTTTCGACCAATTTTTTTTTTACAATTTTTTTTTAAAGAAAATATCTGCAGGGTGGCCCATGCGACAATATTAGATAAAAAACCATAACTTTTTAATTTCATTAAAAATCGAAGTTTTTCTTGAACATTTAGTTTTTCTTTTTATATTAACGTCTCTTTGACTGCCAATATACAGGGTGTTACAAAAAATAATTATGTCTCACCCTGTACAACACTTTAGTTTTGTTTTACGATATGACCAACAAAAAATGTGTAAAATTAGGCGAGAATTATTAATCTCAATTTTTTTTTTTAAAAAAACTCAGTTTTAAAAAAAAATCAATTCAAGATTTCACTTGTGAACCACCCAGTATAATTTTTTTTGATGCCAATGAAAAGTGCGTGTATTCATTACACAAACACTTTTTATTCTTGTTATCGAAAAAATTAAAAGTACTTGAGTTATTCGAGATATAGAAAAAAAAATTGGTCGCAAAAAAACCACCCTGTATGTAAAATTTTTGTTTAAAAAAGTACTCAGGAACCATTTAAAAGTAAAATTATCAAATAAAATTCAGGTCGATCCATTTAAAAATCGAAAGTTGACACCTCAATTTCTGACTTTTGAACCACCCTGTACAAATTTTTTTTTATGACTGAAACCGCATAATTATAACATGTCCTTAGATTTTTTATTTTTCAAAAACTTTTTCAGGGGCCGAGTAATTTGAGGTGTCCAACTTTGGTGGGACACCCTGTATACATAAATTACATCCCCTAAGCTAATGCTAACTTTTTGGATAGTGAGGTTAATGTGGGTAGCTGGTACGATTCCCAGCGAATGGAGGGTAACACCCCCGTCTTGATCAGGACGTTAAAACCTAATAGAATCAACTGGTCACAATAGATCTAATTAGGTCGCAGTGTTAATTGCAAGGGTTTCACTGAAAACTCTGCAACCAGATCAGATAATAATAATAACCTAAAGCCAATCGAAACATATTCAGCCTTTGCGGGACTTATGTCTGGTCCCTGTATAAATAAAGAACTAGTAGTAGTACTGGATTTTTTAAAAACTTAGTTTAAAAAATCCAGTTTTGTATTTTGATATTACGGCATTAC
This sequence comes from Bactericera cockerelli, assembly GCA_024516035.1. NCBI lineage: Eukaryota > Metazoa > Arthropoda > Insecta > Hemiptera > Triozidae > Bactericera > Bactericera cockerelli. The sequence goes on from CM044955.1 coordinate 41,333,446, forward strand.
AAAAAGATATAACCCCCTAAAGACGCATGATTTGTTTGAAAATTCCGCCCTTAATTTCACTATGACCTTCTGGTAAAAATAAGAGCAGAATACAAAGCTAAATGGATGCATAAGCTCACCTGGATCATTGTCATTATTGACTTTTCTGTTTCGTCCAACTTCAGTCTTCTTCTTGGCAACAGAGCCAATTTTCCAAAAGTCTTCCATGCTTTGACTTCTCTTGCACATGTATTTAATTCCTGAACCCTTGGACTTGGGTTTTGTATAGACTGTTGTGTTTGTAATGTTCTCTCTGGCCTCACAAGATGGATTCTCTGTGTCATTCAAGTTGTAATCGAAAAGTGACAGGCATCTTGGCTTTTGCTTACTACTGGTTTTTCTTGTTTTGCTACTTCTTTTGCTACCCTTATTTTTTAGTACTTTGCAGGTCCCTGTTAGATTTACGAGTTTTATTGCAGATGCTAGTTCTTTCCCAAGCTCGCATTTTGCGTCGTCCTTCTTATCTTGTTCACATCCTTTACCTTTTTTGTATCTAATGTCTTCAAAACAGTTACCTTGTTTATTTGACTTTACAGGAAGCTCCTTTGTTATATATTTATATTTATTTTCGTCACTCTGACCTTTCTTGATATCACATACAACTTGTTTGATTTCATTTTCATTCTCTTTTGAGATTTTATTTTGTTTTGGACCCTCACAGTAAGGCATTTGGTCAGCTGTAATCTCCTCTTCAGTCTCACGAGGACAGCTCACTTTTATGCAATTCGCGTCATTTAAATGATCGGAGTCAATTACCATAGAGGGAGCACGATTTTCATCTCGTTCAAGTGGACAATTATTAGCACTGACTGCATTGCCAACAGAGTTCCGGTTTACTAGTTTTTCATGAACATTTTTTAATTCATTCAGAAAGTCACTCAGGGTTGGTGTCTCACGGGGTTCACATTTTAAATCTTTGACTCTGAATGGTTTTTCTTGTTTTTTTTGCTCATCTCGTTTACAAATTTTTCGTTTGTCTTCCGAAAAATGTTCTTCATTTCGCAAGATAATTTCGCACATAATGTTAGGTTTTTCTTCAATATCCTTAAGGTTTTCTCTATCTAAATAGTTACAAGGTTCACACTGAGACTGTCTTTTATATTTTACATTAGTTTTACATCTGAATTTGTCATTTGCTTTAATAGGTTCTAATGTTTTATCTCTGGAATTTACAAAACAAGAAGAATCTTGACGATTCCACACAATAGGAATCTTTTCATCAATTTCTTTATCATTATTTGGGCACTTTTTATCAATCACTATTGTAAAGTCTTTAACATCATTGCATTTTCTATGTATTTTTGATTCACTTTTAGCTCCTTGTGAAGAATAACAACTCTTTTCTACTATTGGTTTGGTTGTTCTGCTTTTTCCTTTACAAGTTTTATATTTTATATTAGTTTTACATTTCCTTTTGTCATTTGCTTCTTTAGGTTCCAGTGTTTTATCTCTGGATAATACAGAAGAAGAATTTTGGCGTTTACACTTACTAGGAAACTTTCCATCTATTTCTCTATCAAATTTAGGGCACTTACTATCACTCACCATTGTAAAGTCTTTAAGAATACTATGGTTGCATTTTCTATGTATTTTTGATGCACTTTTAGCTCCTTGCGAAGAAAAACAACTATTTTTGAGTATTGGTATGTTTGTTCTGCTTTTTCCTTCACATGTATTATTATATTTTATACTATTTTTATATCTGCTTTTTTCATTTGCTTTTTTAGGTTCTGGTGGTTTATCTCTGGATAATACAGAACAAGACGAAGAAGATTCTTGTCGGCTACACATAATAGGAATCTTTCTTTCCATTTCTTTATCAAGTTTGGGGCGCTTTTTACCACGAACTATTGAAAAGTCTGTAGCAATACTATCATTGCATTTTTCATGTATTTTTGATGCACTTTTTGCTCCTCGCGAAGAATAACAACACTTTTCTACTGTTGGTATGTTTGTTCTGCTTTTTCCTTCGCATGTTTTATTTTTCATATTAGTTTTACATCTTGTTTTGTCATTTGCTTCTTTCGGTTCTGGTGATTTATCTCTGGATAATACAGAACAAGAAGAAGATGAAGAAGAATCTTGTTGGTTACACATAATAGGAATCTTTTCATCAGTTTCTTTATCAAATTTGGGACACTTTTCATCACTCATTGTTAAGTCTATTACAATACAATCATTGCGTTTTCTATGTATTCTTGATGCAATTAAAACATTTGCTTCTTTAGGTTCTGGTGTTATATCTCTGGATATTACAGAACAAGACGAAGAAGAAGAAGAATCTTGTCGGCTACACATAATAGGAATCTTTTCATCCATTTCTTTCTCAAACTTGGGATGCTTTTTTCCACTCACCATTGAAACGTCTTTAACAATACTATCATAGCATTTTTTATGTATTTTTGATTCACTTTTAGCTCTTTGCGAACAATACCAACACTTTTCTACTATTGGTATGTTTTTTCTACTTTTCCCTTCACATGTTTTATATTTTATATTAGTTTTACATCTGATTTCGTCATTTTTTTGTTTAGGTTTTAGTGTTTCATCTCTGGATATTTCAGAAGAAGACGAAGAAGAGGATGAAGGATCTTGTCGGCAACACATAATAGGAATCTTTCCATTCATAGTTTTATCAAATTTGGGGCGCTTTTTACAACTCACAATTGTAAAGTCTTTCGGAATACTATCATAGCGTTTTTCTAGTACTTTTGATGCACTTTTAGATCCTTGCAAAGGATAGCAACAATTTTCTACTATTGGTTTGTGTGTTCTGCTATTAACTTCACATGTTTTATTTTTTATATTGGTTTTACATCTATTTTTTTCATTTGCTTCTATACGTTCACCTCTGGGTATTAAAAAACAAGAAGAATTTTGTCGGTCACACATAAATAAATTAATACCATGAATTTCTTTATCAAATTTGCGGCACTTTTTATCACTCACTAATGAAAAATGTTTAGCAATTTTATCACAGCATTTTTCATGTATTTTTGATGCACTTGTAGCTCCTAGCGAAGAATAACAACATTTTTCTACCTTTGATTTGTTTGTTTTGCTGTTCACTTCACATGTATTATATTTTAAATTACTTTTACATCTGATTTTGTCATTTGCTTCTTTAGGTTCTGATGTTTTATCTTGTCGCTTACATATAAAAGGAATTTTTCCATCCATTTTTTTATCAAAACTTGGGCACTTTTTATCACCCACCATTTTAAAGTCTTTAACAATGCTACCATCGCACTTACTATGTTTTTTTGATGCACTTAAAGCTTTTTGCGAAGAATAACAATAATTTTCTACAGTTGATTTGGTTGTTCTGCTTTTCACTTCACATTTATTTTTCAAGCAATTTTTTTTGTTGCAAGGTTTCCCAACGTTTTGCACGGTGGCTCTCTTATAATCCTGTCTCTTTGAACTTTCTATGTTTTTCTTAGTATGTCTGTGGCAATTGTTTTCCACGTGAAAATATTTCTTCAGTTCCGATATAGAATATTTACTTTGCATCATCGAATTATCTTTTAACAATGACACCATGTTTAATCTTTTTCCCGGAATGATTATAGGACTTAAAAAGTGTGGATTATGGATCCGAGCTATACTAAGTCCTCTTTCATTGGTTTGTAAATGATGGTGATGAGTTTTATATGCTGAAAGGCCTTGTTTGTTTTGTTTAGAATCAGCGATTTTATTGTCACCTTTGATAATAGTCCCAGGGATAACTTTCATACTAGTGCAAACTCGATAGTTTTTGTTTTCTGGACGTTGAGCTTCCGTCTTGTTTAAGCATTCAATATTAAACTGTTGAGTAACACTCTTTTTTTTACTTATAATATTATCTTCATTACGAGTACAAACTAATGACTCCTGTTTTTTGTTCTCAGCGCCAGTTTGTTTTTTGTGCTCATCGCCAGTTCGATCACTAATAGAACAAGTAGACTTTGATTGGCGAGAAATGTTTTGATTTTCTAATCTTGATTGTTTTTTTTTACAACTGCTTCGTTTGAGATTTGATTTTGTCTGACATGTGCTGGATTTCGATATGGATCGAATTCTTGATGCACGCGAGGGGTTGTTTAATAATATCATGGGTGGCCATTGTTCCACTTTTCCGCAAGAGTCCTCTAATTTAAGGTGAAACTTTTCTAATTTACCTCCGATGGTCTTAGATTTACTTCCATGTACGCATGTGCACTTCGATGATCTTTTTATTGATATGGAAGACGGCTGACCAACTGCCTCTAGATATATTCCAGGTTTAATATTAGAACTTCCACTCTTTTCACGATTTTCGATCCTCACATGAGCATTGAACCCATCACCGATGATCGTAGTTTTTTCTCTCCATTCACATAGGCAATTTGGAGATGTTCTACCAGATCTTTTCTTTTTATTCAAAGAACTTTTTGAAACAACCGACGCATCTTCACGATTTTTTTTCCGGCATTCTGAAATTTGATTATTTGTATTCTTACTTCCGTGTGCGCATATGCACTTTGATGGTCTTTTTATTAATATGGTAGACGCATGGCTCTTTCTCTTTTCTAGACACTTTTCAGGTTCAATATTAGAATTTCCAGACTTTTTACGATTTTTGATCCTCACAAGAGCATTAAACCCATCACCAATGATCTTAGTTTTGTCTCTCCAATCACATGTGCAGTTCGGAGATGTTCTTATAGATCTTTTCTGTCTTTTGAAAGAACTCTTTGAAACAACCGAAGCAATTTCACGATTTTTTTCCTGACATTCTGAAGTTACATTATTTGTATTCTGTTCTGATACTTTAGTGTTCGCTATACTTTCTGTAGAAAACTGATTATAATGTTGTTTCTCTTCTATAATATTGCACTTTCCTTTAAAACCAACATGCTTTTTTTCACTGAAAGGCTTAGCACCTAGTAAACATTTCACTGCATATTGGTTAGTGACTCTTCCACATTTTGAGCATTTGTTTTGTCTAGAAGTTCTTTTCGAAAATGAATCTTTCATAATAATACTTTCCTTGCAGTTGAATTTAGTTTTTTTTTCATGCGATCTCTTTGAAAATGGTTTATCTGCTGTAGCATTACATTTTCTTTTGTTTGATTTCTCTCTTCTCTTGCAAGACTCTTCACAAAATGATTCATCACTGCAACTTGCAACATGCTTGTCTCTATTGAAAGGCTTAGCATCTAGTAAACATTTATCTGCATTTTGGTTAGCGGCTCTACCACAATTTGAGCATTTTCTTTGTCTAGAAGTTCTTTTAGAAAAAGAATCCTTTTTAATAACACTTTTTTTACAAAGGAATTTGGTTTTTTTTCCTAGGAGATCTCTTTAAAAATGGTTCATCTACTGTAGTATTACATTTTATTTCGTTTGATTTCTCGCTGCTCTTGCAAGACTCTTCACAAAATGATTCATCACTGCAACTTGCAACATGCTTGTCTCTATTGAAAGGCTTAGCATCTAGTAAACATTTATCTACATTTTGGTTAGCGGCTCTACCACAATTTGAGCATTTTCTTTGTCTAGAAATTCTTTTCGAAAATGACACCTTCTTAATAACGTTTTTTTTACAGTTCAATTTAGTTTTGTTCCTAGGAGATCTCTTGAAACATGGTTTATCTGTTGTAGTATTACATTTTCTTTTGTTTGATTTCTCGCTTGTCTTGCAATAGTGCTCACAATATGTTTCATCACTTAAAGGAAAGATAGTCTTGAGGGATTCTTCATGATTATTTGCAAATTTCTGAGAGGAGATATCATTAATTTTATTTCTACCTATATTTGATCTGATTCCTTCTATTTCTTTGAGATTTTCACATTTTAAATTGTGCATTTCACTCTTGAATTCATATGTGCTTGGTCGTTCATTGATGTCCTGGCAAGAACCACGTGATATTTTTAGTATGCTTTTATGAGGAGGGCCGATGATATTCTTGTTACACTTATCATCTTTAGATTTATTTAAAGCTGGCTCCACACTATTGTGAAAGCACACTGCATTGGTGTTTTCATTGATAGGTGACTGGAGAATTTCAACGTCAGTAATGTTGCTTGACATGGGCAGGCAATCGACATGACTTGATTTATCAGTCATTTTTGTTTGATTGAAAGCCTCTTTTGATTGAGAAATACTACAAGTGCAATTCGAGAGGTAGTGTAAACCTTTTGTTTTACAATTATTGCATTCGTACTTCTCGGGCTGGTTTTCTACATTTTTTGATTTGGATGTCTTTTGGATAGAACATTTGACAGTTTTTGCTGCAGTATCATTGATTTCTAATTGGTTGAAAGCCTGTTTTGATTGAGAAATACTACAAGTGCAATTCGAGAGGTTGTGTAAACCTTTTGTTTTACAATTATTACAATCGTACTTCTCGGGCTGGTTTTCTACAGTTTTTGATTTGGATGTCTTTTGGTTTGGACATTTGACAGTTTTTGCTTCACAAATAGTATGAGAGAATTTCATGTCTGTTGGTTTTGATTCACTAATGGAGGAACTAGATTTTGTAGAAGACTGAACAGATTTGGATTGCATAGAACATTCTATAGATTTAGAGTTAAAGCTCTTGGAACATTCTATTGATTCGAACCTCTCAAAACATTCTATTGATTCGGATTTGGTAGAACACTGTAGGGTATTTAATTTGGGGTTGTCTTTAGTAGGATTGTTACAGGATATTTTACAGACCTCTGTTAAAATCTTATCCCTATTTCTCTTGTTTTCTATGCTGAATCTTATAGTTCGGTCCATGAGTCTGAGCAAAGACAAAATAGGAGATTTATTTCTTGATTCGAGCCTATGAATTCCCGTTTTCCTTATATCAACCACGTTAACTAAATTCGAAAGAGAATTCTTCAATAGCTCATCCAGTTGGATAGGAATGGAAGCTTTGATTGTGCTCATCTGAATGTTTCGGGATTCACCAGAATCCTTATTTTTCCAAAACCTGCATTGAGTTTTTTCTTCTGGTAGCACGATATTGACTTTCTCGGAGCACTTCGCCACCAAATACGGTGAATGAGCTATTGTTCTTTTTTTATGAGTACATTTTGTTTTATTTTTTTGAGCGTTGACAGGTATATCAAATGAGTTTTCACTATTTTTTCTCATTTTTTTATTTTGACTTACACTAATGCAATTCGTGAGATTGTGTAAAGCTTTTGTTTTACAACTATTACAAATGTACTTTTCACGCTTGTTTTCTACATATTTTGATTTGGATGTCTTTTGGATAGGACATTTAACAGTTTTTGCTGCAGTATCATTGATTTTTGATTGGTTGAAAACCTGTTTTAATTGAGAAATACTACAAGTGCATTTTGAAATGCTGTGTAAAGCTTTTGTTTTACAATTATTACAAACGTACTTCTCGGGCTGGTTTTCTACAGTTTTTGATTTGGATGTCTTTTGTTTTCGACATTTGACAGCCTTTGCTTCACAAATAGTATGAGTGGATTTTATGTCTGCCTGTTTTGATTCACAAATAGGGGAACTAGATTTTGTAGAAGACTGTGCAGATTTATATTGCGTTGAACATTCTATAGATTTAGAGTTAAATCTCTTGGAACATTTTATTGATTCGAAGCTCTTAGAACATTCTATTGATTTGAAGCTCTCAAAACATTCTATTGATTCGGATTTGCTAGAACACTGTGGGGTTTTTGATTTTGGGTTGTCTGTGGTAGGATTGTTACAGGACTTTTCACAAGATTCGAATTTGGTAGAATACGGTAGGGTTTTTGATTTGGTGTTGTCTGTGGTAGAATTTTTACAGGACTTCTCAGCAGAATCTACAATTGTTTTAAATCTGCATTCAGTCATTACATTCGGTAGCACGATCTTGACTTTTTCTGAGCTCGTTCCCACCGAATGTAATCCTAGACAATTTGTAGGTGAATGAACATTTAGTCTTTTTTTGAAAGTACATTTTAATTTACGTTTTTCGTTGTTGACACTTACAGGACGAGAGTTTTCACTATTTTTTCTCATATTTTGTGTTGGAGATTTTCTTTTAGGTGATTTTAGTTTGAGACCATTGGATGAGTATGATTTGAGAACAAGTTTGGATTTCGATATTTTCATGTTGTGACTGTTGCGGGAACATGATCTATCCACGGACTTTTCTCTAGGCGTTTTGATGTTAAGAAATGTGGTTGGACTTTTGATGTTAAGAAATCTTTTAACAGATTTTGTTTTGGATCTCTTTAAACTTGTACTTTCAGAGGAGTATAATTCGAGGGTGTCAGAGCTCTTTGATATACAACATTTTATAACAGATTTGGTTTTGGATCTCTTTAAACTGGGACTTTTAGAGGAGCAAAAATTTTTCAGCTTTTTACAATCGTTTACTTGCTGCACACATGTGCATTTCAGCGTGGTTCCACCATGAGGAAACGATTTAACTTTTTCGTCAAGTTCATTTTCTTTCTTTTGTCCATCATGATTGGAGCATGATGTTAATGGTAGTATATTGGATTTACCCTGATCTTTGCGGCATACTGCTACTGGTAGCTCGATAATCTGGTCACCGCTATTTTCTATTGCTTCATTTTCATCAAGTTCTTGTATTTGGAAGAAAACATTCTTTACTTTGCTGGTTTTAGCCACAAGATGTGATTTTTTGTCAAATGTGATTCGACACCCGCAGACAGACTGAGATTTGACATCTGGCGATGAAAGAGAGAGAGTGGAAGTGAAGTGTGTTGCGGAGTAATACGCGACGCGTTGAAAAAAAACTCAAATTTTACCATATAAACGAATAGGGGGGGCGAGAAAATCGTCTGCGTCACTTGAAATTACTCATCCTATATACAGGTCCTTTAAACTTGCCACCCTTAAACGATGAACTCTTCTGGAGTGTCCCTTAAAAGTTATGATGATTTTTTTTAAACTTAAAAATATATATTTTACACACTAGTAAACATGAATAAAAAAAAACATGTTTAGACATTAGTAAAATTGTATTTCACATTTTACAAATTAAAAATTTACTCCGGTTAACTCTGTTACAGAGTGTGTTTTTTTTAAACAAAAAATAGCCCTACCTTCTCCTGATTTTAGAGTAAATTTTTCAATTGTGAAAGGTGAAATACAATTGGCTGATCTATTTTTAGGGTTAAAATTAGATTTTACCGGTTTTTTTTTTTTTTTTTTTTTTTTTTTTGAGCTTCAGAAGAGTTCACTGTTACACTTCTCTGTGAACCGTAAGTTGTTGATCACTGAAATTTGTTAAAATGAACTTCACTCATGAGTCCTTTAAAACAATATGTCACATGATATACCAGTTCATTAAAGATTTTAAATTTGGTTGGTGCCCCAGCTTGACTGTAGGCATTTTTCTTCTTTTTTTTTTACTTCCGAGAATTTTCTAATATTAGAAATCGGAAGTATTGTGTTCGTTTTTGTAAAAAAAAAACATTTTTTTTCCTACAAGCATTCAGTATAAAATCTCAAAACTGCCCAAGTGTAGTCTACTATTGCAGTAAATTTACTTTTCTGTTTTCAAAGGGTCTTTTCCTCAGATAATATTTTGGGTAGAGTTTATTGCACACATCATATGATCTTTTAAAGAAAGGTGTGTATGTCTCTTTATAATAATATTATTGTATGTTGGGTCGGTTTTTAAGATTTTTTCTTCTTGGTTTTGGGGGTTGCAGTATTCACAAACGGGACAAAACCTAATTTTAGGTGTAATAAAACTTTGAAGATAGTACTATGAGAAAATAAAAATAATGCTTACTTATTTTCAGTTTACCGAGATCACTCAGACGGAATATTCCTAGAGGCTTCCGTGGTGCTGGTTCATTTTTGTCATCTGGTCCTGTTATTTTCCTCATGTATAGCTCTACCTGTAATTTAAACATTAACAACTTAGTTATTGGACAAGTTCCCTTCCTCCATGTGAATATTACGAAGCTTTTTGACTAAAAAGATATTGTAGACTTCAATAATGGCGATTTATGATTCTTTGTTTAATTTAAACACACAAGCAAGGCCATGATAAGTGGTCGTATTGAAGTAGAGGGTCCGCCATTGATGATGAACCATTTTGAAATGCCTATATTTTCGAAACTGAAGCTTCATAATAAATTTTTCTTTGATGGAATGCTAGAAAACAGAATGCCATTTACTGTATAATACTCACTTTTACATTCACGTTGTAAAGATCACCTCACGGAGATGTTGACCTTAATTAATGCAGAGGGCATAAATTCAAAGCTCAGACATTCTATCAGATACGCATCGCTTTTACCATCATGTATTTGGGGAAAGCATTGATTTTCAAGTCGAATAGCCTAAAATCTTTCAGTTCTTGTAGGGTTTTTGGTTTTTTACCACAAGTCAAGAATACAAGAAATCAATGCTATTATCTAAGAAGTGATGCACACACAGCTCGAGAGAATGCCTGATGCATTCATGCATTTTGCATCAAGACAAACATTTCATGGTGATTGATGTGATCTTTCAATCGACAATTGGAGAGCATTACAATAAATGGCATCTAGCATTCCATCAAAGAAAAAATCATTTAATTTCCTAATAGAGTTACTTTTTTTCCCCCCTTTTTTTCAAGTATACGTAGTAAGTCAATATTACCTCACTCTCCTTACACTTCTTACTCTTGAGCACTTCGAGATTCACAGTCGGTTCCAGCTCCATGTCATCCGATAGGCTGATACTTTGGCTTGTGGGCCATTTGATACTAAGCAAAGCATCCTGGGCCGACGATTCCTGTACAATAACATAGTATCAATGCTTGCAGATAAAGTAGAAATATTTGTGTACCTTTATGACCTATCTCAGAAATGTACCTATACAGGGTGTTCCCCCAAAGTTGAACACCTCAAATAACTCGCTCCTGACATTGTTTTTGAAAATTAATTTTTTTAGCGTAGGTACCTACATGTTTTAACTATGCGCTTGCAGTTCTGATTTCTTTTGTATAAAGGTGGTTTAAAAGTCAGAATGAACGGCGCGAATTTTCGAATTTTAAATGGGTCGACCTGAATTATTTTTGATAGTTTTACTTCACTAAAAAAGTAAAAATAGTCATTAGATTTAATAAAGTAGTTCATTAGACTAAAAATTTTACATAAAGACATATAAGGGTTGGTTTTTTAAACCTACTGTCTTTCTAATCAATATATAGTATATGAAATTTTTTTTGAATAAAATACCTAATGGTTTTGATTAAACATTAAAAACAAGAATCTTTTGATTTGACAAAGAAATAGAATACTACTTTTTCCTCAATTAGGTAAGTAAAAAGGGTGGTCCATAAATGTAATAATGACATGATTTTTTTTTTTTTTTTTACAGATTATTAATTCTTGCTTAATTCCACACATTTATTCAATTCAATTCAATTTATTTTATTGAGAATTCATATATTATTATACAAAATGTATGTGTTTCACATTACTAATTTTTTCTTGCAGGGTGTGACATTTATTGTTGCTGTAACACCCTGTATGTACGTAGTCAAAGAGTAAAAAAAATAAAAAGTCATGTCATTATTTCACATATAAATCACCCTGTACTTTTTTTCTTTGCCAATTAAAAGAGTTTTCATCATACAAACATTTTTATTCACACTATAAAAAAATCAATAGAAAATAAAGCTATCCGAGATTTAGATAAAAATGGTAAAAAAATAATAAATAAAAATACGCTGCCAATTATGGACACATACTTCCTCATGAAGGGTAATCAATATTTTCAACTTTTATTATCGCTAGAATGAGAGATTGTTTTACTGAATCACTTATATTTACAAAAGTTCTCAAACAATCCTCTTTAAATTTGTTTTATATGATAGAGTACCGTTTTTTCTAAATTCTAGATTTGGCAAAAATTCTGTATGGGCATGTCGTTGACCTTTTTGACTTTCTTTTTGATGTTTTTGCACAAAATTTCAGATTTTATTAAATATCAGAGCTCAATCAAAATTTATTTTTAAAAATAATTATAAATGCATTATGTAAAGTGTTAATACGCATATACATATAAATTTTCATTAAAATCGGATGTACTGTTCTGGAGATATAATCGAAAGTTGGCATCTTTTTTTTCCTTCTGTTGGTATACAACTATACATGTCTATGATTCTCTGATTGGTTCTCCCCACTGAGTTCTCCCTTTTGCTCTAAACAAAACAAAACATCCAAAAGGAAATTGAAATTAAAATTTTAAAGCTTCATATAGTTCATATTTTAATCAAAAATTTTGTGGTTTTTCCGGTGTGACATAATTTTCTTATAAGATTTTAAGTATTCTGTGAAAGTTTCATAAAAATCCGTCAAGAAACAGCTGTTCGACAAGATCACGATGGAGCCCTCAAGATTTTAATTTTTCAAGAACTTCATCAGGGGCCGAGTAATTTGAGGTGTCCAAATTTAGTGGGACACCCTGTATTTCCTGTTTGTCTACGTCAATATCTTAATTTTCGCTGCTCACTAAGGTTCAAATGACACGAGATAGCAAAAAGAATCGCAAGCATGGAATGAGATTTGAATATATCAATTTTGTTTTTACAACTGAAAAACGACAGGAAATCTGGTATTATATTAAAACAGATTGTAAAACCACTTACTTGAGCATTTTGTGTATCACATATTTTGTATCTACAATGATGTTTTGATTGTAATCTATCATTGCAAGTCTTATCGGGTGACATGTTTTTTTCAAAAGCATCTAAAACATAAAATAAAAGATATATTATAGGTTATAACACATTATTTCATATTACTTAGAACAAGGATTGTATTTGATCAGGTTCTGTATACAGTTATCAAAACGCCAATTTAGAACCAAAGGTCGTAAAATAATGACAACATTCAAGGAAACACAAAAGTTAATAAAAAAAAGTCCTAGTCATTAATTATTGAAATATTTCCATTAAACTAAAATTCAAATAGGATTGAAATCACTTTAATGGTAACGTTCATTATTCTATAGCAGACGGAACGTTCAAAAGAAAAATCAATCCCTCAAAGCACATAGGATTTTGTGGTTTCTTTCCGCGTGTTTTTTTTTTTTTTTTTGTTTTTTTCGTGGGTAACGGTTTCAGATATCAAAAAATGAATCTCTGATTCAAAGGGGTTCGTTCACGCCTTAATGCACAAATTCATTAAATCCATGTGTTTTTCAACGTGGAATTCAATAGTGCTATTTTCAGCTTTCTAGGATCAACAGTTCTTAGCTTTGAGTTCTTCTCGGGCAAGAAAATGCAAGTTTACCAAATGTTGTCAGAAATTGATAATCGAAGTGTCCAATTCGTTTATTTTTTTAATTTTTATTTTACTTGTTTACTTTTGATTATGCCAGCCTCCGTGGCGTAACGGTTCTGAAGTTCAGAGATCCTGAGTTCGATCCCCGGTCGGGGCAGACTTTTCACACAGAAAATTCTGTTCCCTCCGTATATGTGAGGCTGGCCTTTCCGGCCCTACCTAGGCTGGGTGAGGTTAAGGTGGATAGCTCGTACGATTCCCAGCGAATGGAGGGTAAAACCCCCGTCCAATTCCAGGACGTTAAATCAAATAAAATCGTTGGCGTTAGGAAGGGCATCCAGCCATAAAAAATGTGCCAAAACCAATCAACCTCAACCATGAGGTTGAAAAACGTCGACCCTGCTTCAACGGAATAAGACAGAGTAAAAGAAGTTTACTTTTGATTATGCTGTGGGGTATTAGTAGTTGTAACGGTCAAATTTTCCGACTTGGTGCGGCGAAGCGCTACCACAACACTACAAGGATGCAGCTGAGCGAACGGATATCGTAGTGCTCCTACACTTTTATCATAACCATAAAAAACATTTTTTTGAATTCATTAATAATTCAATTGATATGTCTTATATTCTATTAATGTGACCGCCACAACCAGGAATCGAATCCGTAAATCCTAGAGGGTTCAAAGTGACACTATTGAATTTCATAGAAAAAAATACACACGAAAAAGACATCTTATTTCATTTGACAACTTGAATTTTCTTACCCAAGAAGTACTCGAACCCACAGCTTCTGAACTGTTGAAAAATACTTGAAAAATGATTCTCAATTAATTTTTCTAACCTACTTGTGGAAATTGCCAGGTAAACCACGAAATTTACATGTAAAATCCTTTAGAACAGCTAGAAAGTAAAAACACTGTAAATTTATGACCATTCAACTTCGAACCCTCGTGATGCTGGCTATCCCCAGACCCACTCAAGCTGGGTGAGGTTAATTTGAGAAGCTAGTTTGTGAGTTTCCAGCGAATGGAGGTTAAAACCACCGTCATGATATGAACATGCAGTTGAAACGACGTCGAAGACGTGAAAAAAAGGATTAAATTTGGATTTTTTAATAGTGGGTGACTATGGGGCAATTAATTATTATCATTTGACTACATTTGAAATATAATCAGCAAAAGACACAGATGAAAGTGAAATACAATAACAAGATAGCTAAAATAAGATGTTAAATTCGTACCTATTCTTCTCACTGACAACTGGATTTTTCATTTGTTTCATGTGTATTCATGTGTGCAATGTGCTTTGACAATCATTTGTAATTTGTGTAACGAATGGAGAGAATGTAGGAATACAGAGAATTTAGTGTTTTAATTTTGTATGAGTGGTACACGAAAACTAGTTGTGTCTGTCAGAAATAAACTGAAAGTTCCAACTGGAAATATTGGCCACGCTGAGAAGAGACCGAACGGCAACAGAAAAGTCTTGAGTCCTGTAGGGAGGCTAATACTTGTCTAATCAGCGCCTTTATAAATAAAAACTGGAATATAAATAATGAGTGATTTCTGTGAGCATTAAAAAAAGGAAGAATCAATCTACTACGTCGATTCACTGTCAATAAAAGAGTTTATAAAAGAGCATGATTAATCATTAATTAATATCTATGCGAAGAAAGGTCACATGATACTGTTCAATAACTCAGGGTACGATGAAGTTTTATGATTTGTTAGTGAAATATCTACTACTACAATAAAAACAATTGCTGATTATATTACTGACTTTAGTGTTTCTGATAGATAAATTGAGTTTCTAAATATTAATATGTAGGGATGTGTACAGGGTTTTTATTTATTTTTTCATCCTAGTCGTTTTCTTAGTGCCTAAGCTAGCATACGTCGACTACTAGGTCACAGTTTCCATTCTTACCTGTGGCATTTTTATTTTATTTTTTTACGAGTTGATATTACTTCCGAGAAATTTCCATCATTAGAAATCGGAAGTATTGTGTTCGTTTTTGTAAAAAAATGATATTTTTTTGCTCCGATTTTTTTGTTGTTGTTGACTAATACGATACATTTTTATTTCATAAACCGATTTTCGTTAGATTTTCCTGGAGATTGTAAAATAAAAACAGTTATCACTATATTCCTATAACTTATAAATCTTAAGGAACAACTAAAAAGTAAAATTGTGTGTACAGAATATTTGTTTTTGCAACCTTTTCAATCTACAATGCCCACTTACCATCTCACCAAACTCCTCTTCTAAACTCCTCACCAAACCCCCTCCCCCCTTCCACACACCTCCCACCATCAATGCACAAAGCCACACTGCTCGTCTGACAGCGGGCATTGAAACGGATGGTTCCTTTGAAACCAGCATGGTTTTGATTTCCAATGATCATTCCTAGCTCGCTCGGTAGGTTTCCTGAACTGCACACTATCCTTCATGACCAGGAATATATCGTGTTTATTCCTCATGAGAGTTTTGATGCCACCATTCTGTTTAGACAGCTCGCTTAGAAGCTTCTCGTCCTTGGATTTAACATCTCGTATGATTTCACCCAGAGGTATCTGATAGTCGTTATCATCATTCCAGCTTGAATTTCTCGCGAGTTGCTTGGTAAGTAGACTCTCGATAATAATGGATGCAATGGTTTGAACAATAGACTTGTCGATTTGGGTGCAATTCTTGACGGTTTCAGTGACGTCTCTTGTTTTAATGTTTTTCATCCAACTTCCTTCTTCTTTAGGATCCATTTTGAGTCTCTTTGCTTCGTGTGGGTGTTCTTCAACTCCTCGTTTTTGTGTGACCTCAACATCATTATTTACAGAGCTATTGTCTTTACTCGATATACCACCGTCGATTTCATGTAGTCTTTCGTCTTTGTTATGTTTCAATATATTTTCGTCAGAAGACACTATTTCTTTTTCTTGGTCTCTTCCATTATTGTCATTATGACTTGTATCTATTTCTTCGTCCTTACTTTGTGTCTCATTATCTACATGTTCTAATCGCTTTAGAAAAGTTTCTATTTTGGAGTCAACTTTCTTGTACTCTTCTTCTGTCGTATATTGTCTGGAGCGACACACGATGGCGATTCTTTTAGTGGATGGAATTCTGAGTCTATCCATTTCGATGGAGAATTCGCACAGAGACTTGCACACGTCTTGGGCGATGTAGTTCAAGTAATCGTTGTATATGGAGAGTTTGGAATTGCGGCGTTGATACTTGCGACCTGAGAAACAAATAAATGATGGGTTAAAACCAGAGAGGAGTATAAGCTACTGAACAACCAATTCTTATGTCCAAGCCTCCTTAATTGTTTGAGATTTAAAATCCAAAATCCAACACTAAGACCTAGAATGGCTGGGCTGTTTCAGGTTCCTGATCCCTAACTTACTAAACTGCAAAAAGCGCCTATAACTAGAGCTATGACACTCCGCAACACACTTCAGCTGGACCATGATCACTATAATCCCTCCAGTGATCTGTTCCGGCTGGAATGTGAGCAGAGAATGTCTGTATAAAAATGTTTTAGTTAAGTTTATATTGTTTATAATAACTGAATAACCTTTAGTTTGTATGACTTGTTAGGACATTAGTATTGTCGTTTGGATCACTTTAAAGTGTTCTAAATGATATTAAGCCCATATAAAAAAAAAGAGAACAAAAGCGATTGGTTGGATGGAAGATCGCTATCCGATATGACAAAAAATACGAGTTTAATTGTATTCTGTGATCCAGTCTCAGCAGAAAATTCGGATAAGCTCATGGTCCTGCTATATCATAATAAAAAACTGACCTCAGTAGCTCAATCGTCAAAGTTTGAAGGTTACTTGTAATTTGAAGGTTTGTGGTTTAGTCTTAAGCATGTCAAATTGAGTTTATTTCTCATGTTACTTCATTATTGACATTAACACAAAATGAAATATGATAATGTTAAACATTGTCATTTTTGAACGTCAGTACAGAATGAGTCTTACCATTGAACTGGTAAGCACAGCATGGCAACAGGAACATCTTGCAGTCTCTATGACTCCGTGCTGCTATGACAGGGATCCAGGGAGTCAGCTCGTCGCTATGGTTACCGATTATCCATTCAGTATGAGGGAACAATGCACTGGATGATGGACTGATCGTCTCTACCTGAAATTATTTATAGTCCTTATAATGTATGCAAATTTAATGAAAAAAATAGGAGAAAAAAGTATTGATCAATAGTGGAAAGTCATTAAATTTTAACCGCCAAGTTTACACAGAGTAAAACTTGTGGTGGAAATATTGTGTCCACCATTTGTAGTGTGATTTTTTACCTTCAACACAGTAGAGCTCGGATAGAGGTCCCATATTTTTCGCTTCCTCACATCCACCCCAAATCCTTCATGTCCCTCAGAATTGAGAATGTGCACCAACAGGCCGTTGCCGCAGCCCAAATCTACGAAGCTTGTGCCTGGCTTCTGCCAGAGTAGCATGAGGTAGGCTGCTATGGCCAGATCTTCATAGACGAACTTGCTTGGGTCAGTGACCTCAGGCCAAATCTGTAAAATGAGGACTACTTTAGGAGGCTAGAGGTCAGATGATTATAAAATAAATAAGTGATCGAAAGGACAGAGATTGAATCTGTTAATACAGCTAACACAGCACAAGGAATTGTTGATTCAGATTTTTCCTTCTTTATTTGAGAATTTTAACACAGAAAAATGTATCAAAAGAGCTGTTAAGTTGTATCCAGGCAGTATTTAAAATAAGTTATTATATTATCATTATTACTATAGTTCCCAGAACAATTGCACTTACTCAAATAGTAAGTTCAGCACATCATAAAGTATCATACGTCCAAATTACAAGTGGGGGGCATTTTACTTTGTTCAACAATCATGACCAAATACTTGTTTTTCCCACTGGTCAAGACTGTCCTCCAATTGTTTGATGTTTTTGAGGTAATTATCACTAGCAGGTAACGTGTGTGAACGTTTAAGGGAAGCTAAAAAACACTGCTAATTATGGACACAATACTTCCTCATGATTGGTTTACATTGTAAACGAGTGGCAATTTTGAGAGTTTATACTAAATCACTTGTATTTCCAAAACTGCTTGACCGATTTTATCCAATGTCTTGGATGCAGTAATAGCCAATATTACGTCTTTTTAGTTCACAGAACCAATTAATAAGTGGAAGTAATCCTAACAGGGTTTTTTCATTTCATTAGCTACCTATTAGCAATGTAGATTTCAGACCAGCTGGTCCACTCCCCTTTTATAGCCCCCCATTCAGATATATCATAATGGTAAAAGCAAATAGGTAGAGAGATAATCTCTAAAACTCACCTCAGTAATTTCCTTTCCATACTTGAGCTTCAATTCATTGTACTGACTGAAATACAGACTCATGTTATCAATAAGTTGAAGAGATGAGCTGCACACATTCTTGGTGCTGTTGCCTGCCCACTTGATGAGTTTAGGTAGCAGTGTATCTTGAAGCCAACCAATTGTTTTACTTCTGTATGGCTCACATGTACATTCCTTGTTTGTTATACTACTTTCTATTTTTTCTCTGGGTTGAGTAGTGTTACTAGTAGGCTGAAATGAGAGCATCATGACTAACTAAATGGAGCTCACTAAAGGGCAAAATAATTCCTGTCAGCCAAAACATACAAATTTTTATTCAGTATACTATACACCATTTTTTATCTTCACAGCAACTTAAAATACAAAATTGATGGTCAAAATACAATAAGATATTTGAATTTACACTTCTAAATTAAGGGAAGAAGCATCAACATGATTAATAGCATTGGAGTTAAGAGAACAATAAATGTTAAAGTGTAATTATTTGTTCATTTCAAAGATATACAAACTTGGTTAGATTGTGAACCACCTGCCCAGCAGATTTAAAGCACCTAAAAGGAAAAAAAAACTTAGGAAAGAAAAAAATATTTTTAAAGAAATAAAATGATCAATTAGCACAGTATTTTTCTAGTTGCCAAATAAAAATTATTTTCATACAAACCCCTGCTTAATGTGTTGGCATTACTAATATCTGCATTTATTTGGCAGCATGAAGGTAACTACATTAAAAATTTGATGAAAAAGCAGATTGAACATACCTTATCACAAAGTGGACTTGTGTATTGAGTTTCAATTTTGAGATAAACTTTGTTTTCATTAAGGTGGATCATGTATGGAAATATACAAGAAATTGATGGTTTACACTGATGTGGACTTAGGTTGATGAAAACTACTTTCATAGAACTTACATCTGAAAGAAATCAAGATAAGTAATTAAGTTATATAATAATGCTTTTTCTTTGTGTTATTATGTCACAATTTTAGTGGGTAGCGCAGAATCATAGGATTTTACCACTTTAATTTACAATATCTTGTATTATTTTTTTGCCTAAGATTCTGCCACTGGTCGCTGCTTCACATTAAAGCAGCTACTCATTTTTCCTCACGAGGTATGAGTGGACCCCGAACATCCAAGTACAGAGCAGAAAAAATCCTCCCCCGCTGGGAATCGAACCCAGGTCACCATGTGTGCAATGCCTAGCGCGCTAACTCGCTCTGCCACAGTGAGTAATTAAGTTAAATAGTGTAGAACTTGATCAAGAGAACAATTGCTTGAAATGGGAGAAGCAGCCACTGAGCAGCCAATAAATTTGAATACTCCTAAATTAAATATGAGTTGTGCAGCTTGACTACTTAGTGAGCAATTGGGTATAATGTTATTTTACCTCTCTAGATTGAAAATGTGGTATATCATCCAGAAAAACCACAGAAATTACATCATGAGGAATTGGACTTTTCTTTATAAGCCACTAGCGGGCTGTTGCCCGCTTTGCGGGCTGAGGCATGGCCGTGAAAGCAAAAAGTCCTTTTCAATGGCAGGTGTTGTAGTGGGAATTTCGAAACATCCCGTCTTATTGCACATCTAGACTATAAGACAAAGCTACCTACCAAATTTCAGCTTCTTAGGACTTACCAGTTCGGAGAAACAGTGATGATCAGTCAGTCAGTCAGTCAGTGACTTTGCCATTTATATTATAAGCCATTAAACCCATAGGAAACTGCAAGCTACCCTGGTTTGTAAGGGTTTACTAGTCTGTTTATAGTGTCTAAAAAACCTGTTTATAGACCAGTGTCCTCTAGCAAATCACTGGTATTCTCACTGTTTAACGTCCATCAGCCAGACTAGATGTCATGCTAAAGGACTATAAACAGACTAACCAATTCCTAACAAGCAAGGCTAGCTTGAAGTTCCCCAAGTATTTAATGGCTTATAAAGAAAAAGCCTAAGTTTTGATTATGATTAATTGCACATAGATTAAAAATATGTGCTTCAGAATGAGTCAACTTTCAACCAAAGTTGGATGGTGACCATCATTCCCCCAGATGTAGACAATCTTGCTACAACTACCTTACAATATCTAAACTAAAAGAAATGCTGGTAATCATCCAGTTTAGAAGGCAAGCTGAATACAGTATTTTTTGACCAAGAAGAGCTAATCCATCCAAAAATTCAGAAAATCAAGATTAAAATATTAATGGATTTAACACACATACCATGGCTGAGATTTTCTTTTATCAATTACCTTTTTCTAAGATACATAATTAACATGAAGGTTTAGAGGGGCTAAATATGTGAACAAATGCTAGCCAAAACATGAACAAAATAATGAACCAGTATCCTGTACACATTAGAGGGTGAAATATATTATACCTCTTCTTGCCCAAAAATTGTAGTACTAAGATTGCTATTTGAATATTTACCATAATGCTATACCTAATTATTGGTCAAAGCTGATAAGTAACTCACCAGTGAGAACCATTTCTACACAGCTGTCAAAGTGAGTTGAGTTCCTTGGAATTAGTTTTCTAAAAGTAACTAATAAGCTTTGATCATTCATTATTTGTTTGCTATCCATGATACTTTCCTTGTAGTCTTGAATAGCTTTCACAACATTTACATCTTTATGTACAATGTCCTTTATGTGATTAATTATAGAGATATTTGCAGACCTGAACTTTGCTACCTCTTCAAAACTCAGGACCCTCTTGTTCAATGTGTGAGGTTTTGATATCCATACTTGAACAGCATCCCAAAAATCAGCTTGAGAATAATTAAACTCTACTTCTTTGATGGCTGTGAATTGGACGTCCATGATTTATTACAGTTCAACAGTTTCTCATCTATGAAAAATGAGTGGCAGACTCCTCGCCTTTCCAGTTTCTGACAAAGAAAACCAAGGAAAAACCAAATTTACCTTTCTTTCCACTTTTTTCAGTTTTTCCTTTTCAAAAAATGAATCGAGTGTTCACATGTTGTACCATTGATAAGAGAGTTTCACGAGATCTACCTCAAAGCAATGTTGCCAAACTTCATTTTTGAAAAAATCTGTGGGTAGCCTCCGGCGTCATGGCTGCGGCTCTTTCGATCTTGAAAATCAACAGAATATTTCAGTTCACTTTTAAAATTAATTATAAATTAGCATTAGCACAAAAACCGATTATTTAGTAACCTTACCTCAATACATCTCAGAACCATTCAAAGGCACTTAAAGGAAGCCACGTCATACTGCATACTTTATTCACACTTCAAATTTCAAGTTAGGTAAATCTTCCCTTGAAACGTTATCAGCTAACACATTTTTATAATCAACTGTTACTCACGAAACCCTACCCCAAATATGCCGGACTGGGAAGTTGTTGGTAAGAAGAAAAAGGAAATTCAACTGACAAGGAGAGAGAAAAAGTTGGAAGAGCAAGAGTTCATTAACAGTGCTCCTAAAATTGAGGAACTATGTAAGTAAACTCAGAATCCAGGAAGTTTTAGACCAAAACTTTTCTAGATATCATATTAATTGTCTTGATCACAATCATGATATCACAACTACTCAACTATGCTTTACTAAATTAATCCTTAACTTGGGACTTGAACCACAGATCTCCTATATAAGTCTGTCTTATCAATCAAACTACTGAGGTCAGCTTGGATATTGTGCTACTGGTTGAATATTGACTTTAAGATCATCAAACTACTACTGAAACTTTCTCATGCTCATGTTAAACAGTACAGCATTCAACAGGGTTGCTGTTATTTTTGAACCTACTGTATGTCTTGAGGCGGGATATTGATCAGGTATGATGCCATTTAACAGGGATGTCAGGTCAATAGAAAATAACACAAATCATTGGCACCCTTGACAGGATTGGCATCCAGCCATAAAATGTAGAGGTAGGGCTTTATTCCAAAAAAACACTCTTCTCTCAAAATCTCCCTCTCATATATCAAATTTTATTCAAATAAACAAATAGAGTATGTTGTTTCAGCTTTCTGGAACAAGGCCAAGGTTTGCCAATCAACCCCAAGTAGAAAAAGGCTAAGTGAAAGAAGAATTTCTATTATTATTTAAACAGGGTAATGGGTTCTTTTTTGTATCAAAATTATAATTATGTTGTTTAGAACACAATTTTTTGTAAAGCTATGAGTAAAGCCCAGATTTTATGCAGCCAAAAAAGGCTAAAATATGCAATTGCATATGCAAGCGAAAAGCCCAATATATGAAAAAATTTAAACCTGTAAACTCACTGAGCCAGGACTAAATTTTACTTTTTTCAACTGGCATTGTAATGTTAGTATCTACCTAAGTCAAAAATTTAAACTCAAAATAATCTACTCCTTTAACTAGAGTTTCCGTTATGCATACACATATCTTGACTAAAAATCAGTAGAAAAGTTAATTGTTTACAAACACAATAAATTCACTGCAAGTAGAAAACAGCCAAAAACTAATAGAGAGGAAAGAGAAGAGAGAGAAGAAAAAAAACAATACATGTAGGTACCTACCCTTTTCCCTGCCTATCCTACGCTGCCAATACGTGGAGTGCAGATGAGAGTATTGCAGACACTTTACGACAAGTTTGATCTTGTTTCAGCAGGCTAGCTGCTTGTCAGTACTCAGTAGGTACCCACATGACTTAACAATGAAGGTAGGTAGGTACATTCATAAAATGTGATTTTACAATTTACGTCCTAAGATTTGAATGGACTTCAGTAGCTCTGAGTAGGTAGATAGTGTAGATACCTTCTTACCAAATTTTTCCCCCTAATAAACCCTGAAATATGCAAATTTTGGCCAATATTGTTGAAATATGCAGGATTTTGCTCAAATAGAAAAACTCCGAAAAAAATGCCAAAATATGCAATTGCATATGCAAAAATCCAGGCTTTAGCTTATGAGCAATGAAAATATTTTTCTGAAGATTGAAAGCTGTATTTATCTTTCTAACCAAAGTGGGGTTTCAAATGGAATAAAATGGACAAACCAAAAGAAAGTCATTTTTCTTTTGGAAGAGGAAAAATCTTCTTCCAGTTTGGTTATCCAAAATGGATTTATAAAATAAAATTCTTGCTTCCTTTTTTTATAGGTTAAGTTTATCTTTAAAAGTACCAAAACACATTTTTCTTTCATGAATAGTGGAGAAGCTAAACTTGGAAGAACATGGAAATATTTGGAAATACTGAACCTGAAAAAAAAAAAAAAAAAAATATCCAAAAAAAGAAACATTTTCCTCAAGTCCTAGTAAGAAGAATTTTCAAAGCATGGTCAGATAATGTTCTAAAGTCACTTTTACTGCACAATCAACAATTGAATCTTTCATGAAAATCCCTTTGAAGATTAAATAATAAATCAATAAACAATAATTCAAAAAATATGTCTACATGGTGAAAAACATTAAATATCCAAATCTTTATTTATTTATTTTACTTGTTTATATTTTTAATATTGTCAATTTTTATATTTAATTTTTACCATTATTTGTCTATATATATGTTCTACTAATAAAGAGTTTCGAAATAAATAAATAAGACTATTAAAAAGTGACTAAACATCACTTAACCCAAATTAAAAAAAAAAATCTAAATTCTTATTGAAAACCTTGACCTGCTTAAGCTGGAAGATCAAAGAGAACTAGAAAAAATGAAATTTCTTTACAAAATAATAAATAATAACATTGACACACCACAAATTTTTCAAAGATCTCCTTCAAAGTTCCTCGACCAAGCCTGAGACAAAGAAACTTATTCTTTGACATACAAAACAATATTTCACCAAAATCCCCCATCACATCGTCCATGAAGACATTCAATAACTTGGACATAAAACCTGATTTTTCGTTAAACTACAACGATTTCACAGATTTTCTGAACTCTCAATAGCAGAGCCTAATTCAAAAATGAAATATCCGTTAATACATTTTAAATAGGTACATAGAATTTATCAATCTATCTATACATATTTACCTTTATGTACTTAATTATAAGAATTAGTTTTATGAAAATTATTATCCTATTGTATCAATTAACGAAACCTATATGTATATTTATGCTAGTATTGTTACATTTAATTCCTTTATTATAATTATGTAATGTTGCATATATCTAATAAAAAAAAAAAATTGAAACTTACATGTCCTTCCTAGACTTCAGAGTGAACATTTCTAATAAGGAAGGTATTATGCTCCAGTCGGTTAATATGTAGTTTGAAAAAGAATTCCTTAATTTGAAACTTCAAAGATATAGTATTAGATTTATCTTTGATGTGTTCTGATAGTTTTTGGTTTTGTATGTAAGAGCTTTTTATTATTATAGACTGGTTGGAGTTCCACAAGAGACACACCAATTATCACGCCGACCTATATTTAGATCTATTGTGACCAGTTTTTACTGTCAAACTTCCTGATTTGAAGTAGTCAGGACAGGGGTTTTACCCTCCATTTGCTGGGAATAGTACCAGCTACCCACATTAACCTCACCCAGCCTGGGTAGGGCTGATGTCAGAGTTTACTTCATTATGTCATTTTAGCGCACTGCTTGTGCTTAAAGTCTCCATTTACCTTTTACAAGTAAACAAGAACACCTAAATAATATATTTCATCATTGAGAGAGTCCAGTAACAAATGTCAATCATAATTATCCAGGCATACAATTAGCAATAAGTCCAATCTTCATCTTAACCATTTCTTTTTCTTTCAGTACCTCATTCACAAGTAGTGGCCCTGTATGCTGACCTAACAAGTAATGCTTTTACTAATACAAAACAAAATAAGTCTGCAAGCAAAGAAAATGAAAAAAAAGATTCAGAAAAAAACAATTGAGAAGAAAAAGAAAAACTATAATATTAATCCTATCAATGAGAAACCAAGAACTCTTGAAGCTGCAATAGCCAATGTATGTATTGACTTTTCAGAGATGACTTTTGTTTGATATGACACTGGACTGAAATAAATTGTAAAAGCTAAGACTACTTAACATGAATAGTATTTTCTTGAATTTTGGTATTGTATAATATCTAAGATGCAAGTTTGGATTTGGGGATCATGATTTTCCCTGGGTGGAGGGAACTTTATCTGGTGTGATTATATCTTTCCTAAATAAAAATAATGGTTATTTGAGATGAGATAAAACCCTACAAAACCAATACTGAAATATGCATATTTTTTTAAAAAAATATTTGCTGTGAATCATAATGAAGTTGGTACACAACTTAAGTTACAAACACACACTGTTATCTAACCTACATGTTTTACAGTCAATCCTAATAGAATATATAAATTGTCTTTTCTTTTCAGGTCAAGTATGATGAGCTCAAAAACAATTATGAAATTGCCAAAGTCAGATTTGATGAGAATTGTCTTCTACAACTCAAAGCTCTTACTGCATTCCTAACTTCAAAACTTCTAGTTGATCAGAACAAAATTGTCTTCACTGGAAAATGTTTAGAACATCCTGTAGGATTGCTACCAGAGAAGCATCGTCATTTTATTCGCAATGTCTTTGCAGAAGTAGACAAGGAAGTGAGGTATCAGTTCTTTGAAATATGTCTTCTTGCATTGGTGAATGACTTGAAACAAGGTAAGTTTTTCTCAGGTCACAAATTTTATATCTTTTTTTTTGATCACTTTCAACTACATGGTTATATCACAAAGTTTGTACAATGTACATATTTTTTTCCTTTCTTTTAATTTGGGTTTAAGGTCGCTTTCAACTGCATGGTCATATCACGACGGGGTTGTTACCCTCCATTTGCAAGAAACTCATAGACCTAGTACCCTCATTAACCTCACCCAGCCTGAGCTGGGCCAGCATCAGGAAGTCTTCACCTCGCTGGATATTGCTTAAATTTGGTGATCCTACAAGAACCGGTGCATTCAATATGCCATTGACACTAGCATAACTAGTTTTGCTTTGTATTTTTCATTTGAATTAACAAATATAATCTCAATGTACTAATATTATACAAGTAAACAAAATCAGTGATGATGTTTCAAAGTAAAATAAAAAATAGTGTTTTCAATTATTTAATTTTCAGAGGAAACCCTTATCAGCGTAGTTGCTTAATTTTGAAGGGTGTAAAAAAGCTTAAACTAATACAGGGTCCGCCAGCGTTACCTGATGGTTTTAGAAATAATGGTACACATGCTATTTTTGAGGTATAATAGTTAAATGTATTTTAAAATGAAGTCAACAAAGTAAAGTTTACAATGTTTAATGTTTTGTTGCTCTCATGTTCACTTGTGGAATACAACGTTAGTCAAATGCCGACCCTCGTTTTCGATACACTCATCTACCCTGTGTGCAAAATTCGCCATCACTTTCTCCAGCATGTTTCGGGGTATGGAACAAATTTCTCGTTTGATGGCACCTTTCAACTCATTTAGAGTGCTTGGCTTTTCCATGTACACTTTATTCTTGAGGTACCCCCACAGAAAGTAGTCGCATGGTGTGAGATCCGACGAGCAGGGTGGCCAGTCAACATCTCCTCTCTTGGATATGACTTTTCCAGGGAATAATCTACTTACTTCGGCAATGGATTCATTGGAAGTGTGACAGGTCGCTCCATCTTGTTGGAAGTAAACTTGACAACGACTCAGGCGGCGGCGACGCAATTCCGGGACAAGATATTCACGTAACATAATCTGATAGCGCTCAGAATTTACAGTCACTGCTCTTCCACCTTCTTCAAAAAAATAGGGGCCTATTACACCGAATTTTGCCACTGCAGCCCACACTGTGACCTTATCAGAGTGCAACGGTTGTTGGTGCAGCTCCTTGGGGTTATTCTGTGCCCAATACCGACAGTTCTGTTTGTTTACTGCCCCATTGAGATGGAAATGAGCTTCATCGGACATAAGGAGCGTGATGTCTGGGTTTTCGTCCAACATTTCCCTCATTTTGTTTGCGAAAAGAATCCTTCGCATGATATCCTGCGGTTTGAGCATCTGTACAGTAACAATTTTGTATGGATGAAAATTTAGATCGTGCAGAATGCGTCGAACAGAAGTGTTTGACAAGCCAAGAGCCTGAGAGTGTTGCTTAGCAGATCGGCGTGGACTGTTCAGAATTGCATGACGTACAGCCTCGACGTTTCCAGGTGTTCTAACACTTCTTGCACTGCCTCCTGGCTTCTTTTTCAAAGCAGAACCGGTCTCACGAAAATTCTGAATCCATTGCAGAATGGTGTTGCGAGTAGGAACCTTTCCACGGGGGCTAATGTGGAAGTGAGAACGAAATTTTCTTTGTGTCACAGTCACAGAATCACCATGTTTAAAAAAACGTCTCCACGACAAAGGCGCGATGCTGCGAGGTCCACGACTCCATTGTAACTAAACCTTTATTAGTACTGAACACAGTGATACTCTCATCAACAAACTACGACAAGTTATAACTTGGTA
>CM044955.1:41361550-41421973 GCA_024516035.1 Bactericera cockerelli
GGGCGTCCACCATGCAGCCTGCTAGATAGGACACGCTGGGGACATAATCAGAGTATAACAATAATGTATTTTTTACTGTGGAAAAATTACAAAATTTGTAAGTACACAACGTCAATCTTATTCTACCTTAACTACTTACATCTATCTTGTATCCTATAAAATATATAAGACCTGTTTGACTGCTGGAGTAAAGGGACTTTTCAGTCTTACCTCGGCAGTATAAACAAGGTATATTCTATTCTATTCTATCTTAATTGCTACTTATTAATTAAAATTTATTTTTAGTATCACAAATAGAAGTGGCCAGGCGATTGGGAATGGAGACTGACTAGATTCAAAGATTAGGGTATAGTAAATCCCCCCAAAAACACCACTTCGTGGTTAAAAAAAGAAGAACGCCTCACTGAATAGAATGATTATAATTAGCTAAAAATACATGATATCAAATTGAGAACACCTTCACCCCCTCTCTTTCTATTTCTCTGCACTCCTCTCTGAATTTATTCCTCTTATGGTTATCTTTCTTTATCCTTTCTAGGGGTCATCCCAAACTTGATTTCTCTTTAAATTTACTTGTTGAACGGGAATAAAAATGCCGGTCGCAGTATGATTTTTCTGAACTTATTTGATTCGAATCGAAAAAATTACACCGCGACCGGCATTTTTATTCCCGTTCAACAAGTAAATTTAAAGAGAAATCAAGTTTGGGATGACCCCTAGAAAGGATAAAGAAAGATAAACATAAGAGGAATAAATTCAGAGAGGAGTGCAGAGAAATAGAAAGAGAGGGGGTGAAGGTGTTCTCAATTTGATATCATGTATTTTTAGCTAATTATAATCATTCTATTCAGTGAGGCGTTCTTCTTTTTTTAACCACGAAGTGGTGTTTTTGGGGGGATATCAGTTCTTTTTGTACGAAAATATAGGTTCATACACTACTGAAACATTATGAATAACAAAAGTAAATAAGCTGGGAAAATGTGGATTTACCAAGTTGTCTCATATTCCATTTTTTTTTTTTTTTTTTTTTTTTTTGCAGGGGTCACCACGAGTATCTCTCCCGGAAATAAGACCATGCTTTTTTACATTAGGTATTTAAGAAAATGAAAACTATAAAATTATCATTTTTATATAAGAATCGGCCTTTTATAAGGAAATCTTTAAAATCTCTAACTAATGAAAGGCAATGCCTTCAGTGTATAGTAGAGTTAGGTAAAATACATAGAAGGCCATGCCTCACGGCCATTCCACGAAAAAGAGGAATTCGAAAGTGAAAAATAAATGTTATGACTGTGTATCCTAATTGCTGTCAGAAGATAGTAATTATTTTATAATTAATAAATCCGTTTTGATTTTTCGATTTTTTTATTTTTTTAACAAAAATTCAGTAACTTTTTGAGAGGTCGGAAAAGAAAATTTTTGGTTTGCATTCTGGAGCTAATTTAGAGAAGTCAAATGAGCTGTTTTTATGGATGGGACAATTGGGACATAAACAGCTGTTATAACTTCAAAATAAACATGCTTTCAATTTATTATCCTTTTCAGATTTTTTTCTTAGAAGTTAACTGTTTTCATGAAATTGAAGGATGAAAATTTGAAAAGTAAATGTAGTGTCCGTTACAAAATTTATAGTTTTTTTTTAGGTTAAAACAGCAGTGAAATAAATTTTGATAAACCATTTCGGCTAAAGTAAAACCAAAGGTTTCAGGTGAGTGAAATACATTTTCTTTTTTTTTCATTATTCTCTTCATAGGTTTTTTTAGTGTTGCGGACACTACTGTTACGGACACTACTATAGTATATGTAGTGTCCATACATCCTGTATTTGCCAGTTTGAAGAGTATAAGTCCACCTACTAGTACCTACTACTAAATATGTAGTAGATATGTTGTTTTATTATTCAGTACGATCTATTCATCAATCAACAATCTAAAACTAGAATTGAAGAATTTCATGCAATTTGTCAGAAGGCGAACTTAAAGTTATGTTTTTAAAGAAAGCTAATAATCTCTACATTACCGATGCCACAGATGAGAAGTATGTCTCATTTGATCAAGTGATAAGAGTATATACCTGCTCCTGACATGATTAAAAGGGGGGTAGAATATTCTACAAATTCTAAGCAATATGTACTAGGCATAACTACCTATATGTCACAATTCACAAGTAGGTATACCTGTCTGGTTAACATTCTTTACCCATAATTAGGTATTCATGTTTAATTTTGTTACTTTTCATGTTTCATTTTAAAAGATTCAAGTGAGAAAATTTATTTTATTTTAATTACGACTCCTATCCCAAAGTTTTTTTTTTTATATACAAGTACTTAGTACGTACCTAATTGATCTCAAAATTTTCATTTTTTCTAATAAAGTAATAAATATTTTTTGTACTAACATTTCTCATTTTGTTTTTATTGCTTTAGAGTACCTCTAGTTCATGTGTTTCCATCAAATAACTGCATAAGAGTGAAGATAATTACTATAGAACTTTTTGTAGAGTCCGCAATGTAGTGTCCGCAACATGACACATAATATTTGGAAATGCAAAACTCAAAAATTACTCTACATAAAAAAATGAACAGTACATTTTTTAAAGTAAATATTTTCCTCTTTAAAAAAAATATGGCACTTTGAAGGTATTTTTTCCATAGGGACTGAACTTTACATTTAATTATAAGGTTCTCAAAAAAATCAAATAGTAAGGTAGTGTCTGCAACGGCAACAAAAAGTGGAATAACAACTAATCCAGGAATCTTTGAGAAAAAACCTACAACTAGTTTATTAAACTATAAAAATAAAGAAATCATATGAGCAAAAAAAAAAATCTATCTCTTTTTATTGTTCGACAAATTTGTTTTGAAGAGTAAAAATGTAGTGTCCGCGACATATGGAATGGCCGCTCAGCAATATAGTAGGGTTAGGGATAATACATAGAAGGCAATGCCTCGGGTTTATAGTAGGGCTAGGTAAATATATAGAAGGCCATGCCTTGGGTTTATCATGGGGTTAGGAAAAATACATAGAAGGCCATGCCTCAGGTCTATATCGATGATGCCTATTAGGTGTTTCGATTATAATTTTTATGCTAGGCCTAAACTATGTAGGTATAAATTCAGGTAAAAATGCAGGAGACAATGCGGTGTTGATAAAACCATGAGCGGGAGAGAACTCGGTGGTGACGTCCCTTATCAATACCTCACGAGGTATGAATGAGTGTCTCCCGGACATGATGAACAGAGAAAAAAAACTGGCCTGAGGGGATCGAAACCAAGTCATCGTGCGTGCAAGCTTTGTATGCTACCCATGATTGTCCAAAATCAATCTCGTAATGCCGCCACAGGTCACTGCCCAATTCTGCAACTACTACTATTTTCCTCGCGAGGGTAATGGTGTCGTCATGAAGATCAAACATAAAGATCGGAAAAACAAAACAACGTTAAGCGCAAATTGAAAAAATAGAGCTAAAAATTTTCGCCCCCGCCAGGATTCGAACCCGTGTTGACCGGGTGGCAGGTCGAGTATGCTACCAATAGACAAAGTTGTCTTCTGAAGAAACGAGGGCAGAAAATGAGCTAACTAAATTAATACTTGGAAACTTAAACATTAAAATTTTGCACAGAGAGAGCGAGGTCATCTCAAAAATTCATACTGGCCAAGATCTGACCACTAAGCTAAGGATTCGAAGGTACCTACCCGCCAAAGAAAATGAAAAGGCCACCAGGTGCCACCCAGTGGACCGGATGAAGGAATAAAATCAATAAATTTGGTATCTGCTCATCAAGATCTTTCATTTGATACCTCTTAAGATTAGTATTATCCTTCAATTCCCGATTTGGGCTCCCAAAACCCGAGGCCGCCCAAATGGGCCGCCCGCTTATAATGTAAATTATTTTTTTGGTCCGTGCTCATCTCCATTATATCTTGATCACTTTAGACACCTCACTTAATCTTCAGTGCCAAGTTAAAGACACGAAGTCGGGTCTCAAAGGATCCGTATGAAAAAAAAAAAAAAAAAATTATGAATCTTTTCATGTCTTTCACGATTGTTGGGGGGTCTCGAAAATAGGGTTCCCGTTGGCCTAGGAAGTCAAACAAAAGGTCAAATCAATTTATTTTTCAACGTAGAGTCCATTTCTGCAATAAAAATCGCAATTTTTGAAATTCATGTTGCACTTTTCGCTGGCTGAAAGTACATGAAATGCATGGGAACTATGTTTTCCGTAACCTTACACTCTGCCGGGCTGTCTCTTTATTTGTATAGGCGTTCTTCACACCTCGGCCGAGGTGTTTGATATTGACTAGAAGAAAAAAAAAGATAAAAAAATTTAAATGGGTTAATTTTCTGTCTGTCCCGGTAGCTCGGTGTTAAAGGCGGCACTCTTTGAATCCAGAGATTCCAGAAGTCGCGGGTTCGAAACCCAGCCGGGACATGACAAGTTATCCTCCCATTTGGGATTGGGACTTCATAGTCCCAATCGGGCAGTATAAATAAGGCGATATTAAAAAAAAATTATTGAAAATTTTGAAAAAAATGGTAGTCAAGTGTTTAACGCGCTAGTCTGGTGGTTCGTTGCTTCGAATCCCACCCAGTGCATGAATTTTTCTTCATTAATTTGAGTTTGTGACTACATAATAATAAGACTCGGTGGTAGAAAATGCTTTGAGCATTAACCTCGCCTGGCAGTTACCTTCCACTGAAGAGTGTTATTATCTGGGCGGGGAAAGAGAAAATACTTTTGCACATTACTCGATCAAATCCCTTAATTGCAAATTTACGAGTGTGTTACATGTTACAGTATGTACGTGTGGCTTCTGCCCACGAGCAATTGCTTCATTCTATTAATCCAGCCTATTCATTCTGACGTGTGACGTACAGACAGTTAGTACGTACAGTATGTACTTGTGGCTTCTGTACTATGACGTAAAGATTGGAATTTTGGCCAGCGCCGATGGCGCGTTGAATGCACCGGTTCTCGTTGGATCACCGAAGTTAAGCAACGTCCAGCGAGGTGAAGACTTCGTGATGCTGGCATTCCGGCCCAACCCAGGCTGGGTGAGGTTAATGTGGGTAGCAGGTTTGTGAGTTTCCTGCGAATAGAGGGTAACACCCCCGTGGTGATATGACCATGCAGTTGAAAGCGACGTTAAACCAAAAAAAAAAAAAACAGATTGGAATTACGGGTGATCCCCGTTCCAATCATTTTCTTTACCAAAAAATGGGCCTGGCCATTCAAAGAGGAAATGCTTCTTGCATCCTCGGTTCCCTTCCGGAAGGACGGTCCCTGGGACAAGTTTTTTATATTTAATAAAACTAAATAAAACAAGTTAGTACGATATGCTTACCCCAGACAATGCTCGAATCTGTTATGGCAGGCACCCGGGTACACGTAGTAGGTGGTGGAGAGCTGCTTGAGGTTCCTCAGCCTCTGGAACTGGGGGGTGTCTATGATGGCGACACACAGGGGGTGGAACTTCATGTGCCCGTGGACACTGTCATTGAAGATCTTGTGGCTCGCTGGACAGTGTGAGAGAAGAAATGGGAAAGTAACAACCACATTATGAAACAGGATTAAAGTTAAGCTAAGCCAGACACGCCCTCAAGTCGGAGTTTCAACCAATCACAGTGCACTATAGCCTGAGTTGTTATTATTATTTTATAAATCTTTATTAGCATCTTGAGTGCCAGACTGTTTTTTGAGAACTTCACTTCAGTGCCGTGAGTACCCATGTGGGATCTCAATCCAGCCTGAAAACACTCAAAGTGAGACCACATTTGGTTTCTCAGAAGATGTTTTTTTCATTCAAAAAACTGTTCCAGCAGGCCATGAGTACCCATAATGAGCGCGCGATTAGCTCAGTGGTTAAGCACTCGCTTGCCATGCGGAAGGTCCCGGGTTCGATCCCCCGTGCCGACAAAAATTTGTATTCTTAATTTGGTTACAATTGTTTGTAAGGGATACCTTCCGGTGCGCTCGTGTTGACCCAGCACCTAATTGGGAAGTATTGTGTCACTTCTCGCCCATCAGAGGGGAGGCATACTTGGGCAGGCTACAACACAGACCACAAGCGTCTACAGTAGCTCCTGTTTCATAGCTACGAAATAAAAAAGGCTGTGATAAAACACTCATCTTTAAAAAAAAAAAAAAAAAAAAAAAAAGGTCTTATTTATAGGTAACATTCATCTAAGATGCTCTAGAAACACAGTCTCAAAGTTTCAGATCGATCAGAGAAAAAAAATGTCATGGCACGGTGGGCACGGACTGTCATTTTTCAGCTTGGCACTGAAGTTAAGTTTCATGAGTACCCATTTGGGATCTCATGGCACTCAAGTTGTTAAGAGGACAAAGTAATGTACAATATTTACAGCATAAAATTAGAAAAAATTATTTAACCAATGAAATAGATTGAAAAATAAATAAATATATATCAAAAAAGAAAATAATAATAATGTCCTTACTAAAGGGCGGAATTATTGTCTGCGGCAATCTCTTGAACCCAACCCTTGACTGATGGTGTTAACTTAGATCAATCAAATCCTGTTTCATAATTCGGCCCTTAGTATATTAGTTTTTTTTTTTTTTTTTCATTTCCATGCTGAGCATGGATAATTCGAAATCAAAACGGTCACCATCAATCCATGTCATTACCACGCTGGACGTTACTTGACTATAGTGATCGGATAAGAACTGGTGTATTCAACGTGCCATTGCACTTCCACTGGTAAACCTTTTAATCAAAGAACTAGGCCAAGTTCCGGTCACATACGCATTATCTATTTGTATTAACAAATTCATTGGTTTGATTTTTAAAGCAGCGACCATGCAACTTTGTTGTAACAATTGTAAGTTGTAACTACTGCTCGTAGTGTAGAGGTCGTGAGTTCTGCGCTACCCACTAAAAATTGTGATATAATAACAGAAAGAAACACATTTTATTTTCTAACACTACCTGCCTCCTGTGGCGCCAAGTTACGGCCCGAAACGATGTACGGCAATGCCTGATGGTGTAGAGTAGGGTTAGGAAAAATAAATATAGGGCCATGCCTCGTGTGCAGCCACCTACCTGGCATGATGTTGTTGTTGTGAGAGATTTTGGACCGGTGGCAATGGCACGAGGAGTCCGAATCGGAAGCCAAAGATCTGCAACACAGAGGAAGGGGTAGTGGTTAGAGCATTGATTACAAAGAGAAATAGAATAGAAAGGAATGAGAGAGAGAAGAGCAGACTCGACCGTGAGACGTATCCGTCCCTTGACTATACAGTCCGATTTTCTTGGATTAGTCTTCATGTAAGGTTTATCTTTTATTTTATAATTTTAGTTGATGATTTACTTCTACTATCCCAATTTATTGGAAATATCAAGTAGGTAGATGAATTTGGTTAATCTTTTAAAATTGATTATTGGTTGAAGAGGTGTAAGTTGAGAATACGAATGGAATCTTTGAGAACTTGAAGGTTAATTTCAGTGAGGGTCTTATTAGTATAGTAGTACAACATAATTTTTTTTGATGAGTTCAAAATATCGTTTACAATTTATTTTTTTGTATATTTCTTTTCATGTAACACTATATTAACAAGCTGCTCTTTCAAGTTAGGTCCTTATTATATTTTTTTCAGACAGAGAGAGCAGTTTGGGGGGAAGATCTACTTGAATCAAAATTTCAATATCTGTTATAATTCGGGATGTGGAATTTGTAACGCAAAACCCCTCAAAGGTACTTTAAAAAAGGGTTAGAAATTTTAAGTGACGCAGTTGATTTTCTCGGATCCTGTTAATAATTACAAAAAATCTATTCTTAACCAATTTCTTCACTCGAAGGGGGAAATAGTTTTTGTATTGACAGGGACTGAAAAAATCGACTGCGTCACTTAAAATAAATCACCCTGTATACAAGAATTATCATAATGCTACTTTTAAACACTAGAAAGGATTGTGATAAACTCGCGTTATTGAGGTAGTGTAAAAGTCTCACACGACTAGTATTATCATTTTAGATGGCACCTATTGTAACAACATGATATGTATTTTCATTTTTAATGAGGGAATATGAAATGTTACACATTTTAGGTAGAAAACATTTAGGTGGTATTTTGCCATAACATGTTATTGACATAATATCCTAATGTGTATTTCATTTTATCGGTAAAGTATAGAATTATAAAATGTTACTTGTTATTGAACTTAAAAATAACGATAAATTATTATTTTAATCATCCATAACGATACAAAATATGTTGCTCCAAATCTCTTTAACCTTTCGATCGTAGGTGTATCAATTGAATAATATTTACGAGTATAATTATGACTGATTGATACTTGCTCATAATTACAATTACTTCCGATGAATTTCTCATATTACAAATCGGAAGTACCTAATTGTATTTTACTCTTTACTGATTTATCTACTGTATATAGGTACTGTATTATATTGCTTCCGATAAATTTCAAATACATATTAGAATTCGGAGGTATTGTATTTGTTTTTGTACATAAAAAGTACATTAAATAACCTTTTTTGATAGCTTATTTTATTCATAGTAAACTATAAAAACTGGGAAAAAAAGTTCTTCTTTAAGAAAAATAGTTTAGTATTCTCACTCTACCGCAAGTCTTGTAGGTACGAACTGAATACTTTTTTACCAATTTTAAATGCAAATTATCCATGACCTCCTACGAGTTAACACCATCACCAACGCATCAAGTATGAGTGGACAGTGACTATTTTATGCAAATTTTTGATGAAATTTGTTTATTTTACCAAGTGGGTAATATATAAATGAGAATGTATTATAAACACTACCTATCATAAACCATACTATACTACAAGAGATCGAGACAATCTCTTGGAAGAGAAACCGTAGATGCCACAAATTTATGATTTACTTAAATCATCTTGCAAAATACAAAAACATACATATATGTAATTTAGGTATAACTATTACTTTCTAGTAAATCCTAAATATGAGAAGTACTCTGGGTTCGCTTTTTTCAAATTAAAAGAACTTTTTAGAGGTGTGAATTATTATAACAAAAAAGGTTTCTTTAGCATATTAAATAGATTTTTTCAGAAAATAATACCTAGGCACTGTAAAATAGAAAAAGTGGTTGGTGAAATAGAATAAGATGTGCCTTTTTGTGCTTTTTAAACGTTTGGACTATAATAAGACTAACTTGTCTTGTGCTGCAAGTCTATATAAAGCTGAGTTGATAGAACATTAAATGGTTAACTTGCTGATATAAAATTGAAAATCAACATGAAAATAGATAAGAAAAGATATGAAAAACACAAACCACGCAATCATGAATGGAGAGGTAAACACATCCTATGACGTGTAACCGATAGGGACAGAAAAGTATGGACGTAATCGGACTGATAAAAAATAGAACTGATTTTGAAAAAAGGCCACATTAAGGAGTTTTTAATTCATTCAAATTAATTTTTAACTAATAACGAGGTGATAACTTGATTTAATAACTAGAAAAATTATTGAAAAAGACCTTTTTTTTAATACCAAGAATCTCAACAATTTTTTGTGTAATTTCATGTTTTCTACTACCTTCTTTATTATTTGATTAAAGTTTTGACAAAAGTTTATTCGAATTTGAAAGCAGTAGGTATTAATTACTACCTACCTGCAGAAACGAACTAAATTATCTTTTATAACTGTGAAATTATAAAAGTGAAAGAACACAAAACCGTATAGAGAAGCTGTTTTTTTTTTGTCTAGGTAAGTATTTTGGTTTTTTCATAATTGTAAAGTTTTTTTCTGGTCGATCGAGAATATATTATTATGAATTATTCCTTTAAAATTATATATGTTCAAGATATTCACTTACAACATCGTCTCTAATTATTTATTTCAGTATACACAGTTTTTTTATAATTCTTTTTACTCGGCCTTGGCGAAACTCCTGCTTTGAAATCCACGACGTAAAAGGATGGAGATTAAATGGTTGGTACAATGAAATATTCAATATTCAAAAGATATGCCTGGAGGCTGTCATAGGTCCAAATACATTTGATAAGCATTGCTGGAGAAACGAGTTCTGCAATTCTCCAGCAATGGTTTGGCAAGAAATGAGCAAGTACATGATGGTATATTCCCATGAACGCCCAAGGCAAATATTTCTGGCTCATCACTATGTTCTCCTAATCATTCCATGTTATTCTCTCTTCCTTTTCGGAATTGTGTGATTTTAGTAGTAGAAAGGCCCTCTATTTTACCAACATCATAAAATATTTTTCCTTGATAGAAGCTGTAAGAAGTTGAGTTAAAGCTCAAAGTTTTCACGGATCAATAGCCCAAGCACATTAGACAAACAGAAAGATGGGTTTCCTGCACATCTTTCTAGGTGTCCCAATAAAGAATGAGTTTGCGACGGACTCAAACTATTGTAAAAAATAACTCAAACAAACCCTACAAGCAGGTCAGATATCATGTACCGACGGATAAAATTCCATATTAAAAAAAAATTAAAATTTTGTTCGTACATAAAATGGTAAGTTGATGATAATGACCCAACTTTGCAAATAAATTTAGGTAGGTGAAGTCTATCCACTTAAAGTCACTGATATAATAATTGTTTCTAATGTTATTCGACGCCCAACTTCAATTTCTTAAATAAAATTTCTACACAAATTTATTTTGTACTCGAGATGCGTCGATTAGTACCGATTTAGTAGTTACAAGCATCCCAAACAAAAAGAAAAAAAATGGTTTACAGTTTATATCTTTACAAACATCAACACAATGATAATTTAATTAGCGCTCCCTAGGATATTCTAGCGCCTAGTCTAAGGGTCGAATTATGAAACAGGATTAGATTTAATCTAAATGGACACTATCCCATAACATGCCCTCATAAACTGTATTTTTCTTTCTAACCAAAGTGGATTCAAATGGACGAACTGGAAAAAAGTCATTTTTCTTTTGGAAGAGGAAAAATCTTCTTTCAGTTTGGTTAATCAAAATGGATTTATAAAATTCTTGCTTCCATTTCTTTTATAGGTTAAGTCCATTGTTTATCTTTAAAAGTACCAAAACGCATTTTTCTTTCACAAATACTGGGGAAGCTAAACTTGGAATAAAATGAAAATATTTGGAAATAACGAACCTGGAAAAAAAATTATCCAAAAGAAAAACACGGCTATACGCTATACGTAAATTAACTAATATTGTTTCATAATTCGACCCTCAGTTTCTGGACTGTTTTCATATGATTTTTTTAATACATTACAGTAAAAAGAAAGAAGACTTCATGATATAGGGAGGTTAGACAAAGAGAAGCGAATAATTTTAAATAAAAAAGATGATTAGAAACATATTTTTTATAAAATTAAATAAATTCATTAAATACGTACCATAAAATTTTGAAACACACTCAAAGATAAAGTTGTCATACAACAGTGACGTTTTTCGCACTCGCTAAGCTAAATCTGAACTAAGACAATGTTGATTGTGGATAGAGAAAACTGTCACGTTCGAAGAAATTTATTTAATCTTAGAACTAGTATAGAGCATACAAATTTTAAATTTTATTTACAAATGATTAATCTCATGTATGAGAACAATGTTTTAACTACATAAAAAATATTTGTTCAGTAAAGTAGCTACTGACTGGCAGGAAGTTAGATTATCTATTTGAACCATAATATGTTCAATGCCATAATGTATTATAGTTGCAATAATGCAACATGCATTCCACTGCAGTACTAGCTCTTGCAATTTTGATCATAGGAATACTCTCGGCGAATAAAGCACAATTAATATTCCGACTAACAGATCGTGCTTTTTTTTGACAAACTTTCAATTGGACCCCGTTAGATAGTTATACAGGTTCTTTATGGAACAGGAGAAACACTTGGCAGAGGTCTGTCTGTGACCGACTGCGTAGGAATCGTGAGATGCATTAATGCGCTTTAAATCTAAACTTATTAACAACTCTAAGCCATAAGAGGTACGGTTTATGACTCATTGAAAAGCAGTAGGTACATGACTTGACCAACTCATTGATATAATCAACGTAGCCTAATATGATAGTCAGAAAAAGAGGTAGGTACATGTGTTACGGCAGCCTTCGTAGCGTAACGGTTGTGACTACTGCCCGTAGTAAGAGATCCTGAGTTCAATTCCCGGTTGGAGCAGACTTCACACAGAAAATTCTGTTGCCTCCGAACACGTGACTCCGAAGACGTGACATTTACGACCCTACCCAGGCTGGGTGAGGGTAATGTAGGTGGCTGGTACGATTCCCACCACCGTGATATATGTCTATCTCACGGACACCTAATTATTACTGTATACTAAAAAATTCTCAACTTCAACAGGAGAAAAGTCCTGACAGGTTTTACATGGGTGACTGACTCGGATTGCTCCTGTAATACGTAAGCAAAAGCTTTACATTTTCAACACAATAATAGTTCAATGGGTTCCGTGCTGACTTTACACGAGGAAGTCCCGCTTTCCATGGAGAACAGATTCGAAGGAGGTTTCATACTTGAACTTTGGGGTTCACTAAGTCACGAGAGGACAAATGAGTAACTCTAGAGTACCTTTAGAGTAACATTCAGATGATACATTACTTTCAGATATATTACAAAGATAACAAAGTAAATGGTATGATATTGTCATATTAAATTTTTTTTGTAGAGTCCCTTACAATATGATGTACTACCAAATCTTGTGGATACTGACACAGGAATATGAATAAAAATTTTGAGGGAAAAAATGATCATGTTTTATTTACATACTTTTATAAAACAAAACTTGATCAAGTGTGATGACTCAAATTCATTGAGTTTAGTCAAATTACCTAAAAAATTAATAAAGTACCTATGTATTAATTTATTTGTGGTGATGCACAAGGCCTCTTCACAATTTTTGTGGTTAGCACAGCATTACTAAGAGCCTCCTTCACATTTCGAATTATTCTATTACATTAATTTCTTTTTACTCTGGTAATGCCGCCACTGGTCGTTACTCATACAAGTAACTACTCATTTTCCCTCACGAGGTATGAGTGGACCCGGAACATCCAAGTACAGAGCAGAAAAATTACTGCCCCGCTGGGGATCGAACCCAGGTCACCGTGTGTGCAATGCCTAGCGCGCTAACTCACTCTGCCACGGTGACTAATAAAATCAATGATTAATTCATTGACACTGTCATTGGTTCATTGGCTGATCCAGTGTCCACTAGACTAAAGGGACTTTTCCTTGGCACAATAAACGAAGTATATTCAATTATTAAAACCTCTACCCAAAAGTTCTTACACATGTAATACTTTATCTCACCATGTTTGATATAAAATGAGTTATCAAGTATAATTAGTTTTGACCTTTGAATACAAAATTATTCAACACCCAACTACACTGAAATTTTTAATCAGAATTTAGTTTACATAAGCACTTATTTATCTGAGCTTATCACCTAATGGACAAAAGGTGTACATTAGTTACACAACTTAACTTTATCAGTGCAAACTACATATTCATTGAGCACATAAACTATCACAATGATTTGTTAGATTAAATTGAAAAATGTTCAAAAGTGTTTCTGTGGTTCTTGCTAGAGGATCAAACCTCATGTGTTTTTAACAGTAAAGTTTCAAAATATTGGAATTAATAAAACTGGAAGGTTCTCAATTTACGACAGGACAAAAGAAAAACACTTTTTCAAGTTGAAGGATTTGGAATTTTTGTAGGTAGCTTTAGTAAGTAAGTTCCTTCTTTTACTTAAGAAGATTTAATTTTTTTGATACATTTAATTTGTCCTGAATGGATTTTTGAAATGGTACCATGTTATTGGCTTTTTTAAAATAATAATAATAAGAATAATAACACTCTTTAGTGGAAGCTAACAGCCAAGCATTTTCTACCACCTAACCTGAGTCTTATTATAATGTGGTCACAAACTCTCAAATGAATGAGGGAAAATTCATGCACTGGGTGGGATTTGAACCAACAGATCACTATACTACCTGGATTACCAGACTAGTGTATTACCAGTGCACGGTAGTCTAGGTATTTTAAATCACATTTTTTATTTGAAAAAAAAAACTATTTTAAATCTATTTCAACAACAACAAAAAATAATAATAATAATAACTCTTTATTGACAAGAATAATATTGACAAAGGGCGTGATTATTGCCTGAGGCAATCTCTGCCATCAAACCCATACGGTTACCACTTATTTGATATCGAGAAGTAAAGTGTTACTGATATTCCATAATATATTTAAAAAAAAAGAAAAAAAATGTATAAATATAGGTAGGTATATATAAAAGAGAGAATATAATATATTATATCCGGGTGAGGAAACAGAAGAAAAAAAAAAAAAAAAAGAAGGAGGACAAGAAAATAAGGAGGAAGAAGAAAAGAAGGAAGAAGAAGAAAAGAAGGAAGAAGAAGAAAAGAAGGAAGAAGAAGAAAAGAAGGAAGAAGAAGAAAAGAAGGAAGAAGGAGCCAGTACTCAATTTTCAAACCGATTTGAAATGTTCAATCAGTAAACGCCTAAAGGAAGACATGCGTTCACAGACCCTAACCTCATGGGGAAGTGAGTTCCACAACCTAGCACCTTGTACAGCAAATGAGCCAGAGAAGAAATTAGTCCTGTGTATTGGAATTGTAAGAAGAGCAGCATCCTCAGATCTGGTGTTATGAGAATGCTGAGACAGTGATGAAAACTTTGATGCTAAGTAAAGAGGATTTTGTGTGTTCAATACCCGCCACAATAACAAAAGAACATGAATGTCACGCCGTTCTTGCATA
This sequence comes from Bactericera cockerelli, assembly GCA_024516035.1. NCBI lineage: Eukaryota > Metazoa > Arthropoda > Insecta > Hemiptera > Triozidae > Bactericera > Bactericera cockerelli. The sequence goes on from CM044955.1 coordinate 41,376,325, forward strand.
GTAAACCAACCCAAAGACTCACGACACAAACTGACATGATCATATTTGCGTAAACCAAATATGTATCTGACGCAGGCATTTTGCAATCTTTGGATTTTTTGTTTAACTTTCTGAGTAGTGTTAGTGAAAAGAACATCACTATATTCAAGGATAGGCAAGATCAAGGCGGTGCAAAGCATTTTACGAACACCAAATGGCAGAATTCTCCTTACGGCTTTCAACGAATGGAAGGAGTAGTAGCACTTCTTAGAAACAGCATTGATATGGGGGACCCAAGAAAGAGTAGAATCAAAGAGTATTCCAAGATTTTTAACTTGATTTGAATAAGGTATACTGACATTATTAAAATGGAGCCTACTTAAGGAATCACAGGGTAATTCACAATTCAGAGAAATGTGGATTGGTACTTGAAAGTGGGAAATTTGGGTGATTTTTTATTTATAAGAGGGAAATTTTGGTGATTTTTTATTTATTTATTCTTATTATTACATAATATATGTGATTGTTTTCACATTTTATTTATAAGCATCTTTGACCCTACCAGACTGGGTTGAGCCAGGAACAACATCTTCATGTGTTTTTCTGATAGCATATTCTATCCCAACTGGTAATCATTCTGATGATCTCTAGACTATGGGCAAGATATCAAAAAATATAGGAGAATTAACCCCCATAAACCTAATAAATCAAACGCAATTTTGTATTGAAAGTAATTTGTGGAGACGCTAGTGGTGGAATTTTGTTGCCTCCATATCCAAGTTTTAAGTAGTCACCTAGGCCTAGTGGTGCATGCTTGACTTACACTCCAGGTGACCCGGGTTTGAATCCCAGCAGGGTCAGATTTTTTTTTTTGCTTTGTACTTTGGATGTTGGGGCCTACCCAAGTTTTGTGAGGACAATAAAATTGGGGTGGTTGTAGAGTGGGCAATGACACATGGCAGCATTATGAGATTGATATTAGAATATGAATTTTTAGAGTATGTTGGCTACATGCTTAAAATTTAATTTTTATTTTTGAATGACATCATGTTAACCATTGTCAAGCTAGACCAAGTAGTACGTTAAAATGTGTATTATATACCTACCAATATGGCCAACATGCCTTTGAAGCTGCAATTTTTGTTGTATTGAGTTGAAATATTTAGGGTATATTCCCATACATACTTAGAATTTCATGTATATTATTTTAATGACACAATGTGAAATAATATTGAGCTGAACTATAAAAGAATTTAACTGGTTGTACACAGTGAAATCATTAAATTTGGTTGAACACAGTTTTAGCATGAAACAGATACCTCGTTAACAGAAAGTATATTTCAAATTTTTTGTCATATTATTATTATTTTAAAAGTTTCTGCTTCAACCTATCCTAATACCTATACCGGTTGTCCCTAAAGGAGAAAGATTTATAAACAGTAATACACATGATTTATTAACAGCTATAAAATGGTTCAAAATTTATGGTCTGATGCAGGTCATTTTCTTCTTCAAAATTTTAAAATCTAATAGTTATCTACAGAATTCTACTCTTATATGAACACTGAAGTGAGCTCTGAGCAACTAGTGATTATTTTATCAAGCACAATTTCTTACTTACCTTTTCATTATATTAACTCATACAATATTATGTTTTTTAATACTTGAAACTTGACTAGAATCATTTATCAATTAAAAGACGTGGTTGGTTAGAAATCAGGTGAAATAGGTACCTTTTAGGATAAAATTACTACAACACCAGTGAATTGAATTGATTAAACTTTTGAACTATCAACTACCTACCCTACTACCTAAAAAAGTAAAGAGGAAAAAAAAAAAAAACATTTATGAATTTTTACTTGTTTTGTTTTGAATATTCGCGCTTATTGAAGAGATCATTTCAAGGATGCAAAAGCAATAGTTTAGTGTGTCTCAGTAAAAGTGAAGCTAACTTTTACTGAGACACACTAAACTATTAGTGTGTCTCAGTAAAAGTTAGCCATTATGTAAACAACGTGATTAATGGATGTTATCCACCGTATCCATATGTTATAACAGTATTATCTACTGACTTACCTAAAATGCGTACTCATTCAATGTTAAACCGCCCAAAACTGATTAAATGGGACTGAGGAGATTTTCTTGCCTATGGAAGTCATTTGAGACTGCTGAAAATAACCCACTGTGGTCAAGAATTTTAGAATTTACTTATCTTCAGCGATCATGTATATGACATTACTATTTGAATTATTAGCAAAGAATTTAGTGATCGCTGTATTGAATTACAATAACTGCTAAGTATTCAAAGCTCCATCGACGCTATTATTATTATTTCTCTGACTTTCTCCTTTTGAGAGTGCCTGACACCCTCAAAAGGGTATTACACAAGAAGCGGATCTAAGGTAAAGTCTACTGGTGTTATTTTGTTCACTCTGCGGAAAGGATATTAATTGGTGGACGTAATTATCCACCGTATTCACTTTTGTGGATTGTGAATTGTGTCAGCAGGATGGAGGAGGTCTACCCCTATTTTTTTTTTTTTTTTTTCCTGCACTTGGCAGAGTCAAGGCACCCCTCGGAACCGCATAGCATTACTTCGAGGGGTCCTTGTCCCCGCTTAGCGGGGAAACAACATATATCCATGTTTTCCAAAATATAATCTCCATCTCATCCGAAGTTTGACTTCACTTCCTTAGTGTCACTTACTTACTTACTCATTGATTACTAGCAAACTCAACATTATCTCTCATTTTCCTGGAGTCTTCTCATCTTAATTATTTTTTCATCTGATATCTTCTGCTTCATAATTTTCCTCACAAAGTCTGTTATATCCCATTCGTTCTTTGATTTTATCATTGTTTTTATAAGGTTTCTTTCGGTCAAAGTTATTCCTAGCTGAGTTTGGGTTGTTTCTCTGAATTCATCCCACCTTTTACAGTAGAAGAGAGTATGTTGAGCAGAGTCAGAAGCTTCGCATTCATATAAACAGGCGTCAGAGTTGGATCTTTTAAACCGATTTAGGTATTGCTCAAAACACCCATGGCCCGATAATATTTGAATCATATAGTGATCGATACACCCATGCTGGCCCTCCATCCACTCATTTATACTAGGTATTAATATTCTAGTCCATTCTCCTTTATTACTATAACTCCATCTTTCTTGCCATTTAGTCATCATAGTTTCTTTTGTTTGTCCTTTTTGCTCTTTTTCTTTCTTGAATGCTTCTGCTCTTTGTTCTACCCTCAGGTCTATTGGTGGTATTCCAGTGATTATTTGCAAGGCGTCAGTTGAAGTTGTTCTGTAAGCTCGTGAAACTTTTATCAACATTTTTCTCTGAATTGTTATCAGTTTATCTCTATATTTTTTGGTTTTCATTGCGTTAACCCATACTGGCGCAGCGTACAGGATGACAGATTCAAACACTTGGTTTAGGACTCTTCTTGCCGCTGGTCCAGCTCCTCCTTGGCGAGGCATGATCCTAGCCAAGGCGTTTACTGACCTACTTGCTTTACCAATCACATAATCAATGTGAGGTTGGAATGTCAGCTGCCTGTCTAGATATACTCCCAAGTACTTTAATGATTCTTGAATGACTATTACTCTGTTCATCACTGTAATCTGAATGTTTCTCCTTCGATGTTTCCTTCCTGTCAACCATGTTATTTCTGTTTTCTCAGGTGCCAGTTTCAACTCCATTTCTTCCATCCATTTACAAATTATTTTGATTGCCTCGTTCGCTTTCCACTGTATTCCACCTTCTGTTTCCGATATCACTACTATCGCTAGGTCATCTGCGTAACCAATCAGGAATACTCCGTCCGGCATTTTCAGCCGCAGCACCCCATCGTATAGAATATTCCACAGCAACGGCCCGGCCTTGCTCCCCTGAGGAACTCCGGCAGACATCCCCATCTCTATTTCCTCTGTGAAAATTTTCCTGTCCTTGAAATAGCTCTGAATCATACGTATGAGGTAAGGAGATATCTTTTTCTTCTTCATTTCGTCAATTATCTTAGTCCATGATGCACTATTGAAAGCATTTCGTACGTCAAGTGCTACTAAAAGGCAGAATTTTCTTTTTCTGATGGGCATTCTTCGTACCTGGTCAGCTTTAGCAAATATTTCCGAAATAGGGTCAATGGTGGAAAATCCTTTCCGGAAACCATATTGTTTAGGCGAGAGTCCATTATTTCCTAGCTCTTTATTTATTCTTTCCACTAAGAGTCCTTCTAGTAATTTTCCATATGTATTAAGGAGGCATAATGGTCGGTACGAAGTTGGTTGTAGGAGCGGTTTACCCGGCTTCAGTAATAGAACAATTTTACCAATTTTCCATATTGCTGGGAATTCACCTGTCCTTAGAGCTTTATTCATGACATTCAATACAGCTAATGGTTCTCTTCTAACGACTGCCTTGACCACTTCGGGTAAGATACCATCAGGACCAGGCGCCTTCCCAGAGCGAAGGCCTTCTGATACTTCAACAAGTTCTTCTATAGTAAATGGTGCTATCTCGTCTTCAATGGTTTCTAGAATCCAATTCACAGGCTCGTTTCGAAGAAAGAGTGTTTCGAGTATTTCCTATACCCCTATTTTTGTTGATAGCCCTTAGCCGCCTTTTACAACAAGTAAGGTCGGAATGCCGGAACCGGAACCGCCTTTTACAACAGGTAAGGTCGGAACCCACAGTGAATTTATTATTGTTATCTTCTAATATTGTTACAGATAGCACTGCATTGAGATGAGTCACACAACAACAGGGTACTCATCATTGGAGGCGGCGGCCGAGAACATGCATTTGCTTGGAAATTAGCGCAGTCGGACAAAGTGAGTACGAATTTTTTTTTAAGATCCATTTCTTTTAAGGGGGGAGATTTGGGGACTCTGAGAGTGAAGGTACAACAACAACACTAAATTTCCCTTTGACTGTTCCACCCGCAGCACAATGTCATGTTTTTTTTTTTTACTGTGACTAGTTTGCGTTTGATGCCCTTCCTAACGCCAACCTTGTCAAGGGCGCTGTGTTTTTTTTTAAGCTTTATTAGGTAGAACAAAAAATATATACAGTAGAACACAATGAAATATAAAGAAAACCAAATAGATTAAACAAATATACAAGAAGGAAAAAAAGAGAGAAATGTCCTACCTAAAGGGCGGGGTTATTGCCTGTGGCAATCTCTTCCACCCAACCCAATTCTTTTGGCTTGTACCTTTGAGTGTTAACCTTTTGCACTGAAACTCACACTGTAATGCCACAAGAGGGAATATTATCTCGTCAGGTGGTACATGACATTGCGCTATGAGACTTTTCTTTCATATCACTACAGTGCAAAAAGATAAGTAATAAAATGATCCTACTTGCTACTACTCTGTAAAACTGCATACAAATTGTACTTATCTATGCATTGCCTGATGCATCTTGCAGTTATGTGCAGTATCATTACTATTGTTGGTGTGCCCGTGAGCCTTTCTGTCCTTGGCATTCATTTTATTTGATAAGATTAAGAGCACTGAATTCGAATTTATTTTCCTCTGAACTTTGAAATAGATTTCAAGTGCATATACCTGGTAGAGATTAGGATGGTTCTGCTTCTGTCTAAGATCCTCAAAATTGAGGTTTTAATTTTCGTGAGAAATATTTTATTAAATTCTTCCACCGCTATGGCAGTTTAATCTTCTTCATTGGCCCAATTCTACCTTCCGAGTGGCTCGGCCAAATGCTCAGTCAAGCCCTCGGCCGAGCTACTTCGAGGAGCGAGTTGTTGTTTACATTTTTGGTAGGGACAGTCGTCAGTCCTAAGTTGTTCAAAGTGTTACGTCATCATTACATCGCTTTGTACATAAAGAAAAATTATAAAGAGTTTGTGGATAAAGAAAAATTATATTACTATATCTGAGTATATATTACTTACATGATCCTACTGAACCACTCTGTAATACTGCATCCAATGTATCTATGGTGAACTTGGTGCAGTATCATGAGTATACATATTGGCGTTGTGCCAATTCCTTTAAGAAGATGGGCATTTTTATAGATTCTTATAAATATGCACATTTTTTATTGGTGTAGATTTTGCTGTGGACATGATTCCGAGTGTCTTTGCCTAGTAGAGTAGATATGGTAGTTCTTTGTTTTCGGAAGTCATGAGGAATTGTTTCAGTCAATCCTTCCACCACCATGACATAACTCTCACTCTCAAATCCCGGATTCAGCGTAGATTTAGTAAAGTGAGTAATTGTGAAATCACAAAACGGATTAACAGAAATACATATCCCACAAAAAACTACCGTTAAAAAAAGGGCCAAGTTCCAGAACTCCTATCCAAAAAGGTTTCGCCAATGAACGCAGTGATATATATCTTGTTTGCGGCCAAGTTATCTTGGTACTAAACTATTTCTTTTATTAAAACCCGTTTTCTGAGTTCCTCATTTTGTATGTTTTTAACTGCAAACTATCCTCTAACTTGGCCAGTTTCGCTCCTTGTGATGGTTATATTGTTATTCTGTACCTATACATATAGTCGTAATATTCCATACAACCGAAGACATAAAATAATATCGCCTTATTTATACTGCCCGATTAGGACTATTAAAGTCCCATTATTCCAGCAGTAAGCCCAAGCCATATTATTATGTGGTAAAAATCCCAATTGGGAGGATAACATGTCATGTCCCAGCTGGGTTTCGAACCCACGACCTCTGGAGTCTTTGGATTCATAGAGTGCCGCCTGATAATGACTAATTAAATAATTATAATTTAAAGTAGAGTACCTATCTAATTAATGGCCAACATTATAACACATCCCTTATCTCTTTACATCCCCTCCATTTTTTGTACGAGCTGTTTAAAAAACGTCAGTCGATCCTGCCGCACCCTGTTTTAACAATTAAGACACCTAAACGTACAGCTCAGCTTTTCAAATGTGAATTTTCTTGCACATTTGTTTTCAGGTGGGAAAAATCTTCATCGCCCCAGGCAACGTGGGAGCGGCCCATCTCACGAAAGTGGAAAACGTGTCCATCGATTTGAAAAATTTCACGGCCGTGGCAGAATGGTGTCGGGAGAACGAGATCAACTTAGCCGTTGTGGGGCCGGAGGATCCTTTGGCCAATGGCATCGTGGATGTGTTGCACAGCCACGGGATTCCCTGCTTCGGGCCCTCTCAGTTAGCAACGCGCATTGAGTCAGACAAGGAGTGGGCCAAGAATTTTATGGACAAGTACCTGATCCCCACCGCCAAGTGGAGGTCTTTCACGGAGACGAAGGAAGCGACGGCGTTTATTGAGAAGTGAGTCAAATTCGTCTTATTTTTTGGTGAGATGGCTTTACTATGGGCGTACATCCTTTGACTATCTATTGGCAGGAGAAATGGAAGAGGTAAGTAAAGATACATAAATGTCACCAGATTGTTGGTGAAAAATATGTGCCATGTGTAATAAATTAACCATAATTCTAATTAATTGGTCCCACAACCTTGAGGTTAGAAAAAAGGTTATGTCTTTCATACATCTGGATAAGGCTTAATAATCTGAATTATCTGATAGTTTGATAGGATCTACACAAGAGATTTCGTGGCCCTTACACTTTTCCGCCCTAAAAAAACTAGTCCGTATTTTTTCTCTCATAATTTCCCAGGTGTGACTTCGAAGCTCGCGTGGTGAAAGCCAGTGGCCTGGCGGGCGGCAAGGGGGTGGTGGTGGCTAAGACCCGAGCAGAGGCCTGCCTGGCAGTGGACGCCATCCTCACTGAACACAAGTTTGGTAGAGCCGGCGAAACAGTGGTCATTGAAGAGTATTTGGAAGGGGCTGAAGTTTCGGTAAGTTTTATTCTAATTATTCACATAAAATTCTCAATAGTGTATTTTAACAATGTAAGAATCATATGTTTTAAACATATAAACAGAAAAATAATTAGATTAAAAAAATTGCATTGATTTTAAATTTAAATAAAAAAAACTTGTACATTATAATATTTTGGTACTTGTAAAAAAAAAAAAAAAAAAAAACATTATTGTTTAGTTAAAGTTTTTTTTTTTTTAAAGCTTTATTAGGAGGACAAACAGGCAACAGTATAAAATTAAGAAAAGAAAGGAAAAAAAAAAAAAAAACAAAAAAAAAACAAACAAATGACAAAATAAATAAGTAAAAAAAAAGAACAATAATGTCCTACCTAAAGGGCGGGGTTATTGCCTGTGGCAATCTCTTCCACCCAACCCTTTATGTTTATGTTCTAGGCATTCCATGAACAGACAAATCACTTGATAAAGCATTTACGGATAAAACTTTTGCTAATGAAATGGCCTGGCTGTAATATTGTCTACCCTACATGCGGTTCTAGCGTCGCGCGTCGGTACCTAAATTTTGATGTAACAAATCAGCCAGTAACCTACCCAATGTATGCCCTTCCATTTCTAATTCAAAACATATAGGTGCTCTGTTTCACCGACGGCAAAACTATCAAAGTGATGCCGCCCTCTCAGGACCACAAGCGCAAGTATAACAACGACAAGGGACCCAACACGGGCGGCATGGGCGCGTACTGTCCGTGCGACATTTTGACGGAAGCCCAGAAGAAGGAAATTCATGACACAATCCTGATGCGGGCTGTCAAGAAAATGACTGCGGAGGGAACACCATTTGTTGGTAAGAGTCCTTGAAATGCAAAGAATCATAGTTTTCGATTTATTTATTTATTTTGATTTGGACTTAACGTCGCTTTTAATTACTACATGGCTATATCACGACGGGGGTTTTACCTTCTATTCGCTGGAAACTCACAAACCAGCTACTCATAACCCAGTCTGAGTAGGGCCGGATTTTTTTTATGTTCTTTGTGTTATTATATCACAATTTTAGTGGGTAGCACAGAATTATAGGACTTTTCCATATCTTTATTATCCTCCTCTCTTATGTTTGCCTATAATTCCGCCACTGGTCGCTGCTCACATTAAAGCAGCTACTCATTTTTCCTCACGAGGTATGAGTGGACCCCGAACACCCAAGTACAGAGCAGAAAAAATCCTATCCCGCCGGGGATCGAACCCAGGTCACCGTGCGTGCAATAAGTAATGCGCTAACTGACTCTGCCACGGTGACTACAAAGGGCCGGAAATAGCCAGCATTACGAGAGTTTGAATTTGGAATGTCACCCATCCAAGTCCCAACTTCGGTGGACGTTGTTTAACTTCAGTGATAGAACCAGAAATGCTTCATTAAACGTGCCATCGATTCTGGCAGATTTCGAAGTGGTATCGTGATTCCATGTGACATTGAAACATCTCAAATATCCGATATACAGCAAACAGTACGTGTCCGGTGTCGTCTTCTGAAGCTAGAATAAATCTATACTTATATAAGAGAGTTTGACTCACTGACTCACTCACTCACTCACTCACTGATTCATCACTGTTTCTCCGAACTGGTAAGTCCTAGCAAGCTGAAATTTGGTAGGTAGCTTTGTCTTATAGTCTAGATGTGCAATAAGACGGGATTTTTCGAAATTCCCACTACAACACCTGCCATTGGCAAAAAAGGATTTTTTGCTTTCACGGGCATGTCTCGGCCCGCAAAGCGGGCGATAGCCCGCTAGTCTAATAATAAAAGTGACATCTTCACTTATTCTAGTTCTTTTTGATAAAATAGTTTAGAAATAACCTTGAGTATAGTATAAACATCTCAATGGCAAATTTATACATAGAACAAGATAACTATCTAAGATAACATTGTGTGACTGCAAGCAGTAATTAATTGAAAAAGACACGTGTTAATAATAAATATATTATAATTTACCATCAGTGAAATGTGACATCAGTTTACGATTCATCTCCTCTTTTTATAATAGATTTGGCTGCTAAGCACCACTTTACTTACCCCCACATGTTCTTAGGACCCACTTTTTTAAAAATGAGAAGAATAAGAAAAAGATGAGTGTTTCACAGCCTCTTTTATTTTTTAGACACTTGTGGTCGATGTTCTAGCTTGTGGTCGGTGTCCATCCCGTAGGATGCCTTCCTTAGGTTGGGCGAGAAGTGTACTTCCCATTTAGGTGCTGAGTCTGCAAGACTACACCAGAAGGTATTCCTTACAAACATCTGTAATCAAGTTTTAAATAGAATTTACACCCGGGAGGCCAGGACCTTCCGCATGGCAAGCGAGTATTTTACCACTGAGCTAATCGTGTATTGTTGAATTTCAATTCTCAGGTGTTCTCTACGCTGGGCTGATGATGACCAAGAATGGACCCAAAGTTTTAGAATTCAACGCCCGATTTGGGGATCCAGAAACTCAAGTCATCTTACCCCTCCTCAAAACTGACCTATTTGAGATTATGAAGGTAAGCTATGGAGCATTTACATTCAGCCTGATGAAGCAGGGAAGTGGGTATGCCGATGATGTACCTAAATACGAACACCTCATTCACCTGCCCATTTATTCAGTTCTTTGTCTTCTATGGCTATTTCTCGTGACCTGTTTTGAAGAATATTAGGATCTATAATGTTAGAGTGAGAAAAAAAAAAAACAGTTGATCCCTTTGTGGTGAAGCCAAAGGACTCTGGTAGTCTCGCACTGGTCGTAATCTCGCACTCATTTTTCCTCACGAGTTATGAATTGACCTCGGATCTTGAGGACTATATGTATGTAGTTGCCTATTGTTAATATTCTTGTGTAAATAAATCAAACCTTTGTGAATTGTAGGCCTGCATAGATGGAACTCTCGCATCTCTGAACATCGAGTGGCAAAAAGACACATTTGCAGTGGGCGTGGTTATGGCTAGTCAGGGATACCCAGAGTCGCTCAGCAAGGGAGATGTCATTCAAGGTATGTATGGATAGTTGGTTTCTCTCTCTTAATCAATGCTGTGATAACATGATGAAGAAATGGAGAAAATTCACCGTAGCTTTCTGAAAGATACAACAATTCAAATTTTCAATAGTGATAGTAAACTTGTATTTACTCGTACATGTAATTTAGGGTTTCCTAATTTGCTGATCCAGGGAAATGCATGTACGAGTATATTGAATTATAGATACTACAACAAAAGCGAAACCACACAGATTTTTCCTGGATCAGTAAATAATTAGGTAGTTCGTTTTTTTTTTTTTTTTTTTTATTCTTTCTTCAAACATCAACTACCTAATAATGCAAAACCTATAGCATAATATTTTGTAATAATTGATTTTATAGCTCCTATGAAAATTTTATACTTGTATAAAATATAATGTGAAAATATTTAACTCCCACTCAGGACTCTCCGAAGTGTCCCATCTACCCCGCCACCTCATCTTCTACTCCGGCATTGATGAAACGGCCGACGGCACAGTGACGGCCGGTGGCCGCGTTCTCATCAATGTGGCCCTGGAGGCCGAACTGGCCCTTGCTGCGGCCAAAGCCACCCTCACTTGCGGCCGAGTTACTTTCCGCGGCTCGCACTATCGCACGGACATTGCGCACAAAGGCATTGCGAGGTGAGGAATTTTATTGAAATTGGGTAGGAACATCTCAAATAAAACCGAACAATGATACCAAACAAACAGTATCAAAACCTCCTATATTTTAAATCATTATGGAAATAAGTAAAGAGAAGATTCTGGAAAACCTTTCTATTTTTATAGATTTTTAAATGAACATTTATTCAACGAGAGGTCTATCTATAACAATCGAAGTCCTTGCCCTTATAGATTTTAATGTTTAATCAAAATCCACAGTTCTCAGCTATTATATACCACCTGAAAAAGAAAAAAAAAAAAAAAAAAAATAGAGCGAGTAAAAGTGAGAGCTTGTAGTTTAAAGACATTAAAAAGCATCTACCATGGAGACCTTTGGCATTTGAGATCTATGCTGACGCTGGTCTATTTCAAAGTACGTCACTCTACTTCCATAAGAGTTGTGAGAACAATATAATATTTTCCTCCTATTCACTTGACTTCAATTGACCTATGCACTACGAATTGACTTGCGAGAAATAAATCAGTATTATTTTATATTAAAAAAACGATCAAATTATTAGAAATCTTGACAAAGGTAAGTTGGTTCAAATGAAATACGTGATAGATTTGTTCATATATTACTCATACTTAAGATACATACTATCAATAAAAATAATTTAATTTATTGAGTTTAGATGATATAAGAATTGAGATCCGCTAAAATAAACAAGTCTTCAAATCATACTCAAGAAAAAGGCAAAAATCAGAGAGAGTATAAGGGTATGTAAATTATGTAGGGGCAAAAATAATTAGGTAAGGGTATGTAAATTATTTACAGTAATGTTTCATACCTCAACCTGCAGATCCTTGCTGTCCAAGGGCAACTTAAGCTACAAGGAGAGTGGTGTGGACATAATCGCAGGCAACGCCCTCATCAAGGGTATCAAGCCCTGTGTCAACATGACCACCAGGAAGGGTGTGATTGGGGACATTGGTGACTTTGGGGCCCTGTTTGACCTGAGGGCGGCTCAGTACAAAGAGCCGGTGCTGGTGTCAGGCACGGATGGTGTGGGCACCAAAGTCAAGGTAAGTTGAAAATTTGGCTCAGGTGGGTTACTGTCTACATTAAGATTATCACGTAAATTATAGACACTGAGTGATTGAGTCCACACTTGACTATGACTAGTCAATCAGATGGATTCCTACCTTTAACTGACGTGGTCCAGGAAAATTAATTATAAGAAAATTAGCTTTCCTGGTTATTCATTGGCTACATCATCATTCCATTATGTAAATAAAAGCCGGTTCCTCTTACTTTGCAAAGAGATTGAATTTAAATTCAAGCTAATATTTTGTATTTTTAGGCTCGATTTTCAAAGCCATTTTAACCCGTGAGTAATGAGTTTCCCGGGTCATTTTCATTTATCTTGGGCATATCAAGTCCGCAACCTTTCTCCTTTAATAAATGTGAAAATAATAGGGATATATGACTAAAATCTATTTGATCACTAAGGAAATAATTTTTTTTTATAAATTACAATAATAAATTGTCTTTTAAACTAATGTGGAGACTCAAAATTGCCAGTTATGTAAGTAACGTTCATGATATTTTAGGTGTCCCTTAGTCTAAGATTTTACTGTGTCTGATAGAAAAAAATGCATTTCTCCCCATTATTTTCACCAAAATCCAATATAAATGAGAAAAATACAGTTTATTTAGGATGTGACCATTAGTTTTCATAAAAATAATAATGTTCACCTCATTCTACAGACGTGTAAAGTTGTGTCCCTACGAAGAAAAAAAAATCTCCGTCATGAATGTTACCCCCAAAAAAATGTAAACCATTTTGAAAAACCCTTAGAATGAGAAGCTAGCAGCTGCCACCATTTTGCTTCTTACAGATGACATTGTTTTTGTTTTGAAATTTCCTGTCAGTTGGATGTTGGATGCAGTACAGTGAGGGACAATGGTGGGTCTAATTTTTTTTGACAAGAACGTTACGTGGTTTTTAAAATAAATTGTAATGATTCTTTAATATATAATGTATTTCTTTAATTCTTTTGTATGTCCTCTTTCCAATCAAATATTTTTTTTGTAAAGTGAATATTCTTTTATTGAGAAAAGATTGTTTTAGTGGCGTGTTACTCATGAACGTTACCGTCATGAACGTTACCCGTGGTCATGAAAATTACCTGGTAAGTTAAGTTTTTGTAATTTTGTGTGAAGAGGTAGCTGCTAGAAATATTCTAAATGAAAGCTTTTGCTCAAAGGTATTTGTCTTAGTCTTCTGAGCCTAAAAAATTGTTAAAAATTGTTTAGGAAAAAGGTAACGTTCATGACTTGAAAAAATCCAATTGCCCAAGATAAATGAAAATGACCCTCCCGCATAATTGGAACGATCGGACATGTGCTGGTTACTATGACAGGTTCTTATTATTATTATTTTATTCCACTGAGGAACGAGTTATTTACAAGACTGTACATTCAATGGTGCATAGCTATTAATATGTGGGTTTTTTAGGGCGGAATTAATAGACGTTTTTGTATTACCTCTGTGGCGCTAAGTCACGGATTGCGTACTGTGTAAGATAGGGAAAACCGACACTTACCAACGACTTAAGTTATTGATGTTGTCTATTAATTCCGCCCTTAATCATGCTCATTGCATAACTACAAGGTAAACAGGCGCGCATAGCATTTGTTAACAAAATTTATCGTCGCGTCAGGTGTCCGCGTTTTCAACCAGAATCGCTCAGTGATCTTGTACTTTATTTATACACAAGGTATTGAAATAAATAATGTTTAACACCGTCCGGAGAGATTATCACTTGGTAGAAGATTCCTCAAATTTAAACCCACCTGATGCTAACTATTCCTAAACTAACCCGGACTATGTAAGGTAAAAATATTAATAAAAAGTAAAAATTGAGTCGATTAACGATAAAATATGGAGATACAATAGTAGGATAGTATAATTATTATTATAAAAAAGTATGATAGCATGTAAAAAAGTATAATATTATTATTGAAGCATGGATTTGACCAAGCATTATTAGTCAACGTGGTTACGGCGCCGGTGCTAGGCTTGTAATGTAAACAATCTTGCGCATGGATCCGTGATTTGTGGAGTCGGATCCCATTCAATGTTTCCTCATCTATTTGAGTATGTGACCGCGTAGTTATAATGTTATAAGGGGGTAGGAAAGTCCATCTATCTGTATTTTAATAAAATTACTAAAATAAAATAAACTAATTAAAAATCAAGTAGTAAAATTTATTATTGTTGACTCATAGATTATCTTAGTTTCTTAGTTATTGACACCACACCCATGATTTTTTCTTTCTTTTTAAAACTAAATGCTACTTCATTCCAGATTGCCAACAAGTGCAACATCCACACAACAATCGGTATTGACCTGGTGGCGATGTGTGTCAACGACATCCTGGCCCATGGGGCTGAACCACTCTTCTTCCTGGATTACTTTGCCACGGGCCATCTGGACGTGAATGTAGGCACTGCCGTAGTGGAGGGTATTGCCCAGGGGTGCTCTCTAGCGGGATGTGCCCTTGTAGGTAAGTCTCTAGTGGATGTGTGGGCACTGCCGTGGTGGAGGGTATTGCCCAGGGGTGCTCTCTAGCGGGATGTGCCCTTGTAGGTAAGTCTCTAGTGGATGTGTGGGCACTGCCGTGGTGGAGGGTATTGCCCAGGGGTGCTCTCTAGCGGGATGTGCCCTTGTAGGTAAGTCTCTAGTGGATGTGTGGGCACTGCCGTGGTGGAGGGTACTGCCCAGGGGTGCTCTCTAGCGGGATGTGCCCTTGTAGGTAAGTCTCTAGTGGATGTGTGGGCACTGCCGTGGTGGAGGGTATTGCCCAGGGGTGCTCTCTAGCGGGATGTGCCCTTGTAGGTAAGTCTCTAGTGGATGTGTGGGCACTGTCGTGGTGGAGGGTATTGCCCAGGGGTGCTCTCTAGCGGGATGTGCCCTTGTAGGTAAGTCTCTAGTGGATGTGTGGGCACTGCCGTGGTGGAGGGTATTGCCCAGGGGTGCTCTCTAGCGGGATGTGCCCTTGTAGGTAAGTCTCTAGTGGATGTGTGGGCACTGCCGTGGTGGAGGGTATTGCCCAGGGGTGCTCTCTAGCGGGATGTGCCCTTGTAGGTAAGTCTCTAGTGGATGTGTGGGCACTGCCGTGGTGGAGGGTATTGTCCAGGGGTGCTCTCTAGCTACTCTTGTAGATAATTTTCTAGTAGTTGGCATAAGTTTTTGTGACTAATGCTGTTGTTGGTGGCTCTATGTTCTTATGGAAATAGAAACAATCATTTTAAACGTTGGCAAATCTACACACATTACAAATTCTTGCTTTGCTCAACACAAAGAAAAATCAAACTTGGTAACAGTGGTCTCTCAACTTATACTATATTTTCCTTCGACTCTCAACAGGTGGAGAAACGGCTGAACTACCCGGCCTCTACCAGCCAGGCGACTACGATCTGGCCGGCTTTGCCGTGGGGGCCGTTGAGAAATCTTCCCTCCTGCCCAAAATCAAAGACGTGGCGGCCGGTGACATAGTGATCGCTCTGCCCTCGAGTGGTATCCATAGCAACGGGTTCAGTCTGGTGAGGAAGGTCATGCAGAAAGTGGGGGCCAAGTACTGTGACATCGCTCCGTTTAGTCAAGATGGTAAGTGGGGACAAGCGGTGGTAATAATAGGCCTTGTCTCTTAGTTTTTAAATACAACATTTTAAGTCCTCATAGTAAATCTGACTCCCAGACGAGATTTTTGCTTTAGAATGGTTATTACCTATTCTTTTATTTTTTGGTTTTAACGTCGCTTTCAATAGCATGGTGTCACATCACGACGTGGTTATTTTTAATGTAGCTTTATTTTAAATTTAACGAGGTACAATCATAGCTCTTGAGATAAAATTGAGTAGCCTCTTTGATGAGCATAGCGTTGAGTTGAGAGGTGAATATCATTGAGAAATAAGTACCAATCTTAGATTTTGGAGTACATATATAATAAACCACGACAATTCCCTTAGGTTTGTCACTCACCAAAACTGTGAGGTCTACAATAGTTGAACACATTTATTATTATTTATTCCGCACAGGCAAATCGTTCGGAGAAGAGCTCCTTACCCCCACCTCCATATACGTCTCTCGCGTCCTGCCCTCCCTCAAAGCCGGCAGAGTCAAAGCTTTCGCCCACATCACTGGAGGAGGTCTAGTCGAGAATATCCCTCGGGTGCTGTCCAAAAAAGTCAAAGTCCGGCTCAACGCAAGGTATGTAACTGTGGACTTGTATTTACAATCCCCGTCAATCGCGGTAGATTAGTGGTCAAGGCGTCGGTCTAGTAATCCAGAGGTCGTGGTTCGAAACCCAGCCGAAACATAACAAGTTATCCTCCAGTTTGGGATTTTGACCACATAAAAAAAATCATCTTGGGGTTACTGCTGGAAAAATGGGACTTCCTGGTAGGGTAGTCAAAGGCGATATGATTTTACTATTTAGTTAAACCTCTGGTGAAAGAGTACAATGATTTGTACGCAGCATGTCTAAGCTTATCGAATAAATCGTGTGGGTAATCGAAAAAAATGTAGGAATTATTCTGATTCAACTTTGCAGTAGACTAAAGTCTAAAGTAAGCAAATATTACGCCAGCGTCGATGGCGCGTTGAATGCACCGGTTCTCGTTGGATCACCGAAGTTAAGCAACGTCCAGCGAGGTGAAGACTTCGTGATGCTGGCATTCCGGCCCAACCCAGGCTGGGTGAGGTTAATGTGGGTAGCAGGTTTGTGAGTTTCCTGCGAATGGAGGGTAACACCCCCGTCGTGATATGACCATGTAGTTGAAAGCGACGTTAAACCAAAAAAAAAGCATATATTATGTGGTTTGGCATGTCCGAATATTCTATAATTTGGTAAAATCATCTTAAATTTATTATTAAACAAGTTGGATCAAGTTTTATTTACAAAATAATGACATAGAATATTTATACATACATAGATATTGAAATTAAGAAAACAAAACTTGATGAAGGGCGGTGCTAATGCCAACGGCATTATATAAATTTCAATATTTGAGAATGGTGATATATTTAGAAGGGGTTGTTTTATGTATGGTTGTTTTATTCAACTCCCTGTTCAAGCTCTAGTTAATACTTCCTCACTGATTCATCTCCAGGTCGTGGAAGATCCACCCCGTGTTCGGCTGGTTAGCTGCTATGGGCGGGGTCAGTGAGTCCGAAATGCTGCGCACATTCAACTGCGGCATAGGGGCGGTCCTCATCGTGAGTCCCCAGCATCATCACATGGTCCAGAGCATGGTGCAGGGGGTGCAGATAGGAGTGGTGGAACCGCGGGAGTGGAACAACGAGGAACAGGTGAAATGAATCTCAAGATTAGTATTAATAACGACAATTTAACGATAAACTTTCCAGTTGAACAGTTCAACCGTTCAACTGGAAGATGCCTTTTCTGTTCAACTGGTGGATGATTTTTAAATGCTTTATCTGTACCTATAAAAGCATTTAAAAATCATTTAAAAAAATCTTGTGCTATAATGAGCTTATAGAGCAGGGGGAATAAGGGTGCGGGAAATGAGTAAATAGAACATTAAAATATAGTGCTAATTGCAAGAGACCATGAGCTCAGACGTAAACTACATCGTTATAACATACGTAGGTACAATACTGAAATCTAATGCCTTTTGCTTCGCTTACATGTCACACAGGTGGAAATCGTCAATTTCGCCGAAGCGATGGAGTCTCTCATGAACCCCTACATACCGATGGTGGTAAAAAGCCGAATGGTTCAAAGAAAACGAGTGGCAGTTCTCATTTCGGGCACGGGCACCAATTTGAAGTCCCTTCTAGAGGCGACGCTGAACAGGGGAGACATCATGATGAGTGAGATTGTGCTGGTAGTGTCGAATAAACACAACGTGGAAGGACTCAACATTGCGAGAAAAGCGGGTATTCCGACCAAAGTAAGTGAATGTTTTTTTTTTTTTTTTAATGGTAAAACACCAGTAACTTTAAAATGTTGCAAACAAACTGTTGCAAGGTTATCGGCAGAGGAGTAATGCTTCGAAGCGTTGCAGCAATGTTTCAGTAAAGCCAACGTCGATCGCGATGGCACGTTGAATACACTCGTCAGATCACTGAAGTAAAGCAAAGTTCAGCAAGGTTGAGTCTTCAAATTGAGCACCTAGGCTCAAACCCTCGGGGTGCTGATCATTCCCTAATGTGAAATGGAGGGTATGTCCTCCGTCTCTAGTGACCCATAAGAATTCAAAGTCAAATAATGTAAGCGATATTAAGAAAAAGAAGAGAAAGAAAAAAACCCCTTTTGGTTTTGTATATGTTTTAGGAACCCACGGGATCAGCTCAGTTACCTTTGCAAAATACCTCAATTCACACAACCACCACTAGCAATATAAGTTTTACTAAATTTCATTGCAGGTGATAGACCACAAGAACTTCGAGAGCAGAGTTAGCTTCGACATGGCACTAGATAAAGAACTCAACAACTACGGGATTCAGCTCGTGTGTTTAGCAGGATTCATGAGAGTAAGTGAGATATCTATGTAGTTAATAATAGTAATAATAACCCTCTTTAGTGGAAGGTAACCACTATTAGGCGAGGTTAATGCTCAAAGCATTTTCTACCACCTAACTCTAAAGTTGTTAAGGTATATCTATAGAAATCAGCTTTGTGTGAGGGTGGGTGTGTTGTTCTTGCTTAATTTTTACAGCAATAAAACTCTATCTATTAGAACCTTTAGTTTTTTCTCGGTTTATCAAGGTTCAACTGTATCGATAATTTATTATTTAGCTTATTGAACTTGTGGAAGTAGCCACCGTTGCAGAGTTAGTTAGGGCGCTAAGCAATGCACGCATGGTAACCTGGGTTCGATCCTCAGCGGGGCAGGAATTTTTCTTATCTGTACTTGGATGTAAGAGGTCCACTCCTACCTCGTGAGGAAAAATGAGACTTGTATGAGTAACGACCAGTGGCGGCATTACCAGAGTAAAAAGAAATTACTGTAATAGAATTCGAAAAGTGAAGGAGGCTCTTAGTAATCCTGCGCTACCCAAAAAGTAATGCTTGCGCTACCCTGCGCAAATAATGTGAAGAGGCATTGTGCTTCACCACAGTCTTTTTTAAGTTATCATATTTGTGTTAATCACTTTCGTGATATCACAACTACTCAAACTCGCTTTACTAAATCTACGCTGAATCCGGGACTTGAACCACCGACCTCCAGGTTGCAAGTCCGCTGCCTTATCAATCAAGCTACTGGGGTCGGTTACTGCCAGATTGATTATGAGTGTCGCCTTCGATTTCATATTATGAAGAATCTAGAGATTTAGATTCATTAAACAGGTAAATAAATGCTTTTTCATGGATTCACCACAGATAAAATCATACATACATATTCAACTTGTGGCAGAGAGAAAGTTTCGGGAATTGTTCAGATAGTTTGACTTGTCTCCTAATATTCCAGGTACTATGCGGTGAGTTCGTGAACAGATGGCGGGGCAAGCTCATCAACATCCATCCATCTCTGCTGCCTCTGTTCAAAGGAACGCATGCGCACCGGCAGGCCATACAAGCGGGAGTTAGGGTGACGGGGTGCACAGTGCACTTTGTTGAGGTAAGAGGAACAACATAATATCGCTTTGTTTACACTGCCCGAAGGCCGGTAGAGTTCCATTATTCCAGCCCAAGATGTATTATCGGTATTTTATCGGTTGGGTGGAAGAGCTCACAGTGTGAGAATCCTGCCGTTAAAGCCATAAAAAAATATTATGTGGTCAAAATCCCAAATGGGAGGATAACTTGTCATGTCTCGGCTGGGTTTCGAACCCACAACTTTTGGATTACCACACAGACACCCATACTGCTGAGCTGCAGGACAGGAAATGATTAATTTATATGAGAGGCTAAGAGGCAGAGTGGACTATCTGCAAAAAAAGCGTTTCGAGATAAATGGAGTTAAAGTTCAAGAGTTGCTGCTCAGGCTGTATTTACCCTAAATAACAAAGTTGGATTTTTTTGAAAGAAAAGAGATGCAAAATTTTTTTGAAACAAACTTCTTTGGATTTATTATTGTTGATTTAAAGTTATAAACGGTTAAAGATGAGACATCGCTCTGCTTTTTGAGGAATATCAGATAGTCCGCCAGTTGGTCCACATTTGTTTCAGCAGAAAACTAGTTAGTCCACTTTGAAGATGAATTATTATTTTATTGAACTAAGTCATAAGAGTCATTAGTAGGTAACGAAGTAGGTAACTATACCTAGGTCAATAAAAATATGATTTTCGTTTTTGCCTTGAACAGGGTTTGAAATGTTTGAATACCAACCTTCAGCTTATTCAAATTCTTGGTAGGTACCTGCCTTTGTGAAAAAGTTTACTATGATACCAAAGTTTCTTGGTTTACTTAGACAGAACTTGAGTCAGGGAGATTAGATAATTGATTTATTTTGAAATAATTCAGATAGGTAGGTACCCTTGAGTTTGATTATCAAAATACTAAAAATTTCATAACACAAATGAAACAAATACTCAAGTAGGTACTTACCACCAGGAACTATTTTGAGTTTCTTCAACTTGCAACTGCTACTGTCTTCATCTTGACTACTGATACTACTTGTTGATTCACAATCACTTTGAAACAAACACTGTTCTATTAGATCAACTTTTACAACTTGAGAACTATAACCACTCTTCGATAAAAACATTCACAAGAGAGGATCTTATCAAAAAAAAATTTGAGGATCTTATCTTATCAATAAACAATAGACTGTAACAGACTGAGGGAGAGTAATCAAATACAAAACAAAAGATTTTGACCCTGTTGTACCAGTGAGAAGTTAGCAAGGTAACCTCATTCCTAACACGTTGATAGTTGTTGTGGCGGCTCAGTAATATTATATTTTATTAAAATAAATTACTTAATAATAGGAAACATAGATAATGATACCAAAACAAGGTACACATGCCACATTTTTCTGTAAGTACCAATAATAATAAATTGACACTTGGTCCACTCTACACTCAGTTAGTCCAGTCTGCTTTTATTAAGCTTCAGTGTCAAAAATACATTAGTTGCATACAGTTAGTCCACTAATTTCTTTACAAAAATCAGATAGTCCACTTTTCAAAATATTATTGTTATCTTGGTCCACTCTGCTTCTATAGATAGTCCACTCTGCTTTTTGTAAAGTACAATAAAAGAAAACATGGGTTTTAATAGAAGATAGTCCACTGAGTTCATTAAATAAAAAAGTTAGTCCACACCTTTGAGATGGTCCAATCTGCTTTTTGAAAATTGGTCTAAAATGACACTTAGCCATTTTCTTTCACCTATAATTTTAATACAACACTGATGAGAAACTAGCAACCAATCTAAAAAAATAGATCTTTTCGCGCTCTTTCCAACAAGGTATAATACAAAATATTTTCCATTTTACCACTTGGTCCGGTCTGCCTCTTAGCCTCTCATATTTCCGCGAGCGTGTGACAGGGAGAGGGACAGATACTAGGATAAAAAATTCAGTGGTGGATGGATTGCATGAGCCAGCGGACATGGCAGGTTCAAAACACTAGTTCCCATCCAATCTGGTTTTGGATCCAAACATGGTCATATAATAATAATTATAATATATTTTAATGTTTTTTATTATGCAGTTCATGAAACATTAAGCACAATTTACAAATGATCTTTCAAATAAAATTACATTCAAATTATTAAGACTTGAAGATAATTTAATAAAATATCATACATATAACATTACTATGATAGAAATTATCATGGCTATCCATGTTCCGCTAGCTTTTTCCGGTCCCAATCAGGCCGGGTGAGGATCATTGGCTTGTTTGCCAAAGGAATGGTGATGGGGTAAACAACCGTCGTGATATGACCGACGTTAAAGCCAAATTCGTAAACAACAAGGATTGGGTGGACGCCAATCTAGTTTAGTTGCATGTCTGCCGATTTAATTGGGATTCGTTCTGATGGCATGGGATACCTTCCGATTTTATATCGAGAAAGACTTTGAATCAATATTTTGGGGTTTGCTTTTATGGCTTTCAAGTTATACGAGTACACCTCTAGTTCTTCACATATAATAAAATAAAAGCACATTTTCTTATTTTGAATTAGAGTCTACGCTAAAATTCGTTTGATGATACAGACTACAAATGACCTCGGAGTTATTATTACTAATAACTGGTAACCTGGGCATTTATCTCCATTAGATTCATGAATAATGTTTTAAGTCACTCTTATTTTTACCAGGAATCAATAGACTCCGGTGCCATCATCTCTCAAGAGAGTGTTCCTATTTTCTCTCGCGACACCGAGGACTCACTGAGCGAACGGGTTAAAACTGCCGAGCATAAAGCTTACCCCCGAGCACTAGAACTAGTGGCGACAGAAAGGGTTAAGCTGGATTTGGACACGGGAAAGCTTGTGTGGACGTGAGACAATTGCAACATGGGTCCAGTGATGGACGAGCGTGATGAAAGAGTTAAAGTTCTTTTAGATCTACAGAACCCATAGGATAGGTTGAATGTTATGCCTACTTCAAATCTACAGTTTATTTAGCCTGTTTTAAAGGCAAAACTCATAAAATTCACTCGAGTGAAATAATCTCTCATTCTATATATGACAAAGCGTTATATCTAGACGAGTGTTTTTAATAAATGGTCACCAGTCCGACTATGCCACTCAATTGGATATGGCTTATATTGGAGACTTCAAAAAAATTAAAGATATTAAATCCAACAATGAAAAAAACGCTCGCCTAGCGGTGCGTTTGTTAAAAAAATTAACCACCCATCAGACATGATGATGTTTAATAGGATCACACATAATGATGTCTAAATCAAAAATTCCGATGGTGTTTTATTTTATGACTTTAATAGATAAAAAAGACTACACAAAAAATCATTTTTTAAACAAATTTTGATGGTTGTTTTATTTTTGTATATTTTTAGAGATTTTATTTGTACCTAATAAAATCCATTGTTACATTTAAATACATGTACCTATTGTTCTTATTTGCATTTTATAAAGAAAAAGAAAAAAAAGTTATTGTAACAACTACTTTATCATATATTATAAAATATTATCTTATCCAATTGACCTTACAACCTAGAAGTTTAAAGGACAGACATGTTTACTCTTAACCAATTAGGGTATTGTAGTACTTATTTTTGAACAGTTCCAAATAATCTGTGCATAGACTAGGTGGGGGACTATAAAGACTACATCAACAGGAAGATGACCAGGGGCGCTGGAGGGAAGTCTTCCTTATTGATCAAAAAAATTTCCCCAGGTTTTTAAAAAAACTAATTTAGTTATAAATTTATAATTATAAGGATTTTTTAATGTAATGATGTTGATGCACATACTAAATTGTATTTATACTTAATAAAATGATTTTGTTATTATTATCTAAATGGGGAGACTATAAACAGGGAGATCAAGATCACCTTCTGTAACCCAACTCCAACTGGTGACCAGTCTGACTAACTGGCAGTTAATAAAATAAAGGATTTTATACATATTATGTACAATGAGTTAAACTCCTACATACAGGGTGGTGTTGGAGAAAAAACTCGCCGCCCTTAAAACTGAAGAACAGTTTGAAATTAAAAAAAAAAACGGAAAAACACATACTCCTTTATTATTAAGAAGAACCTTTTTCAAAGGTGAAATCTCTGTATGGTCTGCTGCAGGACATTTTCCAGATGTTGGGGGTAATATTCCTGCATTTGGTGATAATGTGAGTTTTCAGGTTGTTTAGTTTGATAAACAACAATTTTTAAATGTCACAAAACAAAAAATCCAGAGGTATCAAATCAGGAGACCTTAACCATTCAATACATCTGATCCATCAACCCAATAAGATATTGGACAAAAATCATGGACAATCTTAAATAAAAAATATTTAATTAAAAATATTTAACCTTGAGAGTCCATAACTCCGGCCCTGGTTAATTTTTCAAAGTTAACCCCCCTGAACACTCCCTGATAGTGTGTGGAATTGAGACCCCCCCCCCCCCAAAAGGTTATTAAAAAAATGAAGGTTTTTTTTTTCGTTTTTCCTAATTTCGAAGTATGTAGTCTCATGTTTTTAGGAATGGATTTTTTAGCAAGTTCAAACACCTTATATATACAATAAGTTAAATTCTTTTACATGTATGTCCACTAACTACACAAAGGTGAGCTCCAAAGATCTGTAGGTTCAGTGGGCTAGGACAAGCCAGGATTTGCTGTATTAGCTTTATTTTTTCTTCACCCACTAGAAATGCCTTTTTTTTATCCCCACATCAATTATTATCTTCTCTGGCAGCACTAACTCCTGAGTTTTCATTCATGCTGCCTTCGTAAGCTGTCTCTAAAGCTGCAGATATAAGTCGCAAATCCTCTTCAATCACTTTGGCCCAATTCTCAACATCACCTATTTCTTTGAGGGCACTGTTGAAATTGTCTACCAGGGAAAGCCACTGCTGTGTTTGTTTTGAGAAGAGCAGAGCATTTGTATGCAGTTGCTTGGCTTCAGCATCTAGTTTCTTCTGGTTCAGATATGCTTGAGCTACTCTGTTGAAAGTGAAGGAATTTTTTATTTATAATTAGTGGGTGTATATTTTCTTATTTTTCCTGTTGCTGTCTGTCTCTCTCTCTCTCTTTTTACTATGTCACCTCTTTGGCTCTTCAGGAGTGCATTAATTTTACACAGAGTTTATCAACCGACCTCTGTAGCTTGATCGATAAGGCGGCGGGCTTGTAACCTGGAAGTCGGTGGTTCAAGTCCGGGTTTCAGCGTAAATTTAGTAAAGCGAGTTTGAGTAGTTGTGACATCACAAAAGTGATCAACACAAATATGATAACATTAAAAAAAAAAAAAAAAATCCAAGCTGGGTAGACTTTTTCAACTCTATAGTTTGGGTGTCTACTCATACCTTGTGGATAGATGATTAGCTGCTAGTGAGTGAGTTACAAATTTGTGACATCATTAACTCTTTGCGGCACAGCTCGGATTTTTTTGAATAACCTTTCCGGCACGGTGGTCCCCAGAAAGACCACTTGGAAAATGTACCTTACTGCACGGTGGTCCATATGAGAACTGTCTTTAGTATCGTCTCAGCACGCTTCACTCAGCCAGGGACCACTCAAGCTTCTTCCTATTGGATAAAAGTTTTTGGCTGTAGTCGGACATTGTCGTAGCTTTCACAGGGCACAACAAGTCAGGAGGGCCCGTGCAGTAAGGGTCAGATTTATGTGGTCCTCCTTGGGACCACCGTGCCGCAAAGAGTTAAAGGTGCTGTGAGCTATGAATAGGTACTGACAAAACATAATATGTCTTCAATGTGAAGAAAGTAAGTAACATGAGATGTTGTGATTCACACTGAAATTGAAAGTAATTAAATTTTTACCTATTACATACCTAATAACCCTGTTTATAGGAAAATCCTATTCTAAGAAAATACAGACACTTGACAATTTTAGTAACTTATTTTGACTTTATTTTATAAATATACTTACTACCTACTAGAGTAAATTTTAATTGATACAGGAACTCTTACCCCACATTTAGGTGATCAACCAATGCTTGGGTCAGATCATTGGCTGCTCCTAATGCTTCTTTTCTTCTGACCTCTGCAATAAAGTAAATAAACCAGAATGGGTGAGGTTACTGTGGGTAACTTGTGCAAATGAAAGGTAAATCACCTCTATTCTGAAATCTGCTTAGGACAGTAACCTTTTAAGAAAGGATAATGTAGCAACATACAGGATGTTGAATAGTAGAATGTAGTCAAATTAAAATGATAATATTTTTTTTTTTGAAGAAACTGCACGCAGTGTTTCATTGGCTCAGAAATTCTCATGAATAAATGACGAGTCCAAAAGGGTATATACAGAAGTGTTGTCCATTTCTGCAGATCCCCAGTTGACGCTCATCAAGTTATGTTGGACTCGCCTGCTAGTCAGGTGCCTACCAACTAAAACCTTCCAAATCAGACTGCGTGCAAGAAACAGTACCCAGAACCGCGTTAGCAATACTTCAGGAAAATGATAATATTAGATAACTTCAAAGGTCCAGCCCTTGATAAAGAAACAGTTAAGCTGATGATATTCATACACTACAAATCATTGGTTTTTTTTGCTCACTTTGTAATCATGTTCATTTAAAACAGAAAGTATAGTTAGTGCTGGGTAAAATATGCTACCAGTCAATACAAACATCCTTATTTTTTTTATTTATAAGAAAAAAATGGTCAAAATGGATTCAGAAATCTTTTGGGTGCAATTCTTAATATTATACTTTTGTATTTATGGGGGTTGCTTCTGCACTGTGTTAGCAAAATTAACACTTCAAAACATAGGAGAACATCAATTTACCTTGCTCTTCTTTACGGGCTGCTTGCTTGGATTGGTGCTCTTTAAGGATAGATGACAACATGATAGTGACAAGTTTTAGGGGACCAACAGTATCACAATGGAACTAATAACTCCTCAAAACCATATCGGAATACATCTGAAATAAAACCAAATTTTAATAGAACAAAATGGTGAACAGAACACCCAAATTGGTCAAACTGTTCAGTAGATATTGCATGACTAAGATACCTCTTTATTAGGGCATGAACGGGGTCAGTACCCAGTATCCTTTAATTTCTGATTTGAAATGGATAGTCAGGATGGGAATTTCAACCTCCATTAGCTGGGAATCATACCAGCTACCCATTAACCTCACCCAGCCTCGGTAGGGCCGAAAATGACAGCCTCCTGTGTTTGGAGGGAACAGAATTTTCTTCTAAAAGTCTGCCCAACCGGGAATCGAGGTCGGGATCTCTGCACTACCCAAGAAAACTTAATAAACTCACCCACCCTGAGTTGGGCGATTGGGCTTAGGGCTACTTGGTTTGTAGTGTTTTTGAATTTGAATATTTTGAATCTTCCCCCTCAATAATCACAGATATTTTCAGAAAATAAAAGCAAACAGATTTTTTCAAGATATTAAGATCACGGAGGATAGAGATGTGGCCGAAGTTTTCGAATATTAAAAATAGTGAGTGTTGAAATCAAGTTTGAATTGCATGGCATCTAACAAGCAAAAGATCTGGGTTCGAATCCCATTCTATGAGTTTTCAATTTCCCCTACATGCATTGTCTTATGAGAAGTCAGCATGTACGACTGTACGTAGGTGACCCAGATGCAAATTCCGACGGGGTATTTTTTTACTTTCCTTATCCTATAATAAGGAAAGTATTGTATTCGTCGAAAATTTGACCTACCCAGTTTTTCACATTTCTGGACGAATCATAGCCTCAGGATACCAAAAAAGTTGTTTTCAGCCATTGGTCCGTGCGTCTGTCTGTCTGTCTGTAAACAGGATATCTCAAGAACGGTAAGAGCTAGAGACTTGAAATTTGGTATGCAAATCAATTTTATACACCAGACGAACCACGAAACTTTTGGTTGAAATCGGCCGTAAATTGCGGCCGCAGGGCCGCAAATATTGGCCGCAAGCGCCGCTTCTATGAATTGGTTAAAGATACAAAAAAATTTACAGAACAACATTTTCTTAGATTAAAAAAATAATGGGGGTCTCTTCTTATCATTTTTTTGATATCTTGAACTTTTTGGACCTCGGCCCCAATTTACCGGTATTTTGGGGGGGACCCGCTCAGACTAACTTTTTTATTATTCATCCTAGATGGGGATTGTGACATATCAAATCCAATGACTTTGAGGTGCTGATTACGAATTTGGTTTTGATTTTTAGCTCACTGTTACCTTTGAGTCACCAGTGGCTTTTGGTCCTGTTTCCATTCCTAATATGATAAGGAAAGTCGTGTGATGTTTACACCAGATTTTTTTATTTTGTCTGTGCGTTTGAATAATATCTCAGGTTACATACTTAATAGTGTCAACATCAAATTAGGCCCGCCACTGGTTGCTAGATCAATTAAATCAGACAAATTTATCTAGGGAATTTGGGGGTTTTCTGTGGTCAACTCTCATACATTATTTATGATATCTTCAACCATTGAACCAAAAAACGCCATAAGCTACCGAAAATGTGGTTTTACTTACTTGATTATTTTAAGACGCAAGATGTAACAAGCACATTGTGAACCAAGGAGTGAGGTTAAAACCTGTGGCTTTCTTTCTCTTTTATATAACCCCAATTTTAGAACAGTTTTACGTGGAGTTAAATAAAAATGATATAAAATTATGTATCACAAAAATCACCCTAATCGTCGATGAATTTTAAAATTATGTATGGTGCAGCGGTGTGTGAATTGTTCTGATTTGTCTGTTTGTTTGTGGTGGCTTGTACGTTTAGAAGTACATACAAGCTAGTTGTGTGTAAATGACGCAAAGCTTTTTTGTATGGCGGTAAATAGGGGTTGGGTGGAAGAGATTGCCGCAGGCAATAACCCCGCCCTTTAGTTACGTATTGTATACTTTGTTCTTCTAATAAAGCTTTATACAATAAAAAAGCCATAAAACATGATTTATCAAGAAATGACCCGAACTATAAAATGGATTTCAAAATATCTTGGGTATTTTTCATCAGTAATTTCAAAGAATGTATTTTATGAGATAAGCTAGCCTCTGGAGGGAATCGAATCCGCATTCAAAGGGTCAAGCGCAGGACCCTCATCTCAATTCTCAGCTTACTATGCTTTGGTTCAGTGTTACAGTGGCAAAATCATGGTATGGATATTGAATCCTGGCGAGGTCGGAAAAATGAAATACCTCGTAAGGAAAAATGAGTTATTTATAATGAAGTGACCCATGGAGGCACAATGTGCGAGTTCACCGTGCAAATGATGGGATGGGAATCATGATGTCACAATTACTCAAACTTTGATTTACTTAATATTAGCTGAACTTGGGAATTAAGACACCGACCTCCGGTTAACAATCAAGCTACTGAGGTCGGTTGATTTTATAAGTTAAGTAGATTTAAGATAGGTACAAACAAACAAAATATGGAATAAAAACAAATTTTTAATATACAAAAAAAATCAACTTTTGCCACTTATATTTTTCATCGTTGGTTGATCTACAACAAAACAAAATTAATTCTACATAGGTACTTACACATCTAAAATTAAAATGGCAGAACGTAAAAAAAAGTTAAGAATTTAAAAATAATCAATCACAAAGCAGATGATGATCTAAAGATAGTTCAAAATTCCCGGTAAATAATTTACTTTTACAAGGAGAGTCTGATACATTTCAGAAAATACTCTTCAATGCAAAACTAGTGCGTTAACGTTATAATACTTCAGAAGTAGAGTAGACCTGAGATGTGTCTGTATAAACTTCTAAAAAAGTTGTCAGAAACGAAATTTCAAGACAGTATAGCATCAAAAAATCACTGCTGTTTTTAAAAAAGCAGCAGTTAACCAACACATAAACCTTTTTAATGTAGAACGTAAAAAGGCATTGAACGTTTAAATAATAAGGTCTTTATGAAAGAAGTGGATACTGAGGATTCACTAAAACTTGTAATTGCTTTTGCTCTTCTAAGAATGAAAATTAAATGTACAAATGGAAGCTCGAAATCATCAAGTAACGAACGAGTTACATAAATCGAACACATAAAAACAATAAGAATAGGAATGACAGAGTAAAAAGAAAAATCAGTGTCTAGTTGGTAGGTATGATAAACATTCATCACACAATTATCAGATAATTTTGTGACGGTAAAAAGTTGGTTCATGAGGGAAGCATGTGTTCAGGTTCCAGTCATTTGATTGGTTAAGAACATATTAAAATCATAGGGTTTACTTGATTGGGGTTCCTTAATACGTTAGGGTTCTGCTAACTATGTGAGGTTCACAATAAGTTCGTAAGCTGTGTTTTCAGATGCCATTAAATTCTTGTACTATTTCCTACTAAATAAACATAAAATTTCATGTACAAGTGTAGTGATTGTGCTTTTCAGAAGTAAATCTGATTTATTTATTCTGTCAGTTTAATTAAATGACAGATTCAACAATACAGATCTTTTTCAGGCTCCAGTATGTATGTACACTTTTTTTCAAGTACAGTTTAGACAAGGTTTTCAACTTAGCCTATTGAGTATGACATAAAACATCCTAGTGAATAATGATCAATAGAGCATTACTAGTATAAATTTTCGTGATTATATTTATGTTGTATAATTGAGGTACAATGAGGACTTTAAATGCTCTCTTTTAATTTGATGCCCAGTGCAATTTCGTGCATTTCAAATACAGTGTTCTGTTTGTAGCTATTTACAACAATGAAATTACTGGGTGGCTAGACTGATCATCTTATGAGAGAGCCACGATGAAATAATTGATGTAGAGGTGGTAAAAGTCTTCAATACTCATTAGATCACCATGTCGTACACAGATCAGTGCGATCGATCTTATAGGTTACCAGAGAGGTCAACTAATCAGAAGCAATGACAAAGTACAACAACGGAAATTGATTGTTGTGAAGGTGGGACCAAAAGTCTCGGGTGCTGACTAGATCACCATGGTATTGGATCAGTATAGGTGGAGCAGGGCGGGCAGCTTCTTACTGGGTGGCTAGACCAGTCAGCTTATGAGAGAGCCACGAGACAGAACTAGACACGTACTCCTGAGCGACACTAGCACCTTGAATAGCCAACTTCTGTAGATTCTCAGGGGAGTACTCACCTCTGCGGAGTCAAGGAAACAGAGAGAAGGAGAGAGTTTGTCAGTAAAAAATAATACACAGAAATATTTACCTGCAAAGCAAAATATAACCTGACGAAACAAAAACATGGAGAAGACGGGCATAAGCAGTCTTGGGTTCTACTTCATTGGTTGTAGATGTGATTTTGTGGGTATCCCTAGTTCTTTTTAAGATGAGTGTTTAGAACCTTCTTTATTTCGTTGCCATGAAACAACAACTACTTCAGACGCATGTGGTCTGTGTTGCAGGTTGTCCATCCCCTAGTATGCATCCCCCTCTGATTCTCGCCCATTGGATGACACGGTACTTCCAATTTACGTGCTGGATCAACACAAGTGCACCAGAAAGTATCCCTTACAAACAACTGTAACCAATTTTTTCTTCTCCAAATGAATAAAAAAAATCGTTGGCTTAAAACTCCCATTTCCAATGACAGTAAGTCTGTCCCGGTAGCTCAGTGGTAAAGGCGGCACTCTGTGAATCCAGAGTTTCCAGAGGTCGTGGGTTCGAAACCCATCCGGGACATGACAAGTTATCATCTCATTTGGGATTTTTACCACATAATAATATGTCTTGGGCTTACTGCTGGAATAATGGGACTTTAATAGTCTTAATCGGGCAGTATAAATAAGGCGATATTATTATTATTATTATTATAAGGCGATATTATTATTATTATAAGGCGTATATTATTATTATTATAAGGCGATATTATATTCCTAATCCCACAAAAACTACACTTACACAAACACGTTATTCTGCAGATAGTCGAAGGTTTGAGCGAAGACCTGCCGCATGTGTCGGTAGCCCACAGTTAGGAGGGCCAGGGTCTGAGCTGCCAGGTATTGAACCAGCTCCAGGAGTACCTGCCACGCCCTCTGAGCAGAGGCCCGCGACCTCTCTGTGATGCCTGGGTACTGGGCTTCGATCTGGGGTAGAGAAGAAAATAGTTTTGTAATAGTTTTATTATTTTTCAAAATTTTTTATGTTCACGCTTCCTATTAATAAAGTATACAAAGTTTTTTTGGTAAGATTTTCAGGATCACTTTTAAATTATATTATGTGTTGAATTTTAAATATCATCTATTGTCTTATACGGGCACAATTGAACAATTAAAAGCTAGGCAACACGCCTTCAATCTGATTAAACATCACATGGGTCAAGGATAATGTCCACTTTACAGTTTTATGAATCACAAACGTCTAACACCTGTCTTACAGGCCAATATGGAATAAATTAAAAGGAAACATGCCTCAGTCATTGCCAATACAGCGTATGTCAGTCATAAATTACGTTGTTTAGATTAAATCTAATTTTTTAATAATTCGGCCCTTAATCTCGCATGATTAGTACTTGGATGGTAAGAGAATTTATGGTTTAAGATTTAGCCAATAATACTTATTGTATACATGTAATTTAGATTGAGATCTTTATTTTCTGTATATAAAACTCAAATCTGTGCGTGTCTGACTGGCTGGCTGACTATGTCCTCTTAATTTTGTCTATTTACAATACCACAGCCCAACGGTAAGAGATAGCAAAACTTTCAAGAGAGTTGACCCCCCCTAAACCACCGTCAAACTATTTCTATTATACCATTTTCCAGATATAGGGACTGCCGTCAACGAGGTGGTTCATATGAAACGTTCACAACACAAAGACGAGAGATAAATTTCTTCTTTTGAAGCACGAATTTCGAGTCGTGGGTGGTGTGTGTGTGTGGTGTGGTGTGTTTGATGGGCTGGCAAAGCGGCGGGTGTGTGGGAAAACTAATTAATAAAAAAGAAAGGTTGCCCAAGATTTTGGACTCGTAACTTATAATTCACCCCGGAGTAGGTTAAACCGCCTCACCATGACCCACAATATACTTGAATTACTTACAGCTTCGTGCAGTAGAGGCAGCTTGACAGCCACATACTTGACGGAGCTTACGACAGCGTTCACCACCACATTGCTGAATATGATGAGCAGGTTCTTCATGAGTACCAGGTAAGGCTTGATGTAGTCCACGCCTTGCTTCATAAACGTGGGTCCATTCTTTGCAAACCACCTGGAAATGGTAAAGAACCGCAGTTGAGATTCTGCACCAATTTAATCATGTGCAAGAACAAGGCTGTCCAATCGATTTTATATGCGGGCCATATTTTACAATACCAATACAACAACAACCATCATAATATAATAAAATGCTTTTTTTTTACATTAAGGGAAAGCACAATTAAAATAGTCGCAGGCGACATTTTTTGAAACTCTGTGTAGAACTTTAGATTATTTTGATTTAAAAAAAAAAAAAATAGACAATGTAAATGATTTATTTTATTAACACAGTTGGGGAGACTTGTACTATGTAGAATGTCGCAAATGATTTTAAAACTGCAGGATATAGAATTAATGTCACCTTTGTCAGTTGTAGTGAGTTACTGATGCCAGTTTAAGTTTGTACAATGTACATTACATGTATAATTGTATGTATATATTTTAAATTTAGGTTTAAGGTCGCTTTAAACAGCATGGTCATATCACAACGGGGGTGTTACCCTCCATTCGCAGGAAACTCACAATCCTGCTACCCATATTAACCTCACCCAGCCTAGGTTGGTCAGGAATGCCAGCATCACGAAGTCTTTACCTCGCTGGACGTTGCTTAATTTCGGTTATCCTACGAGAACCGGTGCATTCAACGCGCTATCGACGCTGGTATGTACATATTGTCTTTATTAAGAACTAACAGCTTAGGCCGCGAGTATCTTATACTTTGGTCCAATTATTTTTTCTTATTCTTTACTTAACATTTAGTCCATGTATATTTGAATATGCAATAACTGTCGAATTTGTTAATGCGTAGATTTAGGGGTCTATTTTTGGTCCCATAATAGGCTTCTTTTAAACTGGTGTGGGTTATGACCCTACAGCCAAAACCCTAACTTTGAATAAAACTGTACAGTAAAGTGGCCCATTCAGAAAGTTAGCCAGTAGCCCAATATAATCGTGAGATTTGCTTAAGCCAAGAAAAAGTGGCTCATTTTGTCATTATACAATAGCTTTTTATGATTTTTTTTTAGAGTTCTACGTACCTATTTATGATTGTGATTTTTTTGAGTTGTAAGTATCAAAGGGAAAACAACATTTTTAACATCTGTAATTTGTCCTTTGTTGAATGTCGCACTAAAATAGTACTTACATTGAAGCATTGGCATACTGAACTTTAGCCCTGACCGAGAGCTGTTCGTATGTTTTCAGTACACCGGCATCTTCTAAAGCTCTACCCGTTTGGGACTTGTGGAAGCTCCCGTGTAGGCTGATGTCGTAGGCAACAAACGCTGACAGCGCCATGAGGAGACTAGAATGAGCCATCGGAATGGTGAAGATTGCCTCACTGTCATTTTCGATACTATTGTCTGAAAGAAACAGAATGAAATTGGTTAAGTAATTTATTATTTTTCTGGTTAGTTTCAAGTCCAGCAGAGACTTCCTAGAAAAGAAGAAAAACTCAAGAGTTTGGCATGCCACATGATTTAGGAGACGTTAATTCAAAAAGAGACAATCACAAAGACTTATTTCTACTTTTTTTAACGAGGGTGTCGTATATGGCCAACATGCTCATATGACGACTCC
The DNA here is from genome assembly GCA_024516035.1 of Bactericera cockerelli. Classification (NCBI taxonomy): domain Eukaryota; kingdom Metazoa; phylum Arthropoda; class Insecta; order Hemiptera; family Triozidae; genus Bactericera; species Bactericera cockerelli. The sequence continues at coordinate 41,411,078 of CM044955.1, forward strand.
CAAGGTAATAATAATAATCTAGTAATAGTGAATTTCAAGGGCGACCTTGATTTTTTTCTCAAGTGAGGCCCGTGAATTCTCTAGTATTTATTACACATCCTTAGTTATGAGATATTTGAGGTGAGACATTTGGTCACAACTCTATATCGATTTTTAAAATCCTCACTGTAAATAAAACTTATTAAATTGGTAATGTAAGTTCATAGATGGATTGAAAACGTTTCAGCCATGGAAAACAGCACAAATAATTTTACAAATAGGGTAATTTAAATTCCAAGTAAGAAGTTTGAGGATTGAACACAACAGACGAAACTTTTTTTGAAGAACATGAAGTTATTGTTGAGTTTTATTTTGTGTTTCAATTTCGTCCCCGTCAGTGAACAAAATGTGTTGGAATACATCATGTCCATCTATTCAGAAATATTTCAGCCCAGCGTTAAAGGAAAAGAAAAACAGAAAACTAAAAATAAATCGAAGGAAAAAACAAAAGAAACAGCAAAACCAAATATGGAAAATGTAAATCCGAGACTCAAGACCATTTTTGGCATTCTTCAGAGTCATAATATTAATCCACAGTCTACCGTCAATGATATCAATCCAAACATAAAAGAAGAAATAGTTCATGTTCTAGAAATCAATAGAAACCTAGATGATGTCTTTATTATAGACGAAACCCTCACACAACAGAAAGCTATCATCCACTATCAACTGTTTGGACAAACGTTTCAAATATTGATTCAATACAGTGGCCATTTAGCAAAACTATATTTTAACAATATGATGAAATGTGTGAAGTGCTACGTACAAGATGGCAAAGCCTGGACCGTCTTTGTTATGAAGCATGATTTCGGTGACATAAATGATGGTAAAATCAAAGAAAAGTTACAGAATGATATTTTTATTACACTTGAATACAATGACCACGTGGAAGACAAAAGAATGCGAGAGAATGATGGCAAGTATGACGGATACTTATATTCGCGAAAAAATGAATTTGATTCACTCTTTTCGATAGAAATAGAGCTAGTTAAGTTATTTAAAGACAAAGTAACACTGCCACCAAAACACAGGAAAGATATGATCCCAGAAGAGAAAGGGTTGGTGTCTGATATATGGAATATCCCTGAGAATGGGAGTGTCGTGAGTGGAATACTTGACACTCGAAAAAAAAATAAAGTGATCAATTTGATTCAAACCTGGCACAAAGAAATGAGGCAGAATACAATACCTGACATCAAAATTGAAGCAGAAGAACCAAACAAGCAAGATACAAAAAGTGAGAAAAGTGCCAAAGGGAAGGTTAGGAAGCCCAAGAAGGCAGACACAGAAAACATAGAAGATACAAAAATTCCATTAGAAATAAAAATGAAGGGGGCTAACTTACTAGCTGAGTCTTCATGGTTTTCCACATCAAATCCTGAAGGTCAACACTTTGGTGTGCTTTTGAGGTCAAAAGATGCATTGACACCTGATATCGTATCCCAAATTAGACCAATTATCTTAAATTTAGGTACCCTTTATAGTTTGCCAATGGAATTGTTAAACAAGCATGGAGTAACGAGAATTTACACCATAGTTGAGTTTGAACATCCTCTTACAAATTTACAAACAATACCTCAGAAGGTATCAAAAAATGTAGATTTGAATTATTTTACAATGATATTTTTCGAAGATATCATAAACTATCAACGATTTTTTTCTGCATTTCATTTGAAGCACATGATTATCCAGGTAATTGGTGAAATAGAGAAAGAAAAGAAAAACGAAGAGCCCCCAAAAGAAGAGAAGATCCCTGAAATCATTGAATTACCTTCTCAAGACGAAAAGTTAAAAATTAAAAAAAATAACAAGTCAAAAAGCAAGAAAAAATCGAAAAAAGAAAACCAAGAAGATGATGCTGAACCAAATACTAAATCAATATATGGTTCTAAAGAATATCTTGCTGAAACAAATAAAGATAAAGATATTCCTCACTTGGGTTTCATAGATTTAGCTGAAAATGATCAAAATGGCCACGTGTCTAAAGAAGAACCTAAAAAAGCTCAACTTTCTGAAAATATTATTATGAGCGAAAACGATAATGTAATTCTGATCCGAATATGTTTGTTTCGTATAGATCTAAACAGACTCGTCAAATTGAACCATTTTCACCGTATAAGAGAAACTCTTCAGCTATCAGCCGTCTTTGACAAAGAACCACTTGTTCATAATAACCATATCAATGCTGCACTAGAAGAAATGGAAACTGAAGAAATAAATTATTCAATGACAGTGAACGTGCCTCAAAGTGGAATAATTAGGAAATCTGAGTTTTCCACAATCAAAACCATCAATAGCTACGGTAGAGATCGATCAAAACGGCGGGGCTATCTCATTGGCATTGATTGTCAGCAGAGCTTCACTTTAGAGTTTGATCTCCACATTCAAGCTTGCTTGAAAAAATTGTGTACGGAATTTTACACTGCTGGACTCAACGGATTGAATAATATTTTTGTTCTATTTGAAGATAGAGCAAAAATGAGAGAACTGGTGGTAAATATACAGAATTACAACAATGATCTTCGGAAATCCAGACCAGGTTAGTTAGCACTTCTGCCAGTATGTTTTGATATTGGAGTTTTTTTAACCTTCTTTACATTTAGTTTTAACTTAGTCCCTATTGGGGGTTTAAGTCTTGTTCATAACACTAATACTATTCCTCATTTCCAGAATCAGCTTCTGGAACGGGTACAGAAAACATGGGGTTCGAGTTGGAGTTCTATAGTAATGATCTTCACACATCCAGAACAGGTGAGTTGGAATAAACACATCTGCCGGTAAGTTTTTGGTATTGGTTGAGCTAGTTTATACCTTATATTTGTTGCTATTTGGTTCTATTGGGGTTCGAGTCTTGGCCATAAAATGTATTTTGGAATGTAATTATGGACTATTAGTGATAGTTGTATATTTTAGTCATCTCTCATAAGCTTACCCTTCATAAGATAAAATAACGATTTCCCATTTCTAGAATCATCGTCTGCAATGAGTACAGAGATCACGGGGTTCGCGTTGGAGTTCTCAGATGTAGGTATTATGTTCGCAGAAACAACCATTCAGTCTTCCTTCCCGTTGCTCTTGCACTGGATGCAGGAGGCTCGAGCTAGTCTCAAGAAGATCATTTACAACACCAGCTTGATCATTCCGGATAGAACATACGACGCTTTCCTAGAGGAGAACAGCGGACTCTTCACCTACAGCAACCGACGGACTTTTAGAAATGCGTTTCAAAGGAAAACAGCGCCCAAGGATATTTACGTAAATCTATGTGAGCTTCTCCACGTAAGGAGTATTGAAGATATTCACAAGTACCAGCTCCTGCCAGACTGCAGTGAACTGGAGAGCTTGAAGCTCCCAGTAAAATAATGTGTTTAGAGCTACCCTGGAAAGATGTATATGTCAGATAAATTCCGGCACTTCTCACCGCAGAGGTTCTTCTTCTCGTTGTTGGCGCCCCCTTTGGAATTTTATCCAACTAACAAGATCGTTTCTGATTGGTTAGGTTCGTACTTGAACTTGACACAGGATAAAAAAAAAGCCTTACCTGTTGAAATTCAAGATTTAACTCCTTGTTAGATCATATATGAATGCAAAATACTAACCAAAGGTAAAAGAAGGATCCACAAGATCAGGACTACAAATCTGTACATCAGTTTGAAAATGGAGAAGAAGACCAGTTTGATGGTGGAGTAGACGAGATCAAAGATCACATTGGTGATGAGCCGTGTGATAATGAACATCAGGATGGAAGGGATGACCACTGCTAGCAACAGTGCAATCATGGTGGTTACTTGGAGTTACAATTTATTATCAATCGATTATATTGAATACGTTGAATTATAGGCCAGTCTTTTATTGGTTGCACAAATTATTTTGGTGGCTACTTGAAGAAAGTCGGTCGTCAATCCGTAGCACAGTTGAATAGATCTAGATTAAATCCTTATCATTTGAGGCACAGAATCATCAGTAGACTTTCATTTACCGATTAGACTTATTATCAGTTAAAATTTATTTTGATCAAAGTAGAGAACACAGGAAAGTTACTACTGACTGGTTTATTGCTGGATTGATGTTAGTTATTTTCATTTAGTTTTACAAACCATTAATGGAAATTAATGGCTAGTCTCGGAATGTTTTAGTGCAGAGCTTTTAAAAATGATTCTCAGCGCAAGTTAGTTTAAAAAAATATTTATATATTCCCACTTTATGTATTTGAAGGTTTTATTAAAAATGAATAGTATAATTTCTTCAAGAAGCACATATGGATGCTTGGAAATAATTTTACTATCACACACAGAAAAAACCTGAAACATTTGTAAATTTGCAGGGAAAAACTATTGAATAAGTAATTATTTCGAATGAACAATAAGCAAGCTAAAGCGAGTTCTTCAAATGATAAAACTAAAACAAGAATTAACTACAGAGAATGTGACACTAAAATACATATTATTAGATAAGTGTAAGAATTTAGATAGTGAAAATGGTTTGAAACTAGCAATAACAGAGGTATAGTAAGTCATTATTCATTATTATAATACCTATTGTTTTGAATGTTAGATAAATAAAGAGCCATGAGACAGTAGTACGTCATACAGCCACCATACATCATGAGTAGTTTAGGTAGGATTAAGTGGGAACCTATGATTTTTTGTTGTACAGGGCGCAATTCAGATAGAGAAAACTGATCAAACAAAGCAAAGGAAACAGAAAAATGAAAAATAATTTAAAGTTGAAGTGAATGAGTAAAAAGAAAGACAGGATTTTAGAACCAATAAATCTTAAGCTGGCTACATCGGATTTATCCAAAACACATCAACTTTTTTGCCTTGCTTTATAGCTAACTACACAGTACAGGATTTCTTCATCGGATAAAAACCAATACCCCAAAAATTTTGATTGAAAACTGGTCCAAGTTCCACGATTCCTATCCAAAAAGTGTCAGCCTATTATAAACGTAGGTACCTAGTCATTTTTTCGACTCACTAGATACCTATGCCGTATTACAGTCATCTTTAACAGTTTGTCTGGCTGGGGGACTATAAACAGGGAGTAGACCAGCAGTATGGGGACTATAAACAGAGAGTAGACCAGCATTGGCTTGGTTCTGGGGGCCCTTGTCAATTATTAGCCTCCCTGTATTCCCTGTAAAGACAGTGGTAGAAGTGTTGGCTGAGTCATTCCTCCACTGTCTGGCTACCATCGTTCACGATGACACCACCCTATGATGATTTCAGTTTATTTGCGGATTTTTTTTACGATTACAAATATCTCAATACCTACTAAAACTATACTGCCGACATCGACATAGAACTCAAAAGTTCACAGTTTAAAAAAGTCTAAATATATAAATAAAACATAACAAACAAATTTTGACACGGTCAGACGTCGGCCCTGGACGATTCAAGCAATGTAAAATCAACCCAACATTGTCTGGTCTAAGTCGGTGTGTCATAATGTTGACACTTGAGACACGTCACGGCTGCTAGGTAGGCCGTAAGACCCACCAAATGAAGTAGTCACACGTGAAATATGTCAGAACTGAATAAATTTAAATAAACTGACTAGCTGAGGAAAGTACGAATAGGAAACAAGCACGATACGACGATAAGAGGGTATCAGGTCCCTTTTTGTTCACTCAACCTACATGTGAAGGTGTCTTATTGTTCACCATCTCATATGTTATATGATCTCAGTGTTGTTCACCGAACCTATGTAAATAATAAATCTATGTACCTGTTAAATTTGTTTTCTTTGTGATTTTAGGTGAGTAATTCAGAGGATAATAAATAGCACATCAGGAATACGAGACTCCTTATGATTTTATTTTGCTTTTAATAGAATTCAGAGAAAAAACATATAAAGTATATTTTTCATTTATAAATAATACATAAAATATTAATGCATTATTTATAAGTAATACATAATATTTATCTTATTTGTTTGACTGACATAATTAAAATCCATTGCTTGCTGAAAATCCGTCGCTGGACACTATCGATAGAAAGTTTTCCATTCCTCCTAACGAGACATCATATTATTATAATATATGATGTCTCTTTAAAATTAGATGTTTTGGAGTGTAAACATCTAAATAGAATCATTGGACATCCACTTACATAATTATTATGTATGTGGATCCCAACACAATGGACATTTTCTACTTCGCCGGACTTAAACCTACATAAATTGTTCAGTCTCCAAAACCTTGTGGATTAAAGGACCCATGCAAGGCTATGTTACAAAATAGTGTCGCCACAATGGTACTTCTGAGTCTTTATCGGATTTTCCAGTTCCAGATTCCGTGGTATAACGGTTGTGACTACAACTCGTGGTCCAGAGATCGCGAGTTTGATACACGGGCTTGACAGAATTTTCTGTTACCTTCCAATTTTCTGCTTAACCACTGAGCGCGCGATTAGCTCAGTGGTTAAGCACTCGCTTGCCATGCGGAAGGTCCTGGGTTCGATCCCCCGTGCCGACAAAAATTTGTATTCTTAATTTGGTTACACTTGTTTGTAAGGGATACCTTCCGGTGCGCTCGTGTTGACCCAGCACCTAAATGGGAAGTACTGTGTCACTTCTCGCCCATCAGAGGGGAGGCATACTACGGGACGGGCAGGCTACAACACAGACCACAAGCGTCTACAGTAGCTCTTGTTTCATGGCTACGAAATAAAAAAGGCTGTGAAACACTCATCTTTTTTTTAAAAAAAAAAAAAAAAAAAAAAAAAAAGTAAAGAACACTTGAGGTTGGCATTTCTGGCCTTACCCAGGCAGGGTGAGGTAAATATTAATTTGGGAACTGGTACCATTTCTAGCGATTGGAGGGTTAACATCTAAGTAGTATCATTGGACATGACAGCAGCCAAGACATTGGATCTGGGCGTTCATTTAAGCCAAGATAGACACACATACCTATCTCATGGAACGGAGTTATTATTATCCGATATTGTAGACAAGATGATTGTAATTTAGTCCATCAAGTAACATTGAATTTCACGTTTAAAAGTGACTTAACCTTTATAGTTTAGGGCTATGGTTTATGTTAAATATAAGTTGGGGCAACACTGTTGTCAAGTTTGCTTTCCTCTGTGTTGAATAAATGGCTAGCCTTTAGAATGCGTATGCATTTGACAACCCGTACGGTCCATCTTTTAAACAACTTTATATAGGTACCTACCTACATGGATTATAATATAGTAATAATGATAATAATTATTATAGATGTGGGAGTTGGGACTGACGTATGTATCTGTGAGTATGAGAAGATGTTAGATATATTATGGGTAACATTTATTAAACGTAATAAAGATTTTGTTTAGCAGGACCATGATTTTTTTTTTAAGAAAAAAAAAAAAAACGATTTTTTACGTTAAGAAATCTATTACGTCAATAGGTTTGTTGTTTTTGTTGACAACTGCATACTTGCTTTTAAGGGCATCTGTTATATTTTTAGTAGACACAGTAAAAGTTCGAAAGATTCTCATTTACATATAACAGTTTAATATTTCACAGTATTCTCAAACAAAAGATAGAAAATCACCTTGTTTTACTAAAAAATCGGTAGGTATGGAATAATCTGAAAATTTCAACAGTAAAATTGAACTTTTCTATCATCGAGACACACCAATGAAATACCAATTATTGAACTAGATGAATACAGCAAAGTTGCAACATAACATGGAACTAGCAGAGAAGAGATTCTGCTGAATATAGACTTGCACCAGACCGCAACTCAAGTAAAGAAAGAACTATTGAAACTACTGAACAAAAACTCATTTGAGATGCCTGAATTTGTATGTTGCACATGACAGAGAACATAGCATGATCGCTGTGTCTGAGTAATGACCTTGAACCTGATAATGGCGTACCCACTGGTAAACATGTGCTCACTTCTGCATCCACCATTTGAATTCCCGCCAAAACCATACGCCATGACTGCTTACCTCTCGTCAGCCTTACTCAACCTGCGGCCACGCAAGCTTGTGACTCGTAGGAACCCAAGTTAAGATGTGTTTATAGACCATTTTCGTCGCAAATTGACCATTTTTTCCAGAACCAAAGTGCTAGTAAAATTGTAGTTACGAGTAGGTGTATAATATTAAAAGGATTCTGCTGCATGGGTAATTGAGTATACCTACATCTTAATATATAAATGTCAAAGTCACTGACTGACCACTCACTGACTGATCATCGCTCTACAGCCCAAACCGTAAGTTCTAGAAAGCTGAAATTTGGTGGGTAGCTTTGTCTTATAGTCTAGATGTGCAATAAGAAGGGATTTTTCGAAATTCCAACTACAACACCTGCCATTGGCGAAAAAGGATTTTTTGCTTTCACGGCCATGCCTCGGCCCGCAAAGCGGGCGACAGCCCGCTAGTAGATTAATAAAGCTTCAGGTAAGAATAAGAAGAAATACTAAAAAAATATTATAAAATTATTCCATCACTTGTAGACAAATTTAAACATTCATAAGGAGAAAGAAATAAGTAATTGAACTATGGTTTGGCAGTAGAGGAGTTATTTCCAAGAATGTTGTCAAATTCTTTCAAACATTCTGTACCGACAGTTCGATTTTGAAGGAAATATCCCAAACAATAATTAATACCTAACAGTTCAAAAATAATTCATTACCATATTTACAAGCCATAGAAAGCAAGAAGAAACCAACTAAATAGAAGAAAGCTAAAGAAGAATGTAAGTATTGAGAAAAAAAAAAAAAAAAATAATAACGGTCGGTCGTATTGATGATTATGCTGTGTTTTAACAACCTGACAAAAGTTAGGCAGTATCGTTTGTATTTAATTTTTAATAAACTGTAATATACATCACAACTATTCAAACACGCTTTAACTTGGGACTTGAACCACCGACCTCCGATTACAAGTGTGTCGCCTTATCGATCAAGAGCTACTGAGGTCAGTAAGAAGAAATACTATGCAATATGAAAGGAAATGATACAAGCATTCTGTGTCACATTTCCTTATCACATTAACATCAATTAGTCAATCACAGGACAGATTTTTTTGCAAGGTTAAACAAAGGTAAAGACAAATTATACGAGAGAAAAATTGACTCAGTGTTGATTAGGATAGTAAGTATTTATATTTTTAAATGACAATTTTGGTGAGTAGCTCGTTATTACAAAACTTCCAATCCTATGTGCGCAAGTATTCATTCTCGTAATGTCGCCTTGTGTCGTTACTCAATGAGTAGTACCCACATACACTAAAGACGTAAAGTAACTTCATCATCATAGGGTGGCGTCATCGTGAACGATGGTAGCCAGACAGTGGAGGAATAACTCAGCACTTCTACCACTGTCTTTACAAGGAGGCTAATAATTGACAAGGGCCCCCAGAACCAAGCCAATGCTGGTCTACTCCCTGTTTATAGTCCCCCAGCCAGACTGCTGGTCTACTCCCTGTTTATAGTCCCCCAGCCAGACTGCTGGTCTACTCCCTGTTTATAGTCCCCCAGCCAGACTTACTAATTATTTTTGTTGAAGAGGAGTAGACTCCGGAGATCTGAAGTACAGAAAAGAAAATTCCTGCTCACCTGGGATTCGAACTCAGGTCACCGTGAGTGCTCGCCTAGTGCGCTAGTCCATTTATGAAACGGTAACTACATTAGTATCCATTGATTAGGCTATAGATAAAAAAGGCAAGGTAATACTAACCCGACACCGACAATCGGCGATAAGAGGCATAATTTATTTATCAATGCAAAGGTCAGAACTGTGGCCCTGATAAGATATCATACCAACAGGCCAATTACAGCCAAGAGCATCATGGAACCATGTATACAAAGATTGTTTAATAATCATTTTACAAAATCCAACAAAAATATTACCTTACGTAAATATAGTTGATTTAGGGCCGAATTAATATACCTTGTTTATACTGCCGAGGTAAGACTGAAAAGTCCCTTTACTCTAGCAGTCAAACAGGTCTTATATATTTTATAGGATAAATATTTTACAATTTAATATATAAAAAAAAACCGTTTATTTTTTAAAAAAAGCTGAAAAGGTAAAAATGAAAAAAAAAAAAAAAATAATAAATAAGAAGAAGAAGAAGAAGAAGAAAAAAAAAAAACTAAATTAAATTACAATGAAAGAAAAATTATTGTATTAGGTACACACACATGCACGCACAAACACAAATGCACATACACATACATACACACAAACACACACACACACATGCACGCACCACACCACACCCACACACACGCACGCACGACACCACACCAGACAACACCCTATGAGGGATAAGGAAAAGAAGGGGGACAAGGACAGCAGGAAAGAAGACTTTAGGCTCTTGTGAAAAATCCTTGGCTGACTGTTTCAATTAAGGAGAATTTAAATGAATAGAAGGATAGAGAGTTTAAAATTGAAAAGGGTAAGGCATTCCAGAGATCTATAGATGTGATAAAAAAAAATAGACAACATCAATAACTTAAGTCGTTGTAAGTGTCGATTTTCCCTATCTTACACAGTAAGCAATCCGTGACTTAGCGCCACAGAGGTATTACAAAAACGTCTATTAATTCCGCCCTTAGAATGCTGAAAACCGTTTGATTTAAGCATTCATGGCGAGATTTGTTCCTTTATAAGTTTATATGTACAGTGTACAGGTAGGGTCGTTTGATTTGTTTAACAACATCATTTTGACAAAGCAAACAGGGAAATATGACCACTATTGTTTCAAACAGTTAGAAACAGTTATTTGACCAATATTTCAACAAATCAAGAAAAAAAAGTATTAGAGAAATGTGAGAATTTAAATTCCGTCTAGGAGAAATGTCACTATGTCTGGCTATATTGATTTTTGTTACTTTGAAGGAAAATATAAACAA